>CM062818.1:113936527-114256003 GCA_031772625.1 Pinus tabuliformis | reverse complement strand
TTTTACAATGTAATGTATTCCAACTTCTTAGTATTAATGAAATGTTTTGAGAAACAATCCATTTACAGGATAAGTGGAATATAGTCCCTCAAGATTTTGTAGCACAAAAGTGTTGTTGCCCTTCACTTCAGCAATTGCTAAAGGACCAAACCATAGGTTATCAAACTTTCCATGCTTTCCCTTTTCCTCCCTCTTGGAGTCCCATCTTAGAACTAGGTCACCTTCCTTGAAGTCCATTTCCCTGTCTTTCTTGTCAAACAGGATTTTCATCTTATTTTGATATTTCTTCAATTTGTATTGAACTTCATCTCTATTTTCATTTAGTTCAATAATTTGATCTATCCTTCTTGAAAAATCATCAGGTTCATCTGTTGAGTTCTGCAAGAATTTTAAAACTGAGAAAGCCAAATTGGTGGGAAAAATTGCATATTTCCCATAGACTAACTGAAAATGAGATTTCCCAGTAGATATTTTTGGAGTTATTATGTTTGTCCATACTACATAAATTAAATGAGAGTCCTGTTAGTGTCAGTATCTTCATCCCTCCATCAGTGATCAAATTTCTATTTCTGCATGCATATTAGGTGTCCCATCCGATCAACTGCATTCCATTAGGTCATGGATCAACTGATGGTAGTGGTTCATTGTCAATTCCCTCATGGAATTTACCTGCTAGCCTGTTTTCACATGTTTAGGTCATTTACTGTCATTTTTGTTTCATTTCATTTACAAAAGTTAGTTTTAGGGTTTTAGTCTCATTAGGTATAGGGTTTGCCACCATGATCATCCAAAACTCAATAAAACATCAGTAGGCACATGAGGTTTTATAAGTTCAGAGAATCATAAATTCACCGATGATATGCTCAATAAATGGTTTTTACCTCAAAACTCTGTTTTGAGGTGAAAACAAGGTTTTTTATTTTATGTAATTTAAAGTGTTTTTATATGTAATAAGTTCTAGTTGCTATCCTTGCTCACCTTGCCAACTCTAGCCACTGCAAACAAAAGCAAAAGCATCAATGCATCAGTTCATCAAGTGATCAAGAAAAGTCAATTCAAATGAAAAATAGAGTTTTAAAGCAAAAGTGACTATGACATTATAAAAGTGGGTTTGAAAGAAGGAAAAATCAAAAGGCATCCATATATAAAGTGAAAGGAGTGCTATTCATCTATTTCATTGTGCAAGATACCCTTGGAGAGCTAAAATCGCGATTTGGAGGCAAATTGAACAAAGGAAGTTGAAAACCCTATTTTCCAAGCAAATCTGCCTGGCGCTGCGCATCAGAGGTAGTGCGCTGCACATCAAACTGGCGCTATGCATCAGTGGGTTTCTACCAGTGTTAATTTACAAGGGCATTGTGCATCTAGAGGGCGCTGTGCATTGGGCCCAGTGCATTGCGCATCAGTCAAAAAGCTGCCAAAACATTCTAAATCACTCAATAACCCTAAAAACGCTGCATTTCTCTTCTACAAGTAAGTCCTCATTGCATTGAATTTTATCTTCTCCATGTCTTCTTCATGAGTTTTGCATTTTGAAACATCAAACCCTAGCTTGTCTTCGTCATTTTCCATTTCATTGTACAACTTTCACTCCATAACCAAAACCAACATCATTTTTCCCTTTTCTATCTTACATTGCCCTAAATCAATCCATTAATCCCATTTTCCATATCCCACCTAAAACCTATCCCTTCATTCCCTAACTCCATTTCCCATTAGTAAAATCTCTTCATACTCATCTCCCTTGTCCTCCCCCATTATCATTTTCCACCATATTATCATCACATCACTTCCTTAAGACAAGCACCAAGCACCATGACAAGAAATAGTGAGTCAAGTTATGAAGAAGAAACATTAAGTGACAGCTCAAGAGAAAGAAATGTATAGCCTAGGAGACCTCATAAGGGTGGAAAAATTATCAGAGAAGAACCTATTAGCATGACTGAACTCCTTGCTTGCCTCCTTGCTACCACTTGTTTCAGATACCAGTCTTTCTTTGAGTTTTGTGAAATGGCTGAGAGGGTCAAATTTCACCATGAGTTAGCAAGGCAGTTTGTGATAAACATGGATAACAATATGGTACATCTTGCTGGGATAAACTTCACTCTTTCACCCACTATCATTGCAGAGACCACAAGAATTCCAGATGTAGGGGAAAAATGGAAAAAAAGGAAAAAAGAAGGATGAAAAGCTCAACATTTTGGCTGATGTCACTTTAGCCCAAAAAGGCAATCAATGAGGGACCCTTGTGCCAAATTTGGAGAAATTTTGGGAAATTTTTGTCATTTTCAATTTTTGAAATTTTACAACACATGAAATTTTGGCTGATGTGCAGCGCCACCGGCTTTGTGCATTGAATTAGTGCATCCTCTTAACAAAAGGCTTATATATTTGGATTCAGCATAAAAAAAAAAAAAGCAAACCCAGAAAGTTTCATCAATTTTGGAGAAGATCTTGGCCAGTAAAAGGGAAAAAAAACACTCAAAAAATGCCCTCTCTACCACTTTTTGGACACACAGGAACCAATCTTGGGAGAATCCACTTTTGAGGGGGAAAATGACCTCCAAATAAGAAAATTCAAAGCGTTCCAGAAACTACACAGGTAGAGCTTTCCAGTAAGCTATCTTGGGCCTGATTTGGTGAAGCGGAAGGCCTTCAAACTCAGCCTTGAAGTGGCACTGCGCATCATGATCAGGGCGCTGCACATCAAGCAAAATTTTGTCAATTTTTCCTAAAAACTTAGAATTTCACCTAGTTTGCTGCCAGTTTGACTTTTTCTTCTTTATTTGGTAAATTGATGATGTAATATGATGTATTATGATGTAAAAATAATGAAAATTGACTTGAGGAGGTAGATACATCAGTTAGAGTTGGTTTGAGGATGAATGAATCAGTTTCCATAGTTTTAGAGGAAAGCTGTTCCACTACCTATTTTTTAGTTCCTAGTTTAGATCTTGTTGAGACAACTCCTTGACTCATGGATTCGACCCCTGATGGCTAGCATAGGTGGTTTGATGCCTATATCTTGTACTTTCTTAGTCATTTGTTAAGGTTGGACTCTTTTGGATGCATTGAGCTTGATTGTAAATCACTTCTGCAGTTTGGTAAGGAAATGAACCAGGGTTTTGCAACATTTTGTGGGATTCTTGTGGTAATGTGTCTTGGCATTGTTTCTTCCTTTGTTATTTAGTTTCTCTTATGTGTATATGTTCCAGCAGCTATTTCTTTCTTCATAACTAAATGAATCAAGATAAATAGGTGGAATCCATTGATATTTCGGTGCTCTGCCTCGAGGATGCATTTAGTTTTTAATGTTTTCTGTTGTTTGAAGAGGACTCATGAACCTTGCATGCCCTCTCCAACTCCTCACTGGTCTTAAAATTACCATCACACCTAATTCAAAGTGCCAAAACACCTACCTACCTCGCCCCATAGAACCTCCTGTAAATATGAGTTCATTTCCTGGACCCAAAGCCACCTTCTTCATTTGATCCAGCAACCAACCATCAAAATCAAACAAAATCCTTTGACCTAATATACCTAGCCTAAAATCAGCATTTATTTTCAGTCATCTCAAGCCCTAGTTTCCATATTCTAATTGAGATTGACAAGGAGAGAGCCCTCTCCCGACCTGGTAGGGCTAGCCACCAGGTTAAGCGTGGTTTGATATTACCCTAGACCTGCCTTCCTTTAGCCTAATGTAGATCCAGGCACTAACAAGTCCCAACTCTTTTGTGATCTGCTAGGGTCTTTTTGATTACCTTCACTAGACTTTTATTTGAGTATTCCGCAAGGCCATCACCTTGAGGGTAGTATGGAGTTGAATGATGTAAAAAAACTTGATATTTCTAGCAAAACTCAATCATTTTAACACTAGAGAATGCTGTTGCATTATCTGTGACAATTTGAGTTGGGCAACCAAACCTAGATAAGATATTTTCTTCAATGAATTTAATTACTACTGAATTGGTAGAATTTCTTAATGGAATTTCTTCCACCCATTTAGTGAAGTAGTTTGTTGTTGTGAGGATCCATCTGTGCTGACTACTTGAAGTAGGATATATTTCTCCAACAAAATCTAATCCCCATTGAAGGAAAGGTGCTGAAATTATTGATGGTACAAGTGGAAGAGCTGCTAGTTTCTACTTACCGGCAAACATCTAACAAGGAACACAACCTCTAACATTTTCCCCTACTTGCAAGAACAATGTTGGCCAATAAAATCCTCCCCTTAAAATCTTGTATGTTTTTGCTCTCCAAGCATAATGTCCTCCACAAAATTATTTATGAAACTGATCAATGATTCCTTCAGTTTATGATTCTGTTAAACATAATAACAAAATATTAAGTGGATCTTTCTAGTACAAATTTGCATTTATGATGCAGTACATGACTGCTTTCAATTTAAGAGTTTTACGTTGGGCTTTGGGAAATGATGTTGGGCATTCAAAATGGGGTAGAAAATTTACACTGTCTTGATACCAATCTGATAATAGAAATTTGTCATCAATATGTAAAGGGCTGATCTAATCTCAAGGTAAAGGTTATTGTGGATTTTTATCTTCGGGTTGAAGAGAAGGTTCTTTTTGATTCTCCCATTCTACAAGGACAGAAGGTTCTTGTGGATTATTCCATTGTAAAATTAGGAAAGGTTCTTGTGGATTCTTCCCTTGTAAAATTAGGAAAGGTTCTTGTGGATTCTTCCCTTGTGCAAGGACAGAAGGTTCTTGTGGGTTCTTCCCTTGTACTTCTAAAATAGAATTGATTCCAAGCACTTTGCAATTGGATTCTACTAGAAGCTTGGCTAATCCTTGGCCTTTTACTAGCTTTGTAGTTTTGATAGTTAGATCAAACTCAAGTATTTGAGTGATCCACCTACCTCTTTTCCCATCAGTGTCAGGTTGTGTTAAAACAATTTTTACAGCACCATTAGGAACATAAGTAGTAATAGGTGAATGTAGGACATTCAGCTTGAAAGATTTAAGGGCTTGAATGAGGGCATAGGCTTGCTTCTCGATTATGTCATACTTAAGTTCGAAATCTCTCATAACCTTACTGAAAAAGGCTATGCACTGGTCATGGGAATCTTCATTCTTTTGTAATAGAACAATAGTAAGGGTTGTTTCTGAGGCAAAAGAGAAGATACTGAATGGTTTAGTATAATCATGGTTGGCCAAGGTGGGAGCTTCAAAGATATCTTTCTTGATCTGATAAAATGCATTCCTAGAAGAGTTAGTCCATTTAACTTCATGATCCTTTCAGAGCATGTCAGTTATATCCTTTACAATCTCTACATAATTTGGGATGAATCTCCTTAAAAAATTAATTTTTCCCAGAAAAGCTTGAATTTCTTTCTCGTTTCTAGGTAAAGTCAATGTTTCAATGGTAGACACACTCTTGGGATCAATTACCACTCGTTCCTTTGAAATTATATGTCCCAATAATTTTCCTTCTTTGATAGCAAACAAAGACTTTTTAGGGTTTAATGATATCCCAAATTTCCTACACCTGTCAAAAACCTTGATCAAGTGCTTTAGATGTTTTTGATCAGATTTAGAAAAAATAGTACTGTCATCAAGATAAATAACCACAAATTTGTTTACTTGACCCATAAAAGCTACATCCATAGCTCTTTAAAATGTTGCTCCAGCATTTGATAATCCAAATGGCATTCTAGTGTGCATAAATGTACCCCAAGGTGTAGTAAAGGTTGTCTTTTCCCTATCTGTTGGATCAACAATTACCTGATTATAACCTGAAAAACCATCATGCATAGAAAGTCTTTGTGCTCTTGAAACCATTTGAAGTAACTGATCTATTTTGGGCAAAGGGTAATTATCCTTTAATGATGCTTTGCTCAAATTTCTAAAGTCCACACAAAGTCTCATTTCTCCATTCTTCTTCCTAATACGAACTAAATTTGCAACCCAATTAGAATATCTAAGAGGGAGAATGATTTGGGCATCTAGAATTTTCTTAATTTCCTTTTCTATAGTTGGTAGAAGGGCTGGATTAATCCTCCTCGGTTTTCGTTGATAAGGTATTGCTTCTGGCTTCAAGGGGATCTTATGTTGTATTAATGAAGTATCATAGGTTTTTAGATCAGCATAGGTTGAAGAAAAAAATCCTTATAATTTTGAAGTAACTTAAGATATTGAATTTTAATCTCAGGGCCTAGAGATGCACAGATTTTGATGCTTTTGACATCATCATTTGTTCCAATGTTAATTTCTTCTATGTCCTCTTCCGAAGAAATGGACTGAGGATTTCAGAGGACATCATTTTGATCAAACAATTTTTCTAAAGGTATCAAGCCTTTGGGAATAAAATTGTTAGACAATTGAATAATATTATGATCAGTAATTTTTGATCTGAAATTTGAAGTATCATTCTCACTTGTGTTTTCATTTATTTCAGATCTATCTTCATCAATTTGTAGAACAGAAAATTGATCTACAACTTGCAGAAAAGATTTCAAATGTTCATCATCTTCAAATATCTGCCAGTGTTTTAGATTGTCTAGGATAGATGGTCTATACTTGACTTGTATTTGGTATAGTAAATTAGTCTGATCACAAATTTTAAATGAACTAGCAGAAAGAATTAAGGCATCTGCATGAATATTCTGATCTCTTGGAATATAAGTCAAATTAAAAGCATCAAAGAAGTTTTCAACTAAATCCCATACTTCATTTCGGTAAGACCTAAGTCTGGGGTGTTTAGTCTGGCAAATATTTCTCACTTGCTTGACAATAAGTTCTGAATCAGTAAAAACTCTTAAGTTTTGAACCTTTAAGCTTTTGGCTAATTGCAATACCAAAAGGAAAGCTTCATATTTAGCCACATTATTGGTAACTTCAAAGTCGAGCTTACATGATTGGGTAATGTTTTCTTTTTCTGGTGATATTAAAACTACTCCAGCTCCTACTCCAACATAGTTTCCATATATCAGTTTGATTTGGTGCTGGACTTTCAATTACATCTTCAATTTTAGCTTGAGTTTCATGCACTTGATTTGAAGAGAGTTCAAAGCAACCAAAATCTTGGTCAATTGCATAAATGGGATGGTTCCTTGGTTGGTCTGTTTTGCAAACAGTGTGCACAAATCTCACTTCTCTATATAATCTTAGTTGTTCTCCCCCATAAACTGGAATAGTAGCATAAGACATATCCATCTGAAGAGTTCCCCCTAATTTGGCACAACAAGACCTAGAAAGGAGCATTCCAAATTTGGGAGGGATATCTGTGACAACTATATCAAGTACTACACTTTTCACTGGGATTTGTGCAAGGGTGACTACTAAATCCTTAATCAGTCCTAAGCAAGGCACCCTTTTAGAATCAAAGGTGTAGAGGTCATGATAGGATCTAGTTATGTCAAGTTTCAAATGATCCATGATAGTTTTTGGCATGAGGTTATGTGATGCTCCAGAATCAAGCATACAATTATACAACATGAAATCATTTGTCTTAAGAGTTACATAGAAAGGAGGCACTATTTCATCTATCATATCTGAGCTAGGGCCAAAAACAACTGTTGGTTTTTCATCTTGCAGACTAATGATATTGCCTTCAGCATCAATCGAGGTATTTTGTATCCATTTGGAGACCTGATTTTTATACCCAGGGTTTTTAGGAAGTTCTGAAAGAGGAATTGTGATTTTAACTCTTTCCAAATCCTTTTCAACATTAAATGTAGTCAAAGTATTTTTATCATTTTGAGGAGTATCAATTGATTGTTCTAATAGTTGAATTAAAGTCGTTTGAGTTTGAGCAGTTTTGGCATGAGGTTCAATTAATGGAGTTTCCTTAGGGGGTATTCCAGGGCCAGGTCTAGGACTAAGGTCATATCTTTTATTCAACTCTGCAATTAAAAACTCAGTGAAGGCATGGTATTTAGAAACTTGTGAAGATTCTTGATCTTCTTGAACCTGATTTTATTATGTAAGAGGAATAATAACTATTTTATTAGGGGAAGTATCCATATTATTTATATCTTCAGTTATGGTCATAGTATTATCATTAGGTTTCAATCATCTATCAACAAAGGTGTGGGAATCTACTGATCATTACTAGGTCTTTGAAGAATTTGTAATTGTGGATTTCTTTTATACTGACCTTGATTTTGATTTTGGTGTCTCGTAACTGTTTGTTGAATTGTCCTAGGTTGAATCTCAATCTTGGAAATTCCATTGGATAGATTTCTAAGAAGAGAATTTATTTCATCTATTTTAGAATCTTCAGTTTTAGTCTTAGAGGAACTAGAAGCCTCTGGTGTCGATTTGAGTTTTCTTTGGGCCTTTTCCTCTTTAGCTTTCAAAGAAGTTGAAGCATCCCTATTTGCTTCTACCTCAATAGCATTTGTTTGCATATCTTCAAGAGTTCTTGAAGTTATGTCTCTCAACATAATAATAAAATCATCATCAAAGGCTTTAGAAAATCTAGACTTTGCTGCTGCTACAGGGGGTTTACAATCAGGGGGCATTTTACGATAAATCTTATTGAATCCTTTGATAAATTCTGATACAGGTTCACCAAGATTTCTTTTAAGTTCATCAAACTCAGTGAGAAAATAAAGAGGATCTTTTTTCATACCCCACTAGTTTTTAAATATGGTTGAAAGTTCTTCCCAATTTCTAATGGAATTTGCAGGTAATTTCCTAAACCAAATTATTACATTTCCTTCAAGTGATTGTACAAACAACCTCATGTAAATGTTTTCTTGTTCAGTATTCATGTTATCTGTAAAGTCTAAAAAGGCTTGAAGATGGTCTTCAGTAGAGGGACCAATTTCCCCATTATACTTGGGAAGGTATTTCAAATATCCAGCTGGGAATGCATCGAGATTAGGAGGTAAGACTAAAGCTGCATATCTAGCCTGTAAAATAGGTTGGAAAGCCATAGTGGAAGGTGGTGTATGAGGTGTTTGTGTGGATGAAGAAGTTGAAGAAGTTGAAGAAGGGGTTGACAAAGGCGATTGAGGAGGTGAAGAACTAGTTGGAGGTGAAGAAGGGGGGGATCTCTTGAAGGATTTCAAAGAAGTCTTAAGAACTGTATTATGGACCTATGGATGAATACCCTCCTTTGTTTCATAGAGTGGATTCGAATACACGAAGAGGGTTTCTTCAGGTTGTTCAGAAGTAGAAGCTTCAGGTTGTCCGAAAGTGGGAGGAAATGAATAAGTGGTAGGGGATATGAAATCTGTTGGTTTGTATTCTGGTAATTTTACACCCAAGTCAAACTCAGTTTTAGGTGATCCTGGTGGTAGTGAGCGTTTTGGATGAGATTCAAATGAATGAATAAGGAATGCTGATTTAAAATCAACTCCCCTGACTAAGAGTTCAACAAGCCTAGGTGATAGGTGGGAGTAATATGGATTGAGTGGAATATTGCTCTAAGGATCAAATGATGTTAAATCTTTAGACTGCAAGACTGAAGAGGAAGAAGAAGAGGGTTGATGTCCCCTTTTAGAACTGGCTTTTCTCAGGATTTTTTAAGGGTCTGACAGAGGATCAACTATGTCAACCTTTGAACGAGATCTGATGTGCTTAAAAGTTGCCAGCTTGAGAGAGTGGAGTCGCCAGGTGAAGGATTTTAACCTTTCTAGACCTTTAAACACCTTAAAGGAATAGAATACATATCGTTGCCCCAGGAAAACTTAATGAAATTCGAATCCCTTGCAACGACGCCAATTTGATGATGTATCTCTGAGATAATTATGGTCAACTATTATGCCAGAGCATCTAAGATAATTGTTTTGGGGCTTTTGTTTTAATATGGGAGACCAATGGATGAAACAGATATAGAACCGATGCACCTAACCTCTTGAATAATATCAATATGTTGGCAGAGGGCTGCTATAAATATTTACATAGTGAAATAGCCTTTGTGATGATGAGCAGAAACAGAAAAGTAATATGATTGCCACAGTTTTCAAATTGAAAGCTAAATAATCGTAAGTATGAAAACCTTTAAACTATGTTTAAAAGGTTCGAGAAAATACACATGAGCTTACCAAAAGATGCTGATGATTTATTGATCTTGAGGGAATTAATTAAACAAACAATCCATTAATTCATTCTCTTTATAGATTATCACTTCAAAAGCTTATAGGAATAGATTGAAATACAATTATTCCTACCTAATTATCTCTACAAGACAGAAATATATGAAGAAAAAACATAAGAATGACACTGGAAACACTTACAGGAAATACAAATTGTGTAAAACAGAATTCAAAATCCTTTGCTTCGTATTAATGATCCAAAAAGATTAATTACATCGGATGTCTAGAAATGCTTCTTCAGGGGTGCAACCCTTAATAACTTGTGAAGAGAGTTATTTATACAATAGTAGGACGAAAAATATACTGAACTTCTTTTACAAAAATAGATTATTTACACAATCAAAAATCAAACTGTCTAATGATCTGACATTATCTTGGTGCTGCATTGTTTGATGACTATCACTGAAAAAGTTGAAAAGTGGTTGAAGTTCACTGATAGTTCCCTCAAAAACTGAATGTTGTTCAATTATTCTTAATCAAGTAAATCTGTTAATTCTTCCTGGCATTTCTGATCTTGGATAGAAATATTTGTTACCCTCCTATAGATTTCATCCATGATGAAGAAAGAATCCCTCAGTGTTTTTACTATGGCATTGTTGATCCTTTGATATTGGTGACTGCAGCTACATGGGTGCCCACTTCTGTTAACTTCTTCACATAATCCCCGATTTCTTTGGCCATTGGATCCTCAGATGCTAGTAGTTTCAATTGTTTCTTTAATGCTATATACTCTGTCTGGTTCCTTTGTTTTGACAGTCAATGTCTTAAGAAAACATAGGTTGGTATGAAAGTCAATTGATGGCTTTATTGCACAGGGATGTTTGGGGAAGAAGTTGTGGAAATGTTTTGAAAGTAATTGCAGGTCGAATTGTGTTGTAGAGGTTCAGGGTGGCATGGAAGGGTTTGATAGGTTTTACTGTGAAACGGGGCGAAAGGAATGAAAACGAGGGTTTTCAGGTTTTAACGGGAAACTTTTTAAATTTGACGCAAAAATTCATATTATGTGTTAGTGTCAGTATTTGCAGCCTTCCTCCAGTGATCAAACATGCTCTTACACAAGTGATTTAAGGTGTCAAGGTCAAATTTTATCATTTCAGTGAGTCTTCAAGTAAAATTTGGTCATTAGGCATTAGTTCTAGGGTGTGATTTTACCCTTGTCAAAGTTGTCCAAATGATGTTCTATGTCACCATTCAGCTGAGTCTACCATCATTCAGAGGGTTTTCATCATCATGTCAAGTTCCATTGGGTCATTTCACACCTTGTTCGTGCTTCAGTTGTGCCTAGGCAAGGTTCATTTCCCTCTCCTAGGGTTTTGAAGCTAATTTCTCTTGGATGGTCAAATCATCGGAAAAGCTTGTATCCTGATGTTCATACACCTTCCCCTATCCTTAAAATACCTTATCAAACACTTCCCATCACTGAGATCCCCCAAATTCCTCATTTTCGCACAAACCCTAGTTTCTTGCTACAACCTGGCAATTTTCTATGGTTGGGCCTGTGTTTTGCCTTTTTGGACCCCTTCCCCTCACTCAATTTCTGAGATTCCACTTTCCCCTACTTCCTAACATCCCTCCATACTTCCCAAAATTTCCTCAAGAATTTAGAAGCTCCCTATCCCCTTCATTTCGCTTCATTTCGGCAAATCCCTTGTCCCACACATCGGGATATGTTTCACTCAAATGATGTTTCTGAGCAATCAAAGATGAATTTGGGAAAACTGAGAGAGGTTTTTGTCCATAACAGACCAAGGAAGAAAAAAGTCCTTCACTTTTTACACAGGTGTTATGGTTTTGAGGAAATGTCAAAAATACAGTTGCCTTGGGAAAATTGATGCACCTCTGGAGCGACCTCAGGAAAATCAAGTTTTCTCCTAGCTCGGTTGGAAAAATGACTTTCTTGATGATCCAAATGATAACTAGAGACAAGTAGCTTTCCAATGAGCTATCATGAGCTCAATTTGGAGTTGAGGAAGGCATTCAAAAGTTGACTGTAACAACACTCTGCCTTTAGGCAGCCTCATTTGGCACAGTTCGACCAGTCTTGGGAGATTTGATTTTTGACAGGGAAAATTAACTCCAAATTACAAAATTCTGATTGGGATGGAAAGTAGACAGGACAGGATTTCCAATGAGCTATCACGAGCTTAATTTGAGATTGAGTAAGGCATTCAAAAGTTGACCGCAACAGCACTCTGCCTTGGGGCAGCCTCATTTGGCATAGTTCGACTAGTATTGGGAGATTTGATTTTTGACAGAGCAAATGAACTCCAAATCAAAAAATTCTGGTTGGGTTGGAAATTATACTCAATGACCTTTCCAAAAAGCTATCTTGTGCTCAATTTTGACATCAGGAAGGCCTCCAAAAGTCACCTGGAAAATAGCGCGACGCACAGGAGGAGGAGCGCGGCGGTTTTATAAATATTTTCACTCCATATGGTCAGTTATACAAGTGGCAAAGGAAGGCAAAGGGTCACCCAAGCCATGTGTCATGTTTTTGGTGCTGCACTTGTAGCTAATGCTTGGCTCTCCACCTTCATTTTGTGACCCTTTGGCATTCTATCTCTTCATGGCACATTCTATATATTGTATGCAAACCATTTGCAAAGCAAATTTTTTTGGTTGGTTGGCTTGTAACTTCTGGGAGACTGTGGGAAAGAAACTTTGTTTCTGCATTGTATATTTTTACAGAGAATTAATGAAAGGCAGCGGCTTTGTTTCATGAGATTTCTATGGTTGTGAGTGTAGCAAGTGTGTCTCTTATGTTTCATATGTATCTTGTTATGTTCCATATTTCATTTCATATTCATTTCTGGTGAAATTTTTCGAATGAGATTAGGTAGAATTCAATTTTATTGCTCTACCTATGGGAAAATTTCGTGTACAGTGTTCATTCTTCTGTTGAAAAGGATTCATGTTGTCCATGCCCTTTTCACCTTCTTAAATCAATCTCTCCATTCCGCCATATCTTAAAACTAAAATTGCTATGCTTTCCGCCTACCTTGCCTCACGAAATAATCTGTGCCTTTATGTTAAGTTCTCTGTTCATTGAGGTCCAGTGGTCCCATAACATCCCAGAAACATAGTCATTCATAAAAATCCCTCCTTATGTTCATTTTCACTTACTAGCCTAAGATAAATTGTTCGTTGGAAAGTCATCTCAGTCCTTTTCATTCATCTATTCACTGATTGTGACTTGGAGAGAGCCCTCTCCTGTTTTGGTAGGGCTAGCTACCAGACTGAGCATGGTTTGTGGTTACCCTGAATTTTTCCTTCTTTCAGCCTAAGGCGGATTTAGGTGCTAACATAGTGGCGACCATACTGGGGATGAAAATGGTTTGCTTGTAGATTGTCTTGCCCCAGGACATATCTCAAGTTCAGATCTGATGTTGATGGTGAACAACGATCAGACATAAGAAGATGGTTGAAATCATTCACCTGGCGACTCCTTTCACTGAAGAATCCAGCAATCGGTGCTTCATGGTGACTCCACTGCAGAGGGATCAGTAGCTTTGAGATTTTTTAAAATGGAGCGGCTTGCAAGAAGATACGCTCCCATGAGCCGAGATCACATCCCAGGCTTCCCAAATAAAATTCCGAAGGTAGATTGGTCAAGGAATCTGCCTACGTTTAAAGATGATGGTAAGAAGGACGCTGCTTTACATCTAGTTCGATTTCACATGCATATTCACAAGTTGAAGGTTGATTTTCCTGAAGATTTCTTAATGAAGATATTCATGGCCACTCTTGAAGGTGAAGCCCAATCTTGGTATGAAAATTTTTCCGCTACTTGCATTTACTGTCTAAAGGATTTTCATGCTCTGTTCATTGAAAGATATAAAGACTCTTATCCATCATTGAATCTAGTTCATGATTGTTGCAAGCATGCTTATGGTTTTATTGAGAGCCTTGAAAAATATTATGAGGATGATAATTTTGTGGATGATGAAATCATGGAAGCCTTGTATGAAAATCCCTTTCAGCAGTGTAAAGACGATTAGGAAACTTTGCAGCAGAATCAAGATCTTTGTACGGTGGAAAATGAAGGAATTTTGCATCTTGACAGTCAACATGAATTACATGAAATAGATCATCAGGTTGGAGAGTTCCATATGGCTGAAAGTGATGAAAGAAAAAGTGTCGTTTCATATTGGTCCATAGAAGAATACAAAGTTTTGGGTCCAAATGTTCTCATGTCATCAGAACAAAGCCTTCATGAAGAGGTAATCCAGTCAGTTCATAAACAACAAGATGAGATCTGCAGTCAAGTAAGTGAAAAGCTTTCTCTGGATGAATTTATGGTAGATGATAAAAATGTTAATGTTGGGTTTCAAGAATCATCCGAAGTTGCTTTTCTCATGATTAATGAATGTGATGAATGTAATGAGAATCTGGCTGTCATATCATGTCAAGATGATCATAAATGTATTCAGACTATAGCTGACCAAACCATTATGGATTCCATTTCATATTCTTGCTCATATGTTTCATGTTTTGAAGTGTTCTTTGAAGGGGAAATCCACCCATCTGCTTGTTCAGAAATTTTTGAGGACCAGGAACATACTTTTTTTGAAGTACATTATGAAGGAAGATCATAATCAAAAGAAAAAGACATCTTGTTTCTTCAGCAGGAGGTAAATCTTCATGTTTTTCATGATCCAATGGAAAATTTGTTGCGGACAGCAGTGAAGGTGATTATTGCAGTATTCAGTGATGAAGGAGATCATGGCCAATTATGTTTTTGGATGCCCAGTTACCAATATCAATTGTTGACCAGAAGATCTGATCGGAAGAATCAGTCAAGAAGCCATCTTCTTGATTGGTTACATTGGCAGTTTGATATAGTTTGATGATATATAGTCTTGTAAGAAATAAAGGTGGTCATGCTCTACCACCAAGCTTTAAGTTTTAAGTTCAGAGTCAAGTTTTTTTTAGTCATGTCAGTTTGCATTGAGTCAGTTTGAGTCAAGTTTCAGTCAATAAATTGAGTCATGTTGGTTTGTCGGAATAATGGACTCCATAGCCCAATGGACAAAAGGCATTGTCTAGCTCTTCCAGAGATCTGCTGTTCTTGGCACCTCCAAGGAGCTACCATCCCCCATTGGAGCCAATGTTAGTGTCAGTATTTGCAGCCTTCCTCCAGTGATCAAACATGCTCTTACACAAGTGATTTTAAGGTGTCAAGGTCAAATTTTATCATTTCAGTGAGTCTTCAAGTAAAATTTGGTCACTAGGCATTAGGTCTAGGGTGTGATTTTACCCTTGTCAAAGTTGTCCAAATGATATTCCATGTCACCATTCAGCTGATTCTACCATCATTTAGAGGGTTGTCATCATCATGTCAATTTCCATTGGGTCATTTCACACCTTGTTCGTGCTTCAGTTGCGCCTAGGTAAGGTTCATTTCCCTCTCCTAGGGTTTTGAAGCTAATTTCTCTTGGATGGTCAAATCATCGGAAAATCTTGCATCCTGATGTTCATACACCTTCCCCTATCCTTAAAATACCTTATCAAACACTTCCCATCACTTAGATCCCACAAATTCCTTATTTTCGCACAAACCCTAATTTCTTGCTACAACCTGGCAATTTTCTATGGTTGGGCTTGTGTTTTGCCTTTTTGGACCCCTTCCCCTCACTCAATTTCTGAGATTCCACTTTCCCCTACTTCCTAACATCCCTCCATACTTCCAAAAATTTCCACAAGAATTTAGAAGCTCCCTATCCCCTTCATTTCGCTTCATTTCGACAAATCCCTTGTCCCACACATCGGGATATGTTTCGCTCAAATGATGTTTCTGAGCAATAAAAGATGAATTTGGGAAAACTGAGAGAGGTTTGTGTCCATAACAGACCAAGGAAGAAAAACCTCCTTCACTTTTTACACAGGTGTTATGGTTTTGAGGAAATGTCAAAAATACAGTTTCCTTGGGAAAATTGATGCACCTCTGGAGCGACCTCAGGAAAATCAAGTTTTCTCCTAGCTGGGTTGGAAAAATGATTTTCTTGATGATCTAAATGATAACTAGAGACGAGTAGCTTTCCAATGAGATATCATGAGCTCAATTTGGAGTTGAGGAAGGCATTCAAAAGTTGACTGTAATAGCACTCTTCCTTTAGGCAGCCTCATTTGGCACAGTTCGACCAGTCTTGGGAGATTTGAATTTTGAAAGGGAAAATGAACTCCAAATTGAAAAATTCGGATTGGGATGGAAAGTAGACAGGACAATATTTCTAATGAGCTATCATGAGCTTAATTTGAGATTGAGGAAGACATCCAAAAGTTGACCGCAACAGCACTCTTCCTTGAGGCAGCCTCATTTGGCACAGTTCGACTAGTCTTGGGAGATTTGATTTTTGACAGAGCAAATGAACTCCAAATCGAAAAATTCTGGTTGGGTTGGAAAGTAGACTCAAAGAAATTTCCAAAAAGATATCCTGTGTTCAATTTGGACATCAGGAAGACCTCCAAAAGTCACTTGGAAAAGAGCGCGACGCACAGGAGGAGGAGCGCAATGTTTTATAAATATTTTCACTCCATATGGTCAGTTATACAAGTGGCCAAGGAAGGCAAAGGGTCACCCAAGTCATGTGTCAAGTTTTTGGTGCTGCACCTGTAGCTGATGCTTGGCTCTCCACCTTCATTTTGTGACCCTTTGGCATTCTATCTCTTCATGGCACATTCTATATATTGTATGCAAACCATTTGCAAAGCAATTGTTTTTGGTTGGTTGGCTTGTAACTTCTAGGAGACTGTGGGAAAGAAATTTTGTTTCTGCATTGTATATTTTTACCGAGAATTAATGAAAGGCAGCGACTCTATTTCATGAGATTCCTGTGGTTGTGAGTGTACCAAGTGTGTCTCTTATGTTTCATATGTATCTTGTTATGTTCCATATTTCATTTCATATTCATTTCTGGTGAAATTTTTCGAATGAGATTAGGTAGAATTCAATTTTATTGCTCTACCTGTGGAAAAATTTCATGTACAGTGTTCATTCTTCTGTTGAAAAGGATTCATGTTGTCCATGCCCTTTTCACCTTCTTAAATCAATCTCTCCATTCCGCCATATCTTAAAACTAAAATTGCTATGCTTTCCGCCTACCTTGCCTCACGAAATAATCTGTGCCTTTATGTTAAGTTCTCTGTTCATTGAGGTCCAGTGGTCCCATAACATCCTAGAAACACAGTCATTCATAAAAATCCCTCCTTATGTTCATTTTCGCTTACTAGCCTAAGATAAATTGTTTGTTGGAAAGTCATCTCAGTCCTTTTCATTCATCTATTCACTGAGTGTGACTCAGAGAGAGCCCTCTCCTGTTCTGGTAGGGCTAGCTACCAGACTGAGCATGGTTTGTGGTTACCTTGAGTTTTGCCTTCTTTAAGCCTAAGGCGGATTTAGGTGCTAACATTATGAACAGTAGGTGGTTTATCGGGTTGAGCGGGGAGGCAATTTCCTAGGCCGTCACAACGCTTATGAGGCGAAGGCGGTATTGAGGAGGGGTCACCTGATCTATCTCCATGATTGACACGTAGGCTTTGGGGTTTGGCGGAAAATCGCTTTTTCGGGTGGGTAACGATCGACCATCGGGCGTGGCCGATATGGCTGTTGGCCGTTGGATGAAGGGGATGGTAATCAGATGGCAATCGGGCAAGGGAAGCACGCGGGTGATAAAAGCATGTGTTTCGAGGGGGTCCAAAGCTTTAATCCTCGGCGGATTGGGATTTATTAATAGGTTAATGATGGGTTAAAATGATCGAGCAGAGCTTAATGAAGGTTTAACTTAACTTCAGGTAAAGGTTGGGCATCAGGTGAGCTGATATGGCTTTGCATCATCGGATTTGGGCGCAGATGATCGGACAGTAGTCGGGTGGTAGACTAGCACGGAGGAAATGGACAGAGGTTTAGGGGGTCAACTATAGTTTATATTTAAACTAAGGGCTGGGATATTTATTTAGGGGATTTAATTAATATAGGGGAAAAGTGACCCGGATACAAACAGGAATGCAAAAAAATACAGAGATAACCATAAACACAAAGATGCTGCAGAAATAATGCTTCATTTCATTAATGTAAAATACTGAAATATTCTTACAAACAGAAATGGAAATAAACCAGTTAGGGCGATGGTAGCTTATCTCTAAGAAGAGATGTGGTGGCTACATGCATCTAAACTGTGTTACAATGAGGCTCGAAGGCCTATTTATTGTTGAGAAACAATGGAAAACCAACGCAACAAATTATAGAGATAACCATAAACACAAATATGCAGTGGAAATAATGCTTCATTTCATTAATGTAAAATACTGAAATATGCTTACAAACAGAAATGGAAATAAACCAGTTAGGGCAATGGTAGCTTATCTCTAAGAAGAGATTTGGCGGCTACATGCCTCTGAACTGTGTTATAATGAGGCTTGAAGGCCTATTTATTGTTGAGAAATAATGGAAAACCCTTAACATCCCAAAACCTAACCCTAGAAGATGAAACGCCAAATTGTGGGCCCTGTTTTGCGTAAGTTGGTACATCAACTTCCCGGGGTCCTAACTTTGGCACCCAATCTCCATTTGACGCGTACAATAGCTTGTTAGAAAGATCTATTCGAGTACTACAACTTTGGGAGAGAAACATCAATCCATGGACCCATGTTGCTCCCAGATTTCCCAAAAAACGTAGTTTAGGGCCTCAAAACGGCTTCAGAAGTTTAGGACCCAAAAAACTGCTAAAAATAGTAAATTGTGCTACAATTATGGAAGCTAAAAAAACTGAAAGAGACAGTTTTTGGGGTCCAAGTGGGATAGGTGGGTGGCCACCAACATCCACCTGGATCATTCCTCCCCCCTTAGGAAGCAATGGTCCCCATTGAGTTGAGTTCCTCCATTTGCTGAACTTGGTCCCTGGTGAGTTGTTCTGCAATCTCTGATATGTCCAGTAATGGTGTGAAGCATGGTCGAGGGTGTTCCACATTGAACACTCGGTGCAGGCGAATGGATGGAGGAATGCTGTGCTCCAAAGCATTGATCCCCATAGCCTTGGTACTGCTGTAAGGACCATGTCGGAGTGGTCTAAGCTTTTGATGGGCTCTTGTAAGGCATTCTTTCTGCAGATGTAACCAAACTTTGTCTCCCACCTGAAACTTGTGTGGTAGCCATGTGGGTGAGGAGAAGTTGTTCCTATGTTCTGTCATGACCGTATCCCTTTGTTACTGCTGCTGTGTGGAGGAACCCTTCGCGGGGGTCATGGATGTGGCAACAATCTTCCCCTTACTTTGGGAGCGAACCAGACATAAAATGAATTTCCTAGTCTGGGAGATGAGATTGCTGCCTTTCTTGGTAGTGATCAAAGAGGTGGCGGTAGGTGGGGCTAACTTCGGTATCCTGTATAATGAATTACACAAAGAAATAATGACAACACGAGGCCTTGACTCATACACAAGATGTCACCTCCACAAGTATGGTTGGCCTAATAATACATCACAAACATCCAGAGGTATAACATCACACAATACCTCGTCTGTGAAGGCCCTGATGCTATAGGGAAGCCAACACTGTAGGTGAACTTTGAGATCTTGTCCTTTGTGAAGCCACCCGATATTGTACGGCTGTGAGTGTGGTGTAGTCAGTAGGCCCAACCGCCTCATGACCTCTGCTAAAATGAGGTTCTTTTGGCTTCCACTGTTGAAAATGAATTGCAGCGGTGAACCCTTCACCCACACCTGGGAGTGGAAAAGACGCTCCCCCTCCTCTGGATCTTTGGGCTCATTCTTCTAGATCTTGGTGGTGGCAACACTGACACTAGGCTCCGCATCAATGATCTGCTTCCCTTTGCCATTCCCCTTGTTGGGTTTTGACTCAGGGTCGGAACATGTAACTGATTCTGAAGCCTTCAACTCGGCCACCCACGACTACTTGGTCTGACACTCACTTATGTTATGAGTGGGACTCTTGTGGAACTCACACCACTTTCTTGTGTCCTTCTTCGACTTCGCGGTGTTGTTCTTTTCTTGTAGATTTGACGAGTTGTCTTGGGTCACCTCGCCTTGGCTTTGTCCTTTGGTCTTTGGATTTGCAGATCCAAAGTCTCGCTTCTTCTGTTTGAACTTCTGCTTGATTTTGACAGCGTATCGGTATGTCATGCCGAACGAGGAAATGTTCAGGAACTCCATCTCTTCTTGGATGTATCTGTGTAGGTACCCGCAGTATTTGAGTACCAAATGCAGCTCAAAGTCCTTGATACCCAACTGTGTGCGAAGGGTATGAAAAATGTTTGTGAACTTCGGTACATCTTGGTCCCTTCCCTGCCGCAGTGTGGTCCATTTGATGTATTTGTCTTCATAGCTTTTGACATGGTAGTATTGCTCCTTGACAACATCCTAGAATGAATCCCAAGAGGGTGCGGCTGAAAATAGTGAGCCTGTACTTTCATTCTTCTACTCGCAATAGGTTTCCCACCAGTCCTTGACGTGGGGGGCTACTTTGAGAAGAGCGAAAACAATCTTTTCCCAACTCGAAAATTCATGAACAGAAAAATACCCATCTAGCAGATTTGACCATTTATCTATGGCATCTGCGTCTATCTGACCCTCGAATATGGGGATTTCAAAATTAACTTGTACCTTAAACGGTGTAGCGTTTCTAGAGTAGCTGTTAGAATCTGATGCATCGCCTCTGGGTACCCGTTGAAGGATCTACACAAAGCTGTCCATCATCGCGTTCCTTTGTCACTCGAGGGCTTCTTCGAGCAAGATTTTGATAGGATATTCTGCCCCCTCGTCTTTCTTTTCATTTGCCATGGGAGGTCGTCGGGATTTGCCTGGTCTTGAAAAGGTTTGACTAGTTCAAGCCCTAACTCCTTATATCTCGACCTCGTTAGGGTTATGCAAAGAAGAACGGAGAAAAAAGCAGACCGCTCTAATACCTCTAATCCAGATTTAAACAGGAACGCAACAAATTACAGAGATAACCATAAACACAAATATGCAGCGAAAATAATGCTTCATTTCATTAATGTAAAATACTGAAATATGCTTACAAACAGAAATGGAAATAAACCAGTTAGGGCGATGGTAGCTTATCTCTGAGAAGAGATGTGGCAGCTACATGCCTCTGAACTGTGTTACAATGAGGCTTGAAGGCCTATTTATTATTAAGAAACAGTGGAAAACCAATGCAACAAATTACAGAGATAACCATAAACACAAAGATGCAGTGGAAATAATGCTTCATTTCATTAATGTAAAATACTAAATTCTTACAAACAGAAATGGAAATAAACTAGTTAGGGTGATGGTAGCTTATCTCTAAGAAGAGATGTGGTGGCTACATGCCTCTGAATTGTGTTACAATGAGGCTCAAAGGCATATTTATTGTTGAGAAACAATGGAAAACCCTTAACATCCCAAAACCTAACCCTAGAAGATGAAACACCAAATTGTGGGCCCCGTTTTGGGTAAGTTTGTACATCAACTTCCCAGGGTCGTAATTTTGGCACCCGATCTCCGTTTGACGCGTACAATATCTCGTTAGAAAGATCTATCCGAGCACTACAACTTTGGGAAGAGGACCCATGTTGCTCCCTGATTTCCCAAAAAACGTTGTTTAGAGCCTCAAAACGGCTTCGGAAGTTTAGGACTTGAAAAACTGCTAAAAATAGTAAATTGTGCTACAATTACGGAAATTGAAAAACTAAAAGAGACAGCTGTTGGGGTCCAAGTGGGATAGGTGGGTGGCCACCAACATCCACCTGGATCAAAAAGAGTATATCAGAAATTATATAATAAAGTTAAAAATTAATATGAAGTTGGCGGAGTGGATATACCCCTTAAGTATACATGTGAAATGTAATATTTGCGCGCTTTATTTACATACAATAAATACTTAGGATAAAATGTCTTTTGTGGGTTTTTGGTGAAATAGGATTTACATGGGGGTTTTCACTTTTCCTAGGCAAATGAAGTCTATCCTTAGTGTTATAGACATATTTGGGCATTGCAACCCCAATCACATATGTCAATAAACCAAGGGCTCTCAAATACCTTAAAGTGTTGTTTCATACCCTAAAGGATCAAGGTCAACTGATTACATTATTTCCCAGAAGTTCTCCTTGAAAAACTGCTAAGAACTGGTCAAAACTGGACCATACAGACTGCTCCATGTTGAGGGTGTGATGCATCTCACCTGCTACACAGAAAGGGTGTGATGCATACTGAAAAGTCCTTCTTTAGGGTGCGATGCGCGAGAGCAGACAAATGGCAGAAGCAGTTTGCTAGGTGGAAACTCAAAAAATATTCTAGAAACTGCTCATATGACACTTGCCTCTCTGAATTCGCCCAGTGATGAGTAAAAGATCATGAAATCTCCAAGTGGAACCAAGAACTATCAGTGAAATTACACTAATCAAAATCCCAGGAGTTGACTCACTCTCCTGAAAACATTTATATATGGATCCCTCATCCTAGATATCGAGGGGCTGGAATTTTGTAATTTGTAAGGAAGTGTTGTTGGTTTCTCTTTCAGACATTGTATTGTTGGGTGATCTTGCTTTTTATGAGGTGAAGAGGGCTTTCATGCTGGGAGGATGATGCTGGATCAGACAACTTGGTTGTAATCCTCCCTTCTACTACTTCTATCAATAAAGCTATTTGAGTTTTCCTCCATATACTTGTATATCTCTAAATCTTGTATTTGTATATGCATTTGTATGGTTAATGTACATCTGATCCTATATTGTTTATGGTCATAGATCTCTATTCTTTGATGGTATTATATTGCTTTGACTCTACAGGTGTTCTTTGAAGCAGGGCAAGTGAGAAAGGAGTGGTGAAAGATCTATCAAGGGAGAGAGGAAACAAGCAAGGAGACTAGCGAAAGACTGAGGTTGGTACTCTCTGCTTCTCTCTCATCTATCTCCCATAAAGGAAAACACAAGTAACTTTGGTTTGTTTGTTTCTAAGATAGCTACCCATCTTAGTGGGACTAGCAGCTCTGAATGGACACTAGTTTCCCTGATAAAAAAATGGCGACTCCATTGGGGAGTGAATAGTTTGTTTGTTTTGTTATTGTTGTTTGCTTTATAAACTACCGATGAAGCCTGAAGTTAAGCCAACTAGCCTTCGAACTTCTTTTGTTATGCAACTGAAAAGTAGATCAACGTTGTTTTAGTCAATCTCCAGGTTGGTTTATGAACTGAACATCTGACTTGCAAACATCCTAAGTGCCCTGGTGGTAGCTCAAATAACCTCATTAGATCAGCCTCTATACTTTGTGTTTACTGTCTATCATTATCTCAGCCTAAATCCCTGAAATTAGCTGCAAACTGTGAGTGAAAACAAAGCTTAGTCTCATCCATGGACCATTGCACTATCTCTCATTGGAAATCTAGATGCATCACACCTCCTGTGTGTTGCAGGTGAGATGCATCCCTATTTCCTTGTGTTACGGGTGCGATGATTGAGTAAGACTGTTTTTGCCTCCAGATTTTGGTTTTTTCTTCATTGTCTTCAGCTTCATTCAGTAGTTTTTCTGTCTATGATCAGTATATCATTGTTGAAACCTTCTTCCTTTGCATTATTTAGCCTCCATTGATAATGAATTGTGAATGTTTTTGTGTATTTTTCATCATTTACAGTTCTCCTTTGCAAATAGTAGCTTAATTGAACTGTCTTCTTTTGATTTGAAAGTGTCTCAACTATCGTTTTCAGTCAAGAAAAAGAGTGTTGTAAAGTCTTCCTCTTTTAGATAGTCGATTACACTTTTGCCATTGTACTTGATTTTGAAAATATTAGTATTTCAAGTGTCGAAAGCAATTTTAAATTCGAAATCACAAAGTGTCGTCTTAGTCTCCCTTTTGTTTCAAAAAGAGAAAATTGTTAGTACTGTTCCTTTGAAAGAAAAGAGTTCAGATCTGTACTTAGCTTTCTTTTTGTCATTCTCACATTAAGGAAACTGAAAAAAAAAAAAAATACATGCATGTGCATTTGCATTTAGACTGCATGCGGTAATTGATATAGGAAAAGTGCATCTAGTGTGTGCTCTCTACTCTATGTTGAAAGAATTTCATTTCTCTTTCTTTAGTAGCTATGTTTTTCATTGCTAAAAGAAAGTAAATGACTGTTCATCATCTTAGATTGCATGTTTAGGAATTGCATATCTACATCACACAGTGAACCTTAAAGGAAAACTTCTTAAGAAAGATCAACTATAAAATAAACCTCAATGAACATAAAAACACTTTGGAACCTAACGCACAACATTTAGGAGTCTAGGCTAGCGACGTATTCCGGTGTCGTAAAGCTTGGTAACTATCATTTTCATCGTAGGTTGTGTGATTCCTCCTCTTTGATACGACAAGTGCCAGTACGGAATTGTGCTCCTACGTACCGTCGAGTATATATTGGGAGACCATAATAGGATGATATCCTTTATCCTTAGGAAGCCGTGTCTGCCGCCCTATCGATCGTAATGCGTCGAACACAAAATTCGGGAAGATTGACTGTCGTACCGTAAAAAGTATTCTTCTGTTTTGTGATTGGTTTGGTAACCCCTCTGTCTAGATTTCTAGAGTAGTCACTTTCGTTCCTTTTCAGAATCCTTAAAAGAAAAGGTCCATCTAAGAACTTGTCACTTCAGGATCATTAAAAATCGAAGGCGACTAGAGTCATCTTTAGCTTTTTCTCGACTCTTAAAAATTGAAAAAGAAAGTTGTGTCAAAGCGCCATAAAATTCATTTAATTCGGAATAACATTTTCCCCTTTTTATTTTGAGTTGATCAAGTAATCCACAATCGTGGAAGAAAGTCAATAAAAACCCTATCGTTCGCGGAGACTAATGAGTCAACCATCTTTGACTCTAGAAACGAAACCATTCTGGGCCAAGCAATCTCGTTTAACTGGGTCAAGGTCTCCTGGTTTATTTGAAACTTGTGTTTCAACATCCTCAGAGACTCCAGTTACTCCAACTATTTCTGGTATCCCTGCCTCTACAAAAGAAGTTCCAAAGATACAAGAGGACATTGGAACTGATCCTAGTGTAACGGCAAACATTTCTATTCCTGAACTAGCCCCATCTAGGACTGATTCAGAAGGTGTCACCCCTCCAACATCTGTTGTTGTAGAGTCTGTACCTTCTTCGGCACCAGAAATATTTTACGGACCTGACGGTTTACCTCTTCCACCTAGACTAATTGCTATAGAAGAGATTGTGAAGGATCTTCCATCCAGTACCCCATTGCATTTTGGAACTGGGATCCACCTATATCCTTCTACTACAGAATTTGGTCACCCTTCATCGCAAGTTCTTGTAGAATTGCTAGGAAGTCTTTTGGATAGACTTGATATGTCAGAATAACCATCGACATCTAGGACTGTGTCATCTGATATTGTGACAGCAGAACCTCCTGCCACTACTTTGACAATGTTCATTGGTATACCATCTATCCCAACTAGCTCTCAACCGCTAGAAGGAGTCCACCTAGGGACTGTTTTGACAATATGGTCTGTTCCTATTTGTTCGTCTGGAATATTATCTGGAATTTCTTATGTTGAGTCTCAGCAAATTGATCCTTCACAAGAGTATCAATTTGGGTAGTCCAGTCTACAAAGACCAATTTTCCCTTTAAACACTAGATTTCTGCCATATGGGGGGTAGTATGCCTTTTCATTGTTCCCTCTGGGAGAACAACCATATGAGAGTTCACAACAGTTGGGTGCCAATACTGCCTCAACAGCCAAGAGGTGTATATTCAATGCAACCAAATCAACCTGTGCCAAATATTCCCACTACACTGGCTATTGTGACAGTGTCGCAAGTACATGTGCTTCTTGTTGTATGTCAACCTCAAGTCTCTCAGGTCGTAATACAACAACCTCTTGTCTCTACGACGCAACCGCAATCGCCGATTAGTGGCTCCTTAATTGAAGTGTCTCAGGCTCAAATGGGTATTATCACCCCTGATCTTGGTCAAACATCCAGTGTGGGACAACAACAAATGGCCTCACAACCATGTTTGGTGCAATATCAACAACTGCAATTCCAGCAAGCTTACCGAGGACCTGAGCAATAAAACTTTGTGGGTAATGGGAAACCGTATATTCAAAATGGTTACCATCAGTCATATCATAATGGTTATGCCCATCAATATTATCAAAGTTATCAGCATCAAATACATTATGCTGGTATGCAAAGACCCACTGCTCAGGGGATCCCATCTTATCCTGGGTATGCTTCGCCAAACCTGAATCAACAATTGCCTTTCGTCGCAACTTTAGAATTACCAGATCGGAATCGGCTAACAAATGATCCAATTTCTTATGCCCCTTAGTAGTTGGCAATTCCTCATAAACTTTCGTCAGATATTCCTAAATTCAATGGAAATCCAGGTGAAGATCCGTCGAATCATGTGATGACCTTTCATCTGTGGTGTTCGTCCAACACTCTCAATGATGATTCAATTAGGCTTCGCTTTTTTCAGCGAACGCTAATTGGTCTGGCAGCGAAGTGGTACATCAAATTGCCTAGAGCTTCATTCGATAACTTCACTACCCTTTCCACCACCTTTTTAACCCATTTTCAATTACCAATAAGGTATGAAACAGGAATGGATCTTCTTACCAATTTTAAGTAGATGACATCCACTCACATATCTGATCATATTCATGAGTGGTGACATCGTCGTCGAATGGTAAAAACATATGTTCCTGATTAGTTGCTAGCTGAATGGTTTATTAATTCATTGTTATCTTCTATTACAGAAGATGTGGCTAAGGGGGGAGTTATCACTGAAGAGCAAGTCATTGCTCATGCGCAATATCTAGACTTGATCTATACTCAGTCTGGCATGTTCTATGACAAAATTCCTGATGCTCCTAGACTAGAGTTTTCCATTCCTCCTCCTCCTAAATCAAACAAAGACTCTCATGCAGGTGATGGCATGATAGGTACGACAAGCAAAAAAACCACAAAGGCTACATCTAAGAAAGCCCGTACAGTTTCTAGTCAAAATGCAAATGAAGAACCTCTCGCCTCGGAGGTCAATGCTGTGTCGACTGACAAAGGAAAAGAATCGAAGCAACCAGGGGGCAAGAAGAAAGGGAAAAGAAAAAAGAAGAAACAGGATGATCTGTCTCCTGAAAAATCTTCTGAAAACCCTTCTGGGCAAAATAAACCTCCTCGGACATGTCACATATGTGATGAAGACCATTGGACGAAAGATTGTCCGTATAAAGCTGAGATTAAGAAGTTCTTTAAGAGTTCAAAAACCTGAGCAGTATTGACTGATCCGTTTCCAAACCCAGAAACCAATCTGGTTGCTAACGACAATGCTTCCCCATCCCAAGTGCTTATGTTGTCCGTTTTGAAGAAACGAAATGATGCTTTGGTATCGACAAGGAATAAAGATTACGAGAATCCACAACTGTCGAACAACAAGGCTGCATATCAACCTAGTAGTTTGACAACAACTTCAACCAGAGTTGTGCCACCCATCATTCCTGAGATAACGATAAAGATTCCAAAAGGAGTAGTACACAAATCGACATTTAATCCTCGTGCTCGAGTAGCACAGAGTTATAATATAGTAGAGGATCTAGCCCAATCGCCATCCACTATGTCGATACTTGAAGTACTACAAAATTTCCCCTCCCAAAAGTAGGCTCTATTATCAGTAATATGTGGGATTGACCCAGCGGATTCCAATCTCATGGCCTTTAATCATAAAGGATATGAACCTCAGTTACCAGCTCAACTCGCTTTCCTCATACAAGTGAAAGTCCTCAACAAAACTGTTCATCGAACAATTATTGATGAGGGGGCATCTACCTGCATTATGTCAATGATTTGCTAGAAAACTTTAGGATCACAACCCTTATCAAGATCATTGATGACATAAAAAACATTTGATGGATGAATATACACCCCGTACGGGATTTTAAGTAACTTGCAAGTTGAACTGGGGGGCAAGACAGTAGAAATTGACATCGAAGTTATCGATGGAAACCTTGATTACAATATGCTACTGGGAAGGCCCTGGATTTATGCTATGGCTGTTGTTCTGTCAACTTACTTTAGAAAGATTGCATTTCATTTTCAAGGATTAATTACAATCGTTGATCAACAAACCTTTCTCCCCAACAGTTCACAAGTTACAGGAAGCATTCCAATGATCCATGGAAGCTCTCATTCGTTTCAAAATGTCGGAGTGGGCCTACTAAAAGACCCTGCCTTAATGGGTACTTTTTCCCTACCACCTCCGAGTAATCTGGCGGAAGAGGCCACAGTAGAAACTTGCAGTGTGATATCTTCGATTCAGAAGATTTTTGAACATTTTGTTAGCATGGATCATCAAAAGGTATTGCCTCCAAGCCCAATAGATATTTTGTAGCAATCAATTTTCTTGGCCTGGGCGGCAAACCCAAATCAATGCTCATCGAGTGTTTGGATAGATAGTTCAAAGGAATATGGCACCTCTTCAGATCCTTGGTCACATGTACATTCTACAGACGAAGGAATTATTTAGTCGATGATGATAGGAGAGGCACTATGGGAAGATTACCACCATCGTTCCCATCTTCCGGATTACAACGTATATTATTCCAGCGACCTCAATCATCCTTCAGTTTTTTATTTTCTATCAAATACTGTAAATACGGTGGATTTCGAGTGAAATCTGTTCAATATTGAAGAAAATATCGCCATAAATAACTCGACCAAACCTAATGTTGTAGGGAATATTCATGTCGGTAAATCTTGTTCTTCTTCAAAACTGGAAATATCCTGCGCTCTCTTTCGTGAATTCAGAGATGTCTTTGCATGGTCATATGAAGAAATTCTAGGCATTGACTCAAGCACAGTTGAACACAAAATCAAGATGTATCCAGATGTCAAACCGGTACGACAACGACTTCGGCAGGTGCACCCAAAGAAAGTCGCTGCCATTAAGGTAGAAGTTGAAAAACATTTACATGCTGGTTTCATTTACCCGGTTCCTCTAACTGATTGGGTATCGAATATTATTCCTGTGATGAAAAAGCAAGGAACGATTAGAGTGTGTGTCGATTACAGGGATGTAAATCAAGCTTGTCCAAAGGACAACTACCCTACACCCTTCATTGACCAGATAATTGACGAATGCACCGGATGCGAAATATTTTCATTTATGGATGGATTTTCCAGGTATAATCAAATAAATATCCGCCCACAAGACCAGTCGAAGACTACACTTATATGTCCTTGGGGCACATTCACGTACCGCAAACTACCTTTCGGTTTAGAGAACGCAAGGGCAACTTTTCAGAGGGCTATGAATTATGCCTTCCATGACATCAAGAACATCATTCAACCATATCTCAACGATTTACTGGCTCATTTGCGAAAGCGGACTGATTATCCTCAGCATTTGAGAGCTATATTTCTACGTTGCCGACATTACAAGATATGACTCAATCCACATAAGTGTGTGTTTTGTGTTGGTTCTGGTCGTTTACTTGGCTTCGTGGTTTCTAAGGATGGGATTCGACTCAACCCATGTAAGGTTCAGGCAATCATCGATATGCCTCCACCTTCAAATTTTCTTCAGATTCAGAAATTCCAAGGGAAAGCAAACTTTCTGAGGAGATTCATTCCAAATTACGCCGAACTTGCTAAATGTTATACGCATCTTTTGAAAAAATAAGTACCCTTTAACTGGGATTAGGTTGCTCAAGCTTCCTTTGATGCTCTAAAGGAATCCCTAATAAAAGCATCATTAATGTACGCTCCTGACTATCAAAAATACTTTAACCTGTATCTAGCTGCAACAGAGACAACCATCACAATGGTTTTAGTTCAAAAAGAAAATGGAATCAAACATCCTGTCTATTATTTAAGACGAAACTTAAATGATACAGAAAGCAAGTACTCCTATGTTGAAAAGTTGGCTCTCGCAGCTGTTCAAGCAGTACAGAGATTTCAACACTATATCCTCTTTCGCAAAACTACCATTTTGTCAGATTGCAACCCTATGAATTACATTCTATCGCGTCAGTTACTTGGGGGCAAATATTCTAAATGGATAGCTATTTTGCAAGAGTTTGATCTAGAATTCGTAAAATCCAAATCAAAGAAATCTCTAGTTTTTGCGGAGTTACTATACGACTTCCCATCGTCGAGCAATCCATGGTATGGAGATATAATCATCTATCTCCAAACCCAAACATATAGGCCTAATACCTCTCGCTCAGAACAACGACGTACTCGATACCAAGAAAATGACTACATGATCGTCGGTGAAACAATTTACTGTCGCGGTACCGATACAGTTCTGTGAAGTTGCCTCACCCATGAGGAGGTTGAAAAAGTCCTGAATGATTGTCATTCAGGCGCGTGTGGGGGGCATCAATATGGTTACACTACGGCACAAAATATTTTACAAGCAGGTTACTTCTGGCCAACAATGTTCAAAGATTGAATAACCGTATTCAGAAGTTTCCATGATTATCAAATCTTCAACCGCAAAACTAGAATACCACCCGCACCTCTGCATCCAGTAGTTTCTATTGGGCCATTCGCAAAATGGGGCATAGATTTCATGACATGTAACCCCACCTCAGCCAGGGGGCATGGGTATATCATATTCACAGTTGACTATTTTACAAAATGGGCCGAGGCGATGCCTACATTAAACAACATCGGCGAAATGACTGCTCTTTTCTTTTTCAATCATGTAGAATCTAGGTTCGGTGTTCCACAAGCTATAGTCACAGATCATGGATCACATTTCCACAATCACATGATGGTCGAATTGGCCACCAAATTAGGATTGTCCCACGACAGTTCTACTCCGTATTATCCACAAGCTAACGGACAAGTTGAGGCCATCAACAAAGTCCTGAGGCGCATGCTGCAAAGGATGATTGGAGTCCATAAACGGAGTTGTCACCTAATCCTGTACTTAGCAATGTGGGCATATAGGACATCAGTGAGAAATGCAACTAGATCTACACCCTTTCAGCTGGTGTATGGCCTGGAAGCCATCTTATCGATTCAGTGTGAGATTTCATCTCTCAAGCTCGCAGTTGACCTTCTCCCTGGAACTTCAGAGGAAGAGGCTTGTTTCTTAGAACTAATCCAATTGGATGAAACCCTTCGTGATGCCACCTTGGCTAACGAAGCTCATAAGGAATGAGTCAAGGCGCAATTTGACAAAAATGTCAAACCTCGTGTCTTCTCAGAAGGTGACCTGGTCTTGCTTTACGATCAGGAATCCAATAAATTAGGAGCAGGTAAATTCCAATAATTGTGAATGGGGCCCTACATTGTTAAATGAGTATTAGCAAAAGAAGCCTACGAGCTAGTAGATTACGATGGGATTCCATTGTCGCAACCCCAAAACAGGTTGTACCTTAAGCGTTACTATGCTTGACTAAGTGTAGTAATCTCTTTATATGCTTTTATTACGTTTTTGTTTTTGTAAAGAGTGATCATTTTGGTTAGGTAATCCACTTTTACATTTTTTGCAGATGTCGAACCTATTGGAATCATTTGTTGGATATGCCGATAGAGCTAGTCGTAGTACACAGAACCAATCTTCTACAGCCTGGGCCATTTTTGATCCAAGCGGCGAGTTAGTGAGTTTCAGAGGGGTATGTATTGGTTGGTCAATGAACAACATCGCTGAGTATAGTGCGTTGATAGAACTTCTCTCTGATGCCATCACACATGGCATACACTGACTTGTTGTCAGGCTAGACTCTCAACTCGTCATCCTACAGCTTACTGGCATCTATTCCATTCGAAATCCAGCTATCTATCGCATGTTCCTAAGGGTCAAGATTTTGGAAAGAGAGTTTGATTTTATTCAATATCAACACATTTCCAGAAACTTAAACACATTAACTGATTCATTAGCAAATTATGTGTTAGATAGACATTTGCAACATTTATAAAAGAAAGCATTTCAATCAACATTTGCATCAGGATCATATAACTTAACCAAAATAAAGCTCCAAAAATAAAAAATATATATAACTGTTTATAGTTTTTACAAAATGTTCTGTGTCCAGGACAAAATCAGTCATACGAACCAAAAACTCAAAATGCAGGGAAGCACCCTAGACTAATTGTGTTGGTGACAACAAGTCACCGCATGTGTGATCATACGTAAGAGCCTAGTCCATCGACTCAGCACACTAGTGGTATGGCACTGTAATCTCAGAGGTAACTCGTCGGTCCTCACATCCTGAATACCAAGGGTGAGACCCTCAATCTGATCCTGCAATACTGCAAGGGTCTCAGCTATGTCCAGATCATGAAGGACAACCCTCCCTATAGCCTCTCTTGCTGGAACGATAGCTGCTACCCTCGGGCGGACTGTTGGTCGCACTGGTCCAATATCTGCACAAATATATGGGTTTGATTAGTCTTGATAACATTTAAAAAACATAAGAACATTACAAAAACAATAAATAGAGATATGGTCAGATCTTTTACCTATAACACCCCACTGCTCACCAGCCAGCAGCACCAAATCTGGGTCACCCCGGAAATCCATCTCGACATATGGATACTCAGCAAATACCATCTCCTGATGGTCGAAACACTAAAAGAAGGCATCAGAGAATGAAATTTGCGACTGACCAGCATGTCTGGCCATAAGATCAACCCATCTCTGCATCCGTGGTTCTGTTGGTACTGGCGGTCCGAGTGAAATGTACTGTGGCTGCATCAGTGGGATCCTCTCCAAGGTGAAAGTGGTCAGAATAGAACCATAACCAAAGTTCTTGGATCTTCCGTTCTTCACCTTGGTAAGTTGTTCTTTTATAACTGGAAGTACAACATCATACTAGTTGAATACCCATGGTTCAAGGCATTCCAAAGCATACTGCATATTGGCGAAATGAAGAGCCACACTACCAACCAATCTAGCAAAGGTGAATAAGATAGTCCTCAAGGACTGGTCAGTGACATCTTGAATATTGATCTTGCAGTCCCTACTCGGCTGGGATCCGTCTCTACAAAAACCGCGAATATAATCCCTCACGGTTCACCCCCATGGGCAGATCCCAATATTGAGAGAGGAGAACCACGCCTTGATAAACCGATCAAGAAGTAGATATCCTCAACTATCAAAGGGATGGATTTACCTTGAATATGGAACACTTGGTTGGTAGGAACCCATGCATCGAGAAAGTATTGCAACAAATTGATTTGTTGTCCCATGCTGGATATACAAAAGAATTTGAGCAAGCCATAGTTCCCCAATGCAGTCACCGTACCCGGATCATGTAAGGCAATCATATCCTCTTCTTCATGCTCACGTTCACGCTATGTAATGACCATCTTGATCCGATGAATCTTTGAAAAACAAACAAGAGAAGAATTAGGATCCTGATTCAGGCAAAAATAGGCAAAATTTCCATGAAAAAACAGTGTATAAACTTTCCTCTTTGCACCCATTGCACCCTAGCTGTGTACTAGGTGGGATGAGTACTGACTGGCCAATGGCCAGCTCAGTGTGCATCACACCTTTTGATGTATACTAGGTGTGATGGGGAGAGAACGAATTGTTCAAACCCCTGGGGCCCAGAAAAATAGGAAAACATGCTCAGAATCAGAAAAGGAAAGAATGCAATTGAAGAGCTCATGGTTAGCTCCTACCTAGTCTAGACGGTGCTGAAAATAGTCCACAAAATCTCCTGGAATTAGTTGTTGAAAATCGAGGGGGAAAACACCTCCAGAGCTCCAAAAATCCCAAATTTGAATGAAATGGTAAAAATGAGAGGTAAAAACTACTTTTATGTTACTATTCACGTAATTCAAGTAAAATATTGGTGTTTAACTCATTTTTCAAGCATGTATTTACATTTCTAATCAATTTGATGGAGTAATTGAACAGGAAGTATGATCGTCAAAAGAACATAGTGTTAATGGTGAAATCAACATCTCTGACTATTATCACGAGCAGGTTTACGCGAAGTTCAAGCTTGTTAAAAAATAAACCTAGCAATGAGCACATGTTCCCCCAGAGTTCAAGCTCATTAAATGAACCCACCTTCAGTAAATAACCTTTGTGATCGCATAGTTATCAGCTTTTGTACCTTGGTCATGTTATTACCATCACCTCCACTCTTTTTTAGCCAATCATATGCCTCCATTTGATTGTTTACCATTTTGAGGAACAAATGTGACGAGTGATTCTATTAGCCACCTTCTTTACACTGCCATGATTGAAAAGTTCCAAACCTTACCTGGAACTAGTTGCTATCCAAAAACATCACTCGTTCCTCAAAAAACGAGTCTCCTTTAAGCTCTTTTTAAACTCATAAAATATGAAAAGATTGCCGAGAAATTGGCCTTTCCAGCTCATTAAAGTGATTGGAAGTGCCATCCCTCCTCTATATTTTAATATTTTTGGACCTGAGGGATCATTACATAAAAGGATCGAGTGTTTGTCTTGTTCGACTCGTTAAAACTATCAAAAAGTCATCCCTTTCGTATTATTTTATACTTTTTCGGACTTAAGGGATTATATTACGAAAAAGGACTACTGGAGTTTCCTTTCTGTCTCTTTTCAGACTCTCTAAAACTGAAAAGGACCGAGTTATCTTTGTCGTTAAACTCGTTAAAACAATATCGACAAACTTGTCCATGTAGACAAGAGAGAGTTTCACTATCGCTAGGCTCGTTAAAACATAGCGACAGGTTTGCCCGAAGGGAAAATTATAGAACAAGCATATGTTATCCTCCTCAAGCTTGACAAAAGAGGTACTGGTAAGAAATGACAGGGGAAAAAGGGAAGAAAAATTGAATAACTTCATTGGTAGCAGGTCGCTCTTGAACATGACACTTTCCCTCCATCACCATGATTGAGTCCGGTTGAGTTATTCCGTTCACTAGTCATATCACCATTGGTCCTCCGTACCATCCATTTTTTGGTTAACGCTACCAATCCATTTCAGTGTTGCTGATATGTTCAAGAGAAGTCGTTCAGAGAATTCACTAACGTAGCTAACGCCTCATCCGCTGCAATATCTTAACACTCCATTCTTTCATGACCGCCACCTTGAACCTTGTATCATTAGATCATTTTCACCTCCACAAAATCATTTCCTCCTTTCCATGTCGTAGATGTGGGATTCATTAAGGCCCTCCTATGACGGGTCGCTTCTTGTCGACAGCAGCTCATTATCCAAGAAGTTGACTTAGGAACAACACTTTCAGTAATTTGAAGCTAGCATGCCTCAAGGGCAATTTTCTCACTTCCGGCGACATGTTTACATCAATGGCCTTCGACTGAAAGATTTTGCATGGTGTTCGACATCGACTCATGTATTCACACCACGTGAATTGTACTGTAGTACCTTGAGGGTCATCATCATTGTCGGTGATTCCTCTCGCGCCTGTTAACAACTTACATCATTGGCTGGTAATCAGGTGATGTCTTTCCATGTTCGACATCAGAACATCTTTTCACATGGATCGACTTGTACTTCGAGCGAAGATTGAACGAGTTTCAAGACCCCAGATCTAGTTTCATCCATTCGGGCTGCAATATATTTAGGAAAGTAAAGACATCAAATGTACATCATAGTTGCACAAATAATCATCCAAACTAAGGGATGATGGCTCTACTAGAATCATCAGTCTACCACACAGACGATTGTCTGTCCTATGTACATGAAAATGAATTTATAAAGCTGAGCATGGGAATGCTCACCTCAGCTAGATCATGAAAATATTATGAAGATAATGTATTGTATTGTATCTTATTACAGGTCACCTTCCAGTTTGAAAAACCTCGGATCCTCATGATAAAGCATTTCACCCGACATCAGAAGATTTATGACCTCATGCTTTAGGGGGCAACTGTTATAGACATATTTGGGCACTACAACCCCAATCACATATGTTAATAAACTAAGGGCTCTCAAATACCTAAAAGTGTTGTTTCATACCCTAAAGGATCAAGGTCAACTGATTACATCATTTCCCAGAAATTCTCCTTGAAAAACTGCTCAGAACTGGTCAAAACTGGACCATACAGACTGCTCCATGCTGAGGGTGTGATGCATCTCACTTGCTACAAACAAAGGGTGTGATGCATACTGAAAATCCCTTCTGTAGGGTGCTATGAGTGAGAGCAGACAAATGGAAGAAGCAGTTTTCTAGGTGGAAACTCAAAGAATCTTCTAGAAACTGCTCGTATGACACTTGCCTCTCTGAATTCACCCAGGGATGAGTAAGAGATCATGAAATATCCAAGTGAAACCAAGAACTATCAGTGAAATGACACTAATCAAAATCCCAGGAAGTGACTCACTCTCCTACAAACATCTATATATGGATCCCTCATCCTAGAGGTCCAAGGGCTAGAATTTTGTAATTTGTAAGGAAGTGTTGTTGGTTTCTCTTTGAGACATTGTATTGTTGGGTGATCTTGCTTTTTATGAGGTGAAGAGGGCTTTCATGCTGGGAGGATGATGCTGGATCAGACAGCTTGGTTGTAATCTTCTCTTCTACTACTTCTATCAATAAAGCTATTTGATTTTTCCTCGATATACTTGTATATCTTTGAATCTTGTATTTGTATATGCATTTGTATGGTTAATGTACATCTGATCCTATATTGTTTATGGTTATAGATCTCTATTCTTTGATGGTATTTTACTGCTTTGACTCTACAGGTGTTCTTTGAAGCGGGACAAGTGAGAAAGGAGTGGTGAAAGCTCTATCAAGGGAGAGAGGAAACAAGCAAGGAGACTAGAAAAATAATGAGGTTGGTACTCTCTGCTTCTCTCTCATCTATCTCCCATAAGGGAAAACACAAGTAACTTTGGTTTGTTTGTTGCTAAGATAGCTACTCGTCTTAGTGGGACTAGCAGCTTTGAACAGACACTATTTTCCTGATAACACTTAGGAAAAGGGGTTTTATTAGGGAAATGACGGGGGAATGAATTTTATGAAGGGGATTCTAGCACTTGATGTCCATGAGTCATTAAGCCGAGGGTCTGGTCCCACCAAAATTCAAAGAAATGCTCTGAGCCTCTTTGACTTGAAGGATTAAAAGTACTAGAACATGCTTGTGGATAGGAAATTAGTAAGGGGAAAATGAATGAGGGGGAGTTAATTAAATTAGCTTGTAAACCTTTTCTTTTGCTTCCATAGTTGATCATACATATTAGCACATATGTCTAAGCATGATGCATGTGTTGTGATCCAACCAACTTTGAACTTCAGCAACCTTTCTTCTACTTACCTAGTTCTTACCCTAACATGTTTTCTTCATTTCTTTGGGTGCATTTAGGCTAGCAAATCCTTATATTTATCTTTTGTTTTATAAAACAAATTATCTATTTCTAACCTTATATCATCCAAGGGCTCAGATTAAGCTTATGAGCTCCTTTTATTTTCTCTACCTATCTATGATCTACCAAGATTAAACTGTTTGGTCAGATTTTATTCTCTAACTATAAACATAAAATTCAAAGCATGAAATAACCAAGATTAAACAGTTTTATTACCATGGATTGTGGCATGAATAACAAGCTGCACAGAATAATTATTATGCATAAAAATAAATAGTGGTGGCATTTATACTTGCACACTTTCATGGTCTATTTTTCTTTTCTATCTAACCTAACATTTTATTTTGCCTTATTTTTTAGGGCATCTACACTAACATTTTCTTTGATATGGACATATTTATCAAAATATTTTCCTATCATTTTTTATTCAATATTATTTTTTTCCACATCCTATCTTAACATTTTGTAAATATATTTTCATTTTTTGTCTAATTTATTCTAACTTATCAAAACCAAAAAATGCTACAACAAAGCACATCAAGAGGGATCTTCAATATTGTGTCAACAGTTATTTCTTGGTACAACAGGTAACAAATATCAATTGCACTTAGTTCAGCATAGGCAGATTACATGTCTGCAAATCAAGCATCATGTGAGGCCATTTGGATGAGGAAGATTCTAGTTGGTTTGTTTGGTCAGTAGATGAATCCAACTATGATTTACTCTGATAATCAAAGTTGTATCAAACTCTCTGAAAATCTAGTTTTTCATGATCGGTCCAAGCATATTGATATTTGATATCATCATCTTCGAGATTGTGTATTGAGGCAGATTATGTTGTTGGAGTACATTCCCACAGAGGAGCAGGATGCTGACATTTTGACAAAGGCATTGTCAAGATGTAAATTCGAGTTTCACAGAGACAATATTGGGGTAGCTGATAATCCATTTCTTGTTGAGAGGGAGTGTTGAGAAATGGCAACAAGAAATTCCAGTTTAATTTGTCCTTGAATTAAATTGTGAATTAAAATCGAATTCTATTCTCATAGCAACTTGTAAATAGTTAATTAAGTTTAATTGACTTAATTAACTTAGGAATTTTGAGTTGGAAGTTTTTCTGTAGTCATGAAAGTGTGATCCCTAAATTTTAGGGGTCCAGAATGAGTTTATTTGATTTGTAATTAGATAAATCAGTTTGACTGAGTTATGGTCAGTTAAACTAGTTTTAACTTTTGGAGGAACTAGTAGAGGTCTAGTAGTGAGTTGGTGCACTGGTGCATCCTTAGTGCTACTCCAGCTAAATGGATATTCACTCAAGAGAAATTCATGCATACCAGTTTAGAGAAAGACCCAGTTGAGTCTAAAGTGCAGGGACGGTGTAGTATTAGCTGTATGATTTTCTGAGTTGTACAGATCATGCATACAATCATTTCTAGACCTAAGTTTAGATTGCCTAGTTTTGGAAGAAGGATTTCCAAATTAAATATGGGTTGATCCTCTTAGGAATTGCGCAAGGAAATAGGGGCTTGGAAAGCAACAAAATTGGCTAAGTGTTGGCTAGAGTAGGCTTTTGAGGCAGAGAGTTTATTACACTTGTGCAATGATTGTTCTAGTGAGAAAAAGCATTGTATTTTCTTCTTGGATTTCTGATTAATGCAATATAGATAATCATGGTTTTGAGCAGTTGCTTTCACCAAAGAAATATTGTGTTATGTATGATTGGTATTCTTCCTCTCACTAATTATTGTTTTGATTGATCATTATTGGTTTCCACTGTTAAGAGTACTGTAGATGATTGTCTTATGTTTTAGAAAATTACACAAGCTATTGAATCTACATAAAAATATACAAAGTTGTGAAACTTTGAAGGAAGATCAATTTAATATCCTTTTGGGACTGTTGAAAGCCTTAAAGGGAAAACTTGCAATAGAATGCTATAAATATCTCAAGGGACGAGACTTACTTTTAAAGGTAGAAAAAGGAGAAATTATATGTAAATGTTGAGCAACTACAAAACTCTGACATGAACTTAAGAAGAGGATCAATCTATCACCTTGAGTAGATATTCTCAACTTGGCACCTTGGAAGCTTCTACTACAAACAATATTATAGGAAGTATCAAGCTAGTGAAAGAATACCTCATTATCGTTAGAAAGGACATAACAATCCACTGTAAGACATGTTTGAAAGGAATATTATGGATATATTGAAGGGACAAGGGCATATATATAGTTCTATGTGCCAATTAGAAGAAGATGCCTAGGAGAGGATCTAGTTCGACTTGAACAAAATACCTTATAGGCCTGTTCTATAATGGTATATTAAACCCAAGCTAGTGGGCCAAGCTTGAGGAGCCTTGCTACTGGATATTTTTATTGGACTTGAGGATACTGATATTGCTCATAGGTCATAGCTCAGAGCCTTACCTTAGATATATTCCTATCAAACTAGAACTATCATCAGATCCTAGCCTCATGACTTTCCATACAAGAAGGAAGGACAAATAGTGCCAATAAGCCCACAACTGTTAAATAACAATAAATAATTTCATCTCCTTGACATTTATAAATTTATAAATTTTTTTGTTTGATTGTAAAATTATTTTTGTGAGTCCTACTTGAGTCTCAGAACCCTCCCATATGGCCAGTGCATGCATCTACCATAACCATGTAAAATTTCAATGCATATAATCTTAAACTGAAAAATTTCAACATTGGCACCATTCTCAAGTCATGGGAAGTCATGGGCTAAGATTACATATTTTTTGTGGGTGTCTCATGATAAGTTAGGCCAACCCACCAAATTTTCACATGGGCACCCTGACATGCCCACCATATGATGCCCCTATGGGCACTTAGGTGCCTTGCCTTCATGCAAGCACACCCAGGGTGCAAGAATTTTCCCTGCTATGAAAATCATTGAACACAAATGATTAGCTCATCATTGAAAGAAAAATATTATCATTTTTTATTTCCATGTTGCATGATCAATATTCAATTATAAATAGTTTTTTAACACCTAAACATTAATTTACTTCATTTTATAAAAATCATTATGAGACTCCCTTATGGGAACTATGTTCATGGGAAGTCATGGGTTCACATTACTTATTTTGTACAGGTGCCCCTTGCCAAGTCGGGCCGATCAACCAACTCGTCACATGGACGGCCCTGCTGGGCAGGTGCCTTGGTGTGCCAAGCATGTGATGCCCCCATGGGTACCCGACTACCCCTCTTTCATTCGCTCATCAATTACAACAAAATATTATAATTTTATAGTACCATGTTGCATAATCAATCAATTGTAAACTGAATTTAAAACCTAAACTTTACTTTAATGAATTTTCTAATAATCATTATGAGACCCCTTGGTGGGAAATTTATTCATGGCAAGTCATGAGCCGACCTTACTTCTTTTATGTAGGCGCCCATTTCCAAGTCGGTTTGACCCAAAAAATTGTTGCACGAGTGCCCCTATCAAGTGGGTGCCCTGGAATGCCTAGCACGTGATGCCCCCATGGTCACTGGGTTCCCTGGCATGCCTAGCACGTGACACACCTATGGGAACATGGGCACCCAACCTTTGTGCAAGCATGCCCTTGGTGCGGTCGTTTGCCCTGATATGCAAATCAGTGAACACAAATCATTAGCTCATCGAAACAGACAACAAAATATTATCATTTGTTATTTCCATGTTGCATTATCAATATTCAATTATAAATTGACTTTTAATACCTAAATATTAATTTACTTAATTTTTTAAAAATCATATTTATGAGACCCCCTTGTGGGAACTCCGTTCATGGGTAGTCATGGGATGATTATTACTTCTTTTGTGTGGGCACCCCTTGCCAAGTTGGGTTGATCTACCAACTTGTCGCATAGGCACCCCTTTTAGGTAGGCGCCTTAGCATGCCCAGCACGCGATGCCCCCATGGGTATCAGGTGCCCCGGCGTGCCCAACACACGATGCCCCCATGGGTGCCCAACCACCCCACCGTTTTTCCTCATCAATGGCAACAAAATATTATAATTTTTTTGTACCATGTTGCATAATAAATCAATTATAACCGAAATTTTAACACCCAAACATTATTTTAGTCAATTTTCTAAAAATCATTATGAGACCCTTGGTGGGAACTTTGTTCATGGATAGTCAAGGGATGACCTTACTTCTTTTATGCAGGCACTCCATTCCAAGTCAGGTCGACCCACCAACTCGTTGCATTGGTGCCCCTACCGAGCGGACGTCCTGGCATGTCTAAACATTAAAGAGAAGGAAAACACCATTTTCAATGCATAGGAGACTAGTTTTTTCAAAGTGTGTTGTGGGGAAAAATGCCTATGCAGGACGATCCTATCCACCTAAGGTGTGACAGTGCCTTAGCAACAAACAGAGACAGCTATTCTGATATTTCTTCCTTTATGAATTAAGAATGAAGAGAGATAGATGGACTCACCGGTGTCTTCCGTTTGTCCCTCGATCCGGTCTCTCTTCTCTTGGAGGATTCCCAGCTACTTGCCTTCTCGCTTGCCCAGCTTCAAGAGGTTTCTGCAAGATCACAAGAAGAGAACACTACACAAGACATGGATTCATATTCATAACTAGTTCAGGATTAGAAATAAACTAAACATACTAATGCAATCATACATCAAGAATACATCAGCATATAGGAGAAACCAAGATAGCTTTATTGATGAATAACAAGGTTCAGGAAGAGATACAACCCAGAGGGCTCCAATCCAGCATCTCCTTCCCAGCAAATGGAATTCCTATCTTCACCCCTTTCAAAGCATTAAGCACCCAATAGTTCCAGTCTCAAACCAATAGCAATTCTTTGCAATAACAAAATTCCAGCCTCTAGATCTCATGGAGGAGAGATCCATATATAGATGTTTGGAGAGAGGATGAGTCAGCTTGAGATCTGACTAGTGTCCTCTCCCTCTGTCAATTCTTGAGTCCACTTGGAGGTTCTTGCTTCCACTTGGAGATTTGGAACCTCTTACTCATCACCAGTCGAATTCCCTGAGGCAAGTGTCATTTTGGAAGCTTCCTGGGTTTTGACACCTTGAGAAATGAGCCTGCCACTTGTCCACTCTCGTTCAGCGCAGGTAGCCAGTGTTCTAGTTGACATTCAACGCAGGTAGCCAGTGTTGGCTTTGACATTCAGCGCAGACAGCTAGTGTAGCCACTGAAATGATCCTGAATTGACTTGTTTTGAGTAGTTTTTGGTGGAGAACTTCTGTGAATTGTTGTGGTTTGTTAGCCTTGTTCCTCTAGGGGTAGGAACAACATGTTTAGGGACTTTGGATCCCTTAGATTATGGACATTTCATGCTCAATGCTGTCAGGCACAAAAATGTCTATAACAGTTGCCCCCTAAAGTATGAGGCTGTTTATCGGGCGAAATGCTTTATCAGGGGGATCCGAAGTTCATCCAATGCTGAGAGGAGACCTATAATAAGATACAATACAATACATTATTTTTCATACTGCTTTCATGATCTAGCTAAGGCGGGCATTCCCATGCTCAACTTTATAAATTCATTTTTCTGTACATAGAACAGACAATCGTCTGATGGTAGACTGATAATTTTGATGAAATTATCATCCTTTGAGTAGGATGATTATCTGCTGCAATGATGTACATGTCAATGTCTTTATCTTTCCAGAATATATATCGCAGCCCGAATGGATGAAACTAGATCCGGGGTCTTCAAACTCGTTCGATCTTCACTCTAAGTACAAGTCGATCCATGTGAGAATTGTTTTGAAGTCGAACATGGAGAGACATCGCTTGATTACCGGTAAATGACGTAAACCGTTAACAAGCGCGAGAGGAATCATCGATAATGATAATGAACCTCAAGGTACTGCAGTACAATTCACACAGTGTGAATAAAGGACTTGGCGTCGAACACCACGCAAAATCTTTCGGTCGAAGGTCATTGATGTATACCTGTCGCCGGAAGTGAGAAACGTGCCATGGAGGCATGCAAGCTTCAAAGTACTGAAGGGGTTGTTCCTAGATCAACTTCTTGGATAATGAGCTGATGTCGACAAGAAGCGATCCGTCAAAGGAGGGCCTTAATGAATCCCACATCAGTGACACGGAACGGAGCTAATGATTTTAATGGAGGTGAAAACGATCTGTGACATATGATTCAGGGTGGCGGTCATGAAAGGATGAAGGATAATGTATGGCAGTGGATGGGACACGGTTGACTTTTCTGAACGACTTCTCTTGAACATATGGCGACACTGATGCGATGGATTGGTAGCATTACCCCAAATATGGATGGTATGGCGAGACCATGGATGTGACCGGTGAATGAAACAACCCAACCCGATTGTGGTACGGAAGAAAAGTGTCATGTTCAAGAGCGACTTGCTACCATCAAAGTTTTCTTTAGTTTCTCCCAATTTTTCCCCAGTCATTGTTGACCAGTACCTCTTTATTTTTGTCAAGCTTGAGGAGGATAACACATGCTTGTTCTATAATCTGCCCTTCGGGCAAGCCCATCGCTATGTTTTAACGAGCCTAGCGATAGTGAAACTCGTTCTTGTCTAAAGACAAGTTTGTCGCTATTTAATGATCTTAACGAATCTAACGACAAGGATAACTCGGTCCTTTTCATTTTTAGAGAGTCTGAAAAGGTACATAAAGTTAACTCCAAAATTCCTTTTTCGTCATCTAATCCCTTAAGTCTGAAAAAGTATAAAACAATACAAAAGGGATGAGTTTTCGATAGTTTTAACGAGCCGAATAAAACAAGCGCTAGATCTTTTTGTGCAATAATCCCTCAGGTCCAAAAAGATTAAAATCTAGAGGAGGGATAGCTCTTCCGGTTGCTTTAACGAGCTGGAAGGCCAAAACTCGGCAATCTTTTCATATTTTACGAGTCAGATGAAAAGAGCTTAAAGAAGACTCGTCTTTTGAGGAACGAGTGATAAACAGGGTTAGCAGCTGATTCTAGGTACAGGTTGGAATTTTCCAATCATGGCAGTGTCACAAGGATGGCTAGGTGAAATCACTCTTCGCAGCTGTTCCTCAAAATGGGTAAACAATCATATGGAGGTGAACGATCGGCCAAATGAAAAGTGGAGGTGACGGTGCAAACACGACCAAGGCTTTAATGGCTGATTATATTACATTCACAGTGGTTATTTACCGGGTAGGTTCATTTTTTATTTTAAAATGAACTTAAACGCTGGTGGAAACTGTGGAGCACCTGGAACGTATGCTTTTTGATAAGTAATCTAGTGGTTTTTCAATACTATTTCTAATCTTTTCTGCATATTGAGCCTAAAAACATAAGGGTTTTGGTAAAATGTGTGAAAATGGGCAAACGAAGCTTAATTACTAATAATCGATGTTTTCTATGCAGAAGGACGCGGAAATAGGGGATTATCGAGCAAAAACGAGAAGCGCAAGGAAAGTAACTGCTGCCCCGTCGACAGGGAACCGGATGCGGACAAGATCAAGCAAAATTGGAGCCGAATAACCCAGGAAAAGGACGCAGGATATCGTGACGGAGAACGCAAGAAGGAAAGAGGGATCGCTGCTTTAAGTTTATCTTTTGTATCTAGACATCTCCGTCATTTCTGTTATATAAAGGTACCACGCCACCGAGCGTGGGGGACGACTGTTAATTAATTAAAAACTCAGAACGATTTTGATCACTGAGCTTTTGTAAGATCTGATTTTGTACACTTTTGTTAATGCAAGCAATATAAAGGATTTGGTGTTCACTTTGTTTCTACATCTGAAGTAACTCTAAGCAGTGTACCATCGTAGCCAAGGGCCCAGCTCTGACGGTCACTCGCTGTTGTATCATACGGTGATTTGTGTGGTTTGCATATTTCTTTCATTACAGTAATTCGATATCTCTTTGTTCTGATAGACTATGTTTCTTAATTAATATTCGAAATCTGAATAAGTTCTTTAATTCACGTCTCTGTATTACACAAACTGAATCTATTCGAATTGCATTTCTACAGCAAGATATTGGGATGAATGTTATCATTGGATTCATATGAAATAAGTATTTGTGAGGCTCGAAGATAATATTATCTTGTTCAGAAACACAGTCACATCACACATTACTCTCGGATTGCTGCAGTAGTATAGACCGTGTACATACTTTTAGATCTGCTGTTCCATTTGGATTTGCTGTTCCATTTGGATTTGCTGTTCCATTTGGGTTGCTGTTCCAATTGGGTTTGCTGTTCCATTTTATATGATTGACGTTTCCGGTTTATGATAGTTTGCTGTTCCATTTTATATGATTGACGTTTCCGGTTTATGATAGTTTGCTGTTCCATTTCATTACTGCTGTTCCATTCTAAGAATTGCTGTTCCAGTTTACTTTCGCCAATTTGCCTTTATTGCTTTTGCGTGATAGCAGGCCTAAGGCTGTCGTGAGCCCAGCAAGACGCTGCCTAGCTCCCTGACCTATAAGCCCATGCTTTGGTTTTCTTTCTTTATCAGTTTCTAAAGGGAAGGGTTATTGGTTCCGTACCCTTGACTGATCATCTGCCTTGTGTGATTTCATTTCCTGAATTGGTTTAGTTACAGCTTAGTGTTTGTTTCCTTTCAAGTTATTAGAACACTATACTGCCGAGCACTACTTGGACAGAACAGCCTCGGATTGAGTTACTCCTTGCAAGAACAAAACGATCCCGGATTGACTTAATAATGTGGGATAATTGGTGGTGTGAGAGACCCTAGTTATAGCTCTACATTTTGGCGCCGTTGCCGGGGAAGGAGTAATAGCCATTTGTCCTTTATAGAGTAGTGCGCAAATCTGCTAGGAGGGAGTTGGATTTTAAAAACGGAAGGTAAGAACCTGCGTATGGAGCATGTAAAAGCCCTGCTCCACCGTCCGCTCTCTTAGTAGAATTGCCAGTTAAATAGGATTTAGCAGTTTAATTGGAGTGCATGACTAAGCAGAAAAAGTTAGAAAAAGATCAAAAGCCTCCATCCAAAGCCAAGGGGCCGGTGACCCTTGGACGAACGACCTTTATAGATGAAATCTACAAGAAAGCCGACTCTCAGCCATCAGTAGGATATAAGAAAGCTAATTCTAGACAGCCTACTAGTTCCCTTCAGGCCTCGGGATCACCATCCGAAGCTTTTGCTGAGGTGCACAGTCGAACAGAGGAGCAGGATTTTCAAGATATTGAAAATTTGACTCCTGGACCATTGCACGAAGGGACCCAAAGTAACCTTTGTGAAGGAGAAGGAGAAACAGGGGAAATTGAGGAACCTAGATCTCCTATTGAATTAAACCAGCCTTTGAATAGCCCGGACAAGGGAAGCGCTGCGAAAATCCTTGTTGAAGGAATTCATTCACCGCAGACAGTTGGGGCCATTATCATCCCTGATCAAGGGAGTGGTGTCAAGACAATCCCTGTTAAGACTACCCATCCTCAACCAAGGAACACTCTCTTGGAAATTCCTGAAGATTACTGGCATATATTTGATCCCATGGCGCAGAATCAGCCAAACACCCAGACCTCCACATTGCAATATCCGATAGTAGATTCTGCAGCAAACGCACCCATGAAAGCCATCCCTCTCCAGCATATTCCCACATTTCATGGCCTCACATCAGAAGATCCAGACGCATTCTTGTTCGAATTTGATGTATTATGTAGAGGATACGACTACACCACCGATCCCCAGAAACTGAAACTGTTCCCCTCTACATTAAAAGGGGCTGCGTTGAGATGGTTTATGGGCTTAGGTGGTGGGGTTATTAACAATTGGGACCAAATGAAAGAAGCCTTTTTAAAGAAATACCAAGATTACTGTAGGTCAAGGGAACTAAAAGATGAAATCTTTCAAATGTCAGCCAGACCAAACGAAACCCTAGAAGAATATGTGGAACGTTTCCAATATAACTTGCAAAGATCCCCTTATGCATCACTACCTCTGCCTGACAACATGTTGAAAACTGCATTAATTAGAGGTATGAGAGAGCAATGGATCGAAACGTTAAACATCATGGGGAAAGGAGACATTTATCAGGAAAATTTTGCTGATATCATTGATCTGTGTATCAGGATCTCGAGAGGCAGCACGAGGATAAAACCAGCGGAATATGATCGCTTCCCCAGAGATAACAGAACATTAACAGAGGGAGTAACACGGGTGGAACTTGGAAATTTGCTAGAAAATTTTAAAACTGATATCCTGGGAACACTAACTACACAACTTGACATTGTGCCGGCCAAACAGAAGCAAGCCAAGGCAGAGCAGAATCTAGCCATCTTTTGCCCACGATGCAGGAAAAAGCACAGCCACAAAGAATGCCCGCTGGATACAGTCCAAATATGTGCTATCTGCACCAAGGACCACCTGACCGAAAGCTGCCCTTCACTTCCTGGTCTGAAGGCAGTATACAAAGAAGCAGAAGAGGAGTCAGAACCAGCATATTTTGTTAACCAGCGACGTCAATGGCAGCCTAGGCAACCAGGTATGTTTTCAGACCCCTCCTCTTCTTTTCAACCCCCGCAGTTCAACACTCAGCAACAGAACATGTGGCAAACCCCGTTTTCAAATTGGTCACCTCAAACGTTTCCTACTCCGAATCCTTGGATGTCCCAATTTGGTTGGCCAAACTGCCCTTATCCTCCACCATATTGGCAGAATAGTTCCTATCCTCCACAGTGGACCCCTTCCACTTCGCAAGGCTCATCCTGGCAGACAAGCTGGCCAAGACCGACATATCAGCCAGCCGGATCAATCCCACTCCCTCAACCAACTTTGCCAGCCTTACCACAAAATTCCCAGTCTAATCTGAGACCGCAACTCCCAGCCCAACCCAACCCCAATCCTAATAATAGGCCAGTCCAATCCATTCAAATCATAGACACATCAGAGATTGAGTCTGACCTAAGGGAGTGCAACGATCTTCAGTTAAGATCGGGACGAATAGTAGAAACAGAGGGAGATAAAATGGTTCATATTGAAAATCAGTTACCTGTAGAACAACCCCCACAATGGAAGGATGAAAACAAAGAGCAAAACAATAAACAAGCAAGCACATCCTCTCCTCCTTTCCCATAACGATTAGTCATATCTCGACCTATACAACCTCCAGACTTTGACATTCTGGGAGAATTACAAAATTTGTATATAAAGATTCCATTCCTCCAAGCTATACAAGATATTCCTATATATGCGAAAACCATAAAGGAATTATGCATCAAAAAATCAAGGAGGAATACAAATACTAACCCTAGAGTCCAAGTAGTTGGTACTTTATCCGACCTATTATCAGGAAAGAAAACACCTATCAAATATGAAGATCCCGGGAACCCAATTGTAACCGTTCAAATCTATGGCCAAACCCTGACTAACGCTCTAGTCGACCTAGGAGCCGCAATCAACATTTTGACAACCTCCACCTGCCAAAAGCTTGGCATTACGTCAGTAGAACCTACCTCTACTCTGTTAGAATTGGCAGATCGATCTGTGGTTCGACCAGAAGGTACTCTGAATGATGTCATGGTTTCCGTAGATTCATGGGAGTATCCCACAGATTTCCTGGTAATTAATCCTAAAACCCGACTAGATGGACATCCGTTAATCTTAGGCAGACCCTGGCTTGCTACTGCCGATGCCTACATTGGCTGCCGGCAGGGAAACATGACTATAGCTAAAGGACCCGATGTCAAAAATTTAATTCTGTACCCTCCAGCTCAGCCAAGCCTACCAATGATCAAAACTAACCCTTATCCTGTATCATATCTCGCTAACAACATCAGATCTCCATTAACCATACAGAAGACGTTAGACTTCAAGGATCAAACAGAAGACGACGCCATTAACAATTTTATTAGTCAAACTGAAGCTAGAAAACATATGCAGTGTCTTATGATAGAGGCAGCATTTGACAACGAGCTAGAAGAAGATCCCTTAAAAGATCCGCATGATCAGACAATACCAGTAACTGCCGTTGCTAATACTAAAGTAGTGGAAATTGAACCTGGTAAAACTCTGAATATTAACGCCAATCTTACACCAGATCAAGAGATAAAACTTGTTAATCTGTTACAAAAATACAAAGATGCATTTGCATGGGATTACCCCGACATGAAGGGGATTGATCCTCAATTATGCACCCATCACATTTATATAGAGAAAGACGCAAGACCTGTCCGTCAGCCACAAAGGAGACTCAACCCGCACCTAAAAGAGATAGTGAAAGATGAACTTCAGAAGCTCTTAGATGTTAACTTTATTTACCCTATCTCTGACAGTAAATGGGTCTCTCCCCTCGTGGTGGTACCAAAGAAAAATGGAAAATGGAGAATCTGCGTCGATTACAGGGAGTTAAACAAGGCTACAAAAAAGGATCACTTTCCCCTCCCATTTATAGATCAAGTATTGGACACGTTAGCAGGGAAGAAATTTTTCTCCTTTTTAGATGGCTTCAGTGGATATAACCAAATCCAAATTGCCCCTGAAGACCAGGATAAAACTACCTTTACGTGCTCTTGGGGAACGTTTGCCTATCGTGTATTACCCTTCGGCCTATGTAATGCCCCTGCTACATTTCAAAGGGCTATTCTCAGTATTTTTGCAGATCTAATAAACGATGGACTTGAGGTGTATATGGACGACTTCACACCGTATGGGGATGAATTTGATCCAGCTCTGGATACCCTGGAAAAAGTTTTACAACGCTGCATTGCTACCAAACTCTGCCTCAGCCACAAGAAGTGCTACATGATGATGACGGAAGGAATCATCCTAGGGCACTACATTTCAGCAGCTGGTATCCAGGTAGACCCTGCTAAAATTCAGATTCTTTTGCTCATCCCTACCCCCACTACTCAAATAGAGGTACGTAGTTTTCTTGGATTTTCCGGATATTACAGACGTTTTATAGAACATTATTCACAGATTGCAGCACCTCTGTATGCTCTGACAGGTAATGTCGATTTTTTGTGGACAGATAAATGCGACCAGGCTTTTAGAGAATTGAAAAAGTTGCTGTCAATTGCTCCAGTCCTTCGAGGACCAAACTGGAATCTGCCATTCCAGATCTCATCGGACGCCTCAGATACAGCAATCGGTGTAGTCCTAGGACAAGAAGAGGATAAGAAGCCATACGCTATTTACTATATTAGCAAGAATTTATCCTCTGCCGAACTCAATTATACTGTTACTGAAAAGGAATTTTTGGCTGTAATCCATGCTGTTAATAAATTTAGGCATTATATTACAGGTTACCCTGTTGTGTTATATACAGATCACTCTGCTATTAAATATCTAGCAAACAAACCTGTCACGAATGCTAGAGTAACTCGATGGTTGATCCTGTTGCAGGAGTTTGACATCACAATTAAGGATCGACCCGGCAAGGAGAACCTTGTAGCCGACTTCCTCTCAAGAATACCCAAATCAAGCGAAGCAGCAGCCGTGGAAGATCAATTCCCTGACGAACATCTGTTTGCCATTGCCGTTCGCACACCCTGGTATGCTGACGTCGCCAATTACCTTGCAGTGGGTAAGTTACCCAAACACCTAACCCCTCAGGAACGAAAACAAATTGTTCAAAAAAGCACACGATTTTCGTGGATTGGAGACCATTTATTTCATACAGGGGCAGACATGCAAATCAGAAGGTGTATTCGAGAGGATGAGATCCTAGACATCTTAAAGGCTTGTCACAGTGGACCATGCGGGGGGCACTTTGCCGACAAGAGAACAGCACATAAGATACTACAGGCAGGGTACTATTGGCCCACAATCTTTAAGGACGCGAAAAAATTTGTGCAGGCCTGTGATAGCTGCCAGCGTGCAGGAAAACCTGGTCAAGCTGATGAAATGCCTCTGAGACCACAACTGGTTATTGAGCCATTTGAACGATGGGCTCTCGATTTCGTCGGACCCATTAATCCACCCTCAAACCAAAGGACATACATCTTGGTAGCAACAGACTATGTTACTAAGTGGGTTGAGGCTAAATCATTAGCTAGGGCTACAGAAGATTCGGTAATACAATTTTTGTTCCATTTGTTTGTACGTTACAGACTTCCAAGAGAAGTGATTACAGATGGTGGACCACAATTTGTTGGAAACAAACTAGCTGCAACACTTAACAATTATCATATCCAACATAAGATTACTACCCCCTACCATCCGCAGGCAAATGGACAAGTAGAAAACAGTAACAAGATAATTGAGTCAATCTTAACAAATACCATCGCATCACACAGGCGTGATTGGGCTGCTCGGCTACCTGAAGCTCTGTGGGTTTATAGAACCACATGGAGAAGTACGACAGGCTATTCACCTTATCAATTGGTGTTTGGGAAACAACCAATTTTTCTTATCGAATTTGAGATCCAAACACTACAAACTGCACAAGAGGTCGGCCTAGATCTGAATGAGGCACAGATCAATCGACTACGACAAATCAACGAATTGGATGAGGTTAGGCTCTCTGCATTACAAAACACAACATTAATCCAACAGCAGCGAGCTAAGTGGCACGATGCACTTATAAAGAATAAAGTCTTCCATGAAGGAGACTGGGCTCTGTTATACGATTCTCGGTTCCAGGACTTCCCAGGGAAACTCCAGACTCGCTGGCTAGGACCATATGAGATCCAGAAGGTGCATGACAATGGGACCCTCACTCTGACCACGATTGACGGTTCTGGACATACGTTCAAAGTAAATGGCCACCGAGTTCGTCTCTATCGAAGACCCCTTACTCGGGAATCCTTTTGTCAACAGCTTCAGCAAGATACTGATTTGGAGATCCTAGGAGAGGAAGTGAAATCTTCCTCACCCATAACTTAAGCAATTTGTTTTTCGTAATTTGTACATAACATCCTGTACATATGTTCTTTTCATCTTTTGTTTGTAGTGTTTTGGTTAAGCACTGGTTTGATTTTGCTGTTCCTTTTTTTAGGAACAACACCCGTTTGATTTTGCTGTTCCTTTTTAAAAGGAACAGCACTTTTGGTGTTTTGCTGTTCCTTTGTAAAAAAAGGAACAGCACTTGTTGTTTTTGTTGTTCCTTTGCGAAAAGGAACAGTACTTTTTGCTTTGCTGTTCCTTTGCGAAAAGGAACAGCACTTTTTATTTTGCCGTTCCTTTGCAAAAAGGAACAGCACGTTTGTGTTTTGGAATTTTTGCTGTTCCTTTGTGAAAAGGAACAACACTTTTTGCTTTGTTGTTCCTTTGCGAAAAGGAACAACACTTTTTATTTTGCCGTTCCTTTGCGAAAAGGAACAGCACGTTTGTGTTTTGGAATTTTTGCTGTTCCTTTGCAAAAAGGAACAGCGTTTTGGCATTTTGGAATTTTTGCTGTTCCTTTTCACTTTTTCGTTCTGCTGTTCCTTTGCGAAAAGGAACAACACTTTTGGTTTTTGCTGTTCCTTTACGAAAAGGAACAGCACTTTTTGGGCTTTGCTGTTCCGTTGCAAAAAGGAACAGCCCGTGTGGATTTTTGCTGTTCCTTTGCAAAAAGGAACAGCCCGTGTGGATTTTTGCTGTTCCTTTGCGAAAAGGAACAGCCCGTGTGGATTTTTGCTGTTCCTTTGCAAAAAGGAACAGCACTCTTTGTGCTTTGTTGTTCCTTTGCAAAAAGGAACAGCACTCACATATTCCTTTTTTTTCAAAGATGCAGAATGTCTTTAATTCCGCTATTTTCCGCAAGACGAATCATCCACATGCTCAGACACCATCTATTTGGACGTCTTGCGATTATGCTCTCCTAAATCCTTTAGATATAGCAATGACATTATGCAATGAACTTAAAAGCATGTTATACCAAAACCTGCATATCATAAATCGCTATTGTTTTAACAGTCAGCAGATATAAGAAGATAAGAGGAGCGACACTAACTTTCGTCTTTACTGTCATTATCTTGTTCCTGAACCATGGTTTGGCAATTTTTATCATGTCGATTTCCCTAAAAACTTCCTTGATCATCATTGAGGAATATGAGCAAACATTTATATCTGTCTGTTGGAATTGTAAGACTTCTTCCACCATTCCCCGCTCTTAAGGAGTGCGGAGCCACCCTTATGTGTAATTGAACAAAGAAAAAGAAGTGTGCTGCAAAAGAAGAACAAAAGAAAAAATAAAAATAAAGATATGAAATCGTCAAATGCAAGATAGGGGGTCTCATTCAGAGCCAGCCTGCCATGATCATAAGGATGGAAGCGAAGTGGCATTCCCATTACGGCCACCACACCAGGGATATGGTCCAAAGGAAAAATAACAAGCAAACCTTGGAACAGGAGGTCTCATCACGAGCCGGCCTGACCACGTTTCGTGCCTACCTTGTGAATGGCATTATGGTTATCTGGTCACCAAGCCAGCATAATGGCCTGCATTTTGACGAAGCACTCTTCAGTACATACACAAAGGATAATGGTTCCGGAGGGTGAGATAAACAACTTTGCCAAGGTTATGAACATCTGTTGGCAGTAGAGCTCTGTTAATGGCATTGGAGTCGTAATATTTACACCAACAGGTATGATATTAAGTCTGTTTGTCTTTTATTTCCTTTGCATGTATCATATGTCACACCCTGATATAATTATCGCATGAGTATTATCACCAATCATGGCAACGGAATTGACAATGACTACTGAACACTTTGTACCGTTGACAGATGTCCAACCCTCGGTTCCTCATTATATCACACTGGCTTATCTTAAAAGCGATCCATTTTTCTGCCTCGATTTCGGTACTTCACTGTCTTTTTGCAACATGGCATAATTTCCATCTGCTGTACTTTATGATTTGACTCCCGACTGGCTGCTGCTCCTCTCTTTGACGGCTGGGGGCAGCCTATCAGATCGCGGGGGGGGAGGTGACCTCATTACTCCAATGGTTACGTGGCTGCACATCATTCGGGCAAAATAACAACACGATTTAACGGTATGATGATCTCATTCTACGGACTGCCACCCACGATCTTTCTCTTTGATGCATGCTCTGCGAAAATCCTTCCTAAAATAGCATCGAGTATCCTCTCTGTTCGGTAAATACTGCGGACAGTTGCTGTTCCATTCCCAAGTTCATTTCTGAGAGTAAGCTATGGGCGGGAAAACAATCCGAAGAGAACCGCACAAGCTGATCGCGTCTGATGCTGCCCGCGAAATTCTGGAAAATGCAGGATGGTTGAATTACTTCAACCGCCTGCAAGAATCGAACGAGGCTGTAGCATTGGAATTCCTGCAAAATCTGTAGGAAAACCACTCTATAGTCGGAGGAAAGCGGATAGAAGTCACGGAGGACATCATTGCAGAAACCTCAGGATTACCAGCTGTTGGACCCAGATGGGAGCTGAAGAAGGAAAGACTGCAGAAAGCAATGGAAATTTTCCAAAGCGAAGGCCAAAGTCTGACGGTCAAAGGGAAAGGAGTTCTGCCGATGACACTGGGGGAACCCTGGACCGAGCTGGCGAAAATAGTGCAGAGCTATATCACCTGCGAGGGGAGGAAGGATGTGGTAAGGGCTCGTCACTTAAAACTTCTAGCTGTTTTGAAGGGAAAATGCTCTGTAAATCTCCCTGCCTTCTTAAATTCATTATTACATGATGCGGCCCGAAGTTTGAAGAAAGCTCAGCACACAGAGACGGTTGTTAGCCACCACGGACTGATTCGGCTCATAATAAGCCACAGTCTTGCCCAACAACAAGACACTTGGGAGGAATTGGTTGAAACAGTCAAAATGGGACTGGCTTTACCTCGAACCTCCAGCACACTGGAACGTTCAGAAGAACATAAGGAGCCAACAACAGAAAAGCAGGCTGTTTCAAAACGAAAGCAGTCCTCTAGCACGCCGAAACAATCAGAGAAACGTAAGAAGTCGGCGGCAGAAAAACAGGCTGTGTCGAAACGGAAGCGATCCTCCGATACGCCGGAACGACCAGAGGAACCTAGAAAACCTGTTGGCACTCCCAACCTGCCTGAAAGACCCAGGAAGTCAGCTCGATTGGTCCGAATAAGGGGAAGGTTGGAAAAGATTCAGAAAACTGTGACCCAACCAATCGAAATCGAGGACAAACCTTCAGAAGAGGAAGGCGAATTACCCGAAGGAAATGCTGAGCAATTAGAGGCTGGAACTAACCAGCCAGGAGAAGGAATTGAGGAAGAAAATGCACAATCTATGGGTAGCCCATTGCAAGACCATCCAGGAGAAGAGGAATTGGAAGCAGTTCTGGCCAACATGGGAGAATACGGCCAAGCCTCTAGTCCAGGAGGCATCCCTGACGGTCCCGCAGAAGAAGAATTACCTGAAGAAGGGCATGCAGAAGAAGCAGGGGAAGGAAACCTGCCCGGTAATGAAGCAGAAGACATCAATTCGGGACAATCTGTCCCCAGGGCACCGGAAGATGTTCCGGGAAAGGAAGAAGGAGTAAAATTAAAGGCCAAACCCTCTGCCGAGGCTAAGGAAATTGCAAAATTGAAGAAGAAGCACCAGAGGATGCTGGGCACGATAGCCAGACTTCGGCAACAAATCAGAATGTTGAAAGCCAGTCTGAGAATACAAAAAACTGCAAGGCAAAAGAAAAGGACCACGGCAGCAAGAACCCCGAGGGTTAGGGTTCGTTTTGAAGGACGAAACCCCATCAGGAGACCTACTGTTGAGGAACAGTCCGCTGTTCCGAATGTTAATGAGGAACAGGGTGCTGTTCCAATAGAAACTGCTGTTCCATCTGGCCCGGAGGAACGAATGGACATTCCAATGGAACAGCAAGAGGCTCCGGTGGTAGGAAGACCACACCAACCCTTTGTTCGCATAAAAAAGGAGACGGATAGCAAAGAGGTTCAAACGGAAACACCCCCCTCGGGTGTAATTCGGGTCCTAAATTCGAAACAACGCAATAGGAAAGTCCAGGTTAAACTTCCAGCCCCTACGGCTGCCTGGAAGAAAGACCCGAAAACCAGGACCTTGCATAAAATGATGAAGGAAGCCCAGCAGGAGGCCGAGCAGTTGCGAGAACAGACGGTCCCCAAGGAAAGATATGAGGAGCTCCAACAGCAACTTCGAAATATCAGTCAGTCTGAAAGCCAGGCCTTTGAAGGATGGCAGAAGGAGCAGGAAAAGGTTGCTAAGGTAACTCGTCGACTAGATAGTGTTGTTAAGCAGATGGACACCTTGTGTTCCTTGTATACTGATGTTTTGACTTGTAGAGCCCCTACTAAAAATTATGCTTTATTTTTGCTTGAACGTTATTTGAGATTAAAAATAAAAGCTGTTAGGGCAGGAGCACCCATCCATATCAACACTGTTAATGATTTTATAGATTGCTGCAAGCACTATGGAGTTAAAGTTCAAAGATTGTTATGTGAATTCTACTTGCACAACCTTGTCTTAGACCAGGAAACTGATTTGAATCCTGGCCCTTTCGTTGGCGATATACAATTTCAAGCCTTTATCTCATTTGGGGTGAATCAGTTAAAATGGTTTAAAGCTTACAACATCTTTCAGAGGCAAGAAAATAGTTTAGACCTTTGGGTACGAGCTGAACCTAGGGACCCAGCAGCATTATGGAGAGAGCATAGGAGTATGATGAGGATCCTAGGTGTCATGAAGATATTAGGTCCCATGCATGAAGACTTGATCCGAAATGGTCTGGAGTATTTCCTGACTATTAAAGACCAGGCCTTCCATGCTGCAAAGTTTCGATACCGAACCTCTAACCCAAACATCCAGCTCAGGGAACCCTTTAACTTTGAGAATTTTGAATTGGCTGCCAGTCGATTGAGTCTCTATGGGGAACGGATTCTGCGAGCAGGCCCATTTTGGTTGGGATATCGGTTTCGCAGTCCAATTGTTTGGCATCCTGCACCTGGATATCAGGCTCTATATGAGATGCCTGCACATCAGTTAGACCAGTTCTTTGACCATCTAGTTGCTAATCATGGTTGTCGGCCTCTTCGAGAGATCCCTTCTCCGGCCTACTCTCTCACAGCCCTGCATGTCAATTACAACGTTTTCATGAGGACATGAAACAGGGTAAGTAGGGGGGTGTGTGGAGCACCTGGAAGGTATGCTTTTTGATAAGTAATCTAGTGGTTTTTCAATACTATTTCTAATCTTTTCTGCATATTGAGCCTAAAAACATAAGGGTTTTGGTAAAATGTGTGAAAATGGGCAAACGAAGCTTAATTACTAATAATCGATGTTTTCTATGCAGAAGGACGCGGAAATAGGGGATTATCGAGCAAAAACGAGAAGCGCAAGGAAAGTAACTGCTGCCCCGTCGACAGGGAACCGGATGCGGACAAGATCAAGCAAAATTGGAGCCGAATAACCCAGGAAAAGGACGTAGGATATCATGACGGAGAACGCAAGAAGGAAAGAGGAGACCCGAACGAATAGCGAATCCCTCAGGATCTTCGATCCTGAGGGATCGCTGCTTTAAGATTATCTTTTGTATCTAGACATCTCCGTCATTTCTGTTATATAAAGGTACCACGCCACCGAGCGTGGGGGACGACTGTTAATTAATTAAAAACTCAGAACGATTTTGATCACTGAGCTTTTGTAAGATCTGATTTTGTACACTTTTGTTAATGCAAGCAATATAAAGGATTTGGTGTTCACTTTGTTTCTACATCTGAAGTAACTCTAAGCAGTGTACCATCGTAGCCAAGGGCCCAGCTCCGACGGTCACTCGCTGTTGTATCATACGGTGATTTGTGTGGTTTGCATATTTCTTTCATTACAGTAATTCGATATCTCTTTGTTCTGATAGACTATGTTTCTTAATTAATATTCGAAATCTGAATAAGTTCTTTAATTCACGTCTCTGTATTACACAAACTGAATCTATTCGAATTGCATTTCTACAGCAAGATATTGGGATGAATGTTATCATTGGATTCATATGAAATAAGTATTTGTGAGGCTCGAAGATAATATTATCTTGTTCAGAAACACAGTCACATCACACATTACTCTCGGATTGCTGCAGTAGTATAGACCGTGTACATACTTTTAGATCTGCTGTTCCATTTGGATTTGTTGTTCCATTTGGATTTGCTGTTCCATTTGGGTTGCTGTTCCAATTGGGTTTGCTGTTCCATTTTATATGATTGACGTTTCCGGTTTATGATAGTTTGTTGTTCCATTTTATATGATTGACGTTTCCGGTTTATGATAGTTTGCTGTTCCATTCTAAGAATTGCTGTTCCAGTTTACTTTCGCCAATTTGCCTTTATTGCTTTTGCGTGATAGCAGGCCTAAGGCTGTCGTGAGCCCAGCAAGACGCTGCCTAGCTCCCTGACCTATAAGCCCATGCTTTGGTTTTCTTTCTTTATCAGTTTCTAAAGGGAAGGGTTATTGGTTCCGTACCCTTGACTGATCATCTGCCTTGTGTGATTTCATTTCCTGAATTGGTTTAGTTACAGCTTAGTGTTTGTTTCCTTTCAAGTTATTAGAACACTATACTGCCGAGCACTACTTGGACAGAACAGCCTCGAATTGAGTTACTCCTTGCAAGAACAAAACGATCCCGGATTGACTTAATAATGTGGGATAATTGGTGGTGTGAGAGACCCTAGTTATAGCTCTACAGAAACACTTGCTTATGTTTATTTTTTAACGAGCATGAAGTCCGCGTTAAAACTGCTCGGATTTTGCATTTATTTTTTAACGAGCATGAACTTTGTGCTAAAACTGCTCGATTACCCAGTCATATGATAAGAGTGTCTCATCAAGATTCTATTTTTTATGGAGCTTCATCTCACTAAGCTTTGCTCCGGATCCTTTCGTTATGCAAGTTCGGAAACGACTAATCCTACAAGTTTAAAGGGTTAGACCTACAGGTTTAAAGGGAGGACCTAAAAATTTAAAAAATAAATAGCCGCCCCTTGCTTGCACTCCAAAAGGTTTGCATGCCCCCAGGCATAAAGTACGATTTCAAGGTTACCTCTACTTCATTTCCGTCAAAACATTCGTTTCACCAAGAGAGGCCTACCTCTTTCAGGTTACCCAAAGATTGTCTCGTTAACCTTTCAAACAAAACACTTCCTCGGCAATGTCTACTGAAGTAGACAAAGGTGAGCGACGTAGACCGCCAACTCACATAACTTTGACAAAAGAATCTTATTCTAGAATAACCCTCTTCCTAGACGAACGAGGTACAGACTAGTCATATTCTCCCGCGGAAACCTACTCTATACCCAAAGTTTTCCTGCCGAAGTAGACCAGGACGCATGCCCCCTGGGTTCCAGTCATATCCTCCCAGATTACTCGCGCTCATCAGGAGGACAGACCGTGGGCTGAGACACTTCTTGCGTAAAGAGACCATTTAGGGATGGTACATGACTATTTGCGATGCGTGATCCGGGAAATGAAAGTTGGTCCACGAGCTTGACCACTCTTCCTTCATGCGGAAAACACATTACTCTAAAGAGTGAGGAGACGATGGCTCCCATGCAATATATATATCTCGTCCAAGGAGTAGGTTATAATCCAAGGGTCCTTGAACGACCATCACGTTCATTTGAACGGTCTTCCCTTTCAATGTTATGGGCACATTGGGGAGGATCCCTAAAGGTCGACTGGTTCCTTTATCAAAGCCTGATAGATTTCTCATTTCAGGCAAAAGCGCTGGCGAACCAAGCGCTTTCCAAGCAATAGAGGAAAGGATACTCACAGATGCCCCCTCATCAATGATAGTGCCAGCCATTACCCTTCTGTATATTTGAACGATAATTCTGAATGGTATGCTTGCTGGCAACCGGGGTCTGCCTAGTTGGTTCTAGTCAAAGGACACAACCAGGTTTCTTGGTGGTGGGACCGAATAGACGGCCGGGTATGACTCTGACGAAGTTCCTTCCTGCGACAAAGGAATGGGCAAATTGCCCCCTTGTTCATCGGAGTCTGTGTTGATGAAGATAATTTGGATGGTGTCGTCTTTATTCTCCTCTGTGATGGTATCATTCGAATATAGAGGCTCTGAAGGCAAAACCGGGTCAACTTCCGTATCAACCTGTTGACTTTCGTCAGGCATGGATCCAGATGGTTCATCTTCAATGATAGGTGCTTCGGCTGACCACCTGGGCGGGCCAGCCGGGTTCTCAACTAGTGAAGGACTTGGCAGGAGTTTTTTATATCCAGGAGGAAGTTGCGCTCGTAAAATCGGGCGATCTTCCAGAACTCTTTTAGCCTCGTCTAAGAAGGGACAACGGTGGATGGCATGGTCGCCTTCACACAGTTTGCAGGGAAATCTAGCTTTCCCTCTCTGTCCTGGGACTTCACTTTCACTAGTCGACGGTGAGCAGTCAACATGGCTATCAGAGGTTGATGCTACCAAATTGTGCAAACGGGGAGACCATTCCCTTAGTATCCGAGGGATGCAGGGACAATCTCTGTGGAAGTGGTCTCCCTTGCATATGACACATGGCGATTTAGGCCTTGTCAGTGCTGTGTGTGGATTTTTGTCAGACGACACTTGTTTGCCCCCAGTCGCTTTTGGCTCCTTCTTCTTCTTCTCTTTCTTCTTCTTTTCCTTCTTCTCCTTAAGAACTTTGTTTTTTGTTTTACCAGTTCCGTCAAGCGAAGAGGAAGGAGGAGAGGAAGAGTTAGATGAAGTAGAAGGCTGGTTGGCAACTCTGGTCTGGTCTAACTGTTGACTCAACTGTTCAGGAATGGTGGTGTTCTGAATGACATTGGTTGAAAAGAGCCAGACCAGCAGGCCAATTGTCAGTCCTAGAAGTGACAATGTGGCCATATGGGGCACACCAACATCTCCCCAAGAGGAGAAGGGACTAGGATTTCCACCAAGGGGAATTCCTTGGTTGGTGTGCTCCATTTTTCAACCTAAAGATCAATGCAGGAATAAAGGGTGATTGTTCCGTTTAAAATAAATTTTTTAACGACGCTTAGACACAACTTGCTTTTTCAGTTTTAAAGAGTCGAGAAAAAGCTAAAGATGACTCTAGTCTCCTTCGATGTTTTAACGAGCCCGAAGTGACAAATGCTCGGATGGACTTTTTTCTGTTATAGAGTTTGAAAAAGGCCAAAAGAAACTGCTCTAGAGTTCTAGGCAGAGGGTGTGCCAAACTTTTCGCAAAACGCAGAATACTTTTTAGGGTACGGGTGGTCGATCTTCCTGAATGCTGTGTTCAGTGTATTACGATCAGTAGGGCGGCCGACACGACTTCCTAAGGATAAAGGTTTTATGCCTATAGGGGTCTCCCAATATATACGCGATGGTACGTGGGAGCACAATCCGTACTGGCGCTATCGTCCCTCAGGAGGAATCACCCACCATCCACGAGATCGACAGTCACTAGGCTTAACGACGCCGGAACACGTCTCTAGCCTAGACCTCTATGTTGTGCGTTATGTTGCAAAGCGTTGTTAAGTTCATTCAATTTATTTTAGGTTGATATTTTTAAAGTTTGCCTTTCAAGGTTCACCACGAGATGTATGATACAAATTCCTAAATGCAGTCTAAAGATGATAAGCAAGCTTTATATCTTTTCAACTTTGAAAATCCTAGCTACTAAGGGAAAAGAAAGACACCATCTTTTCTCAAAGAGCAATCAGCACACTCTAATGCACTTTTCCTAAATCCAACATGCAAACTATCAAATGCAAATGCACAATGCAGGTGTTTGTTTTCCGCTTTCTTAGTATTGATGCCTACAAAGAAAGCTTTTTGTACAACTTTGAATTTTCTTTTAAATGATCAATACAAACAAGTTTACTTTTTCGAAATCAGAGAGGGTAGAAGAGACTACAACACTTAATGATTTTCGAAATGAAGACTTGTTTTGACACTTAAAAGAGACAAACTCAAACCAATAAGCAAAAGTAAATGTATAATCAATCTGCAAACAGCCAATGAACTCTCTTCTAAGATCACAATCAACAGATCTGAATCAAGGGCTACATGATGACTATTTCACTCATGCAAAGGAAGACTGTAAATGACGCCACAAACACATAAAAACACTCACAGTCTTTTTGTACAAAAGGAGGCGGAGTCTAAGCAGAGAAAAGGAGTTATCAGACTGGTACCTATGCTGGTTACAGGCTGCAAAAATCAGAGATCAAAACAAGGCAAAACAGAGCAGAGAACCCCAGCTGCACAAGGACAAACTGGTTCAGCGCAACCTCAACACAGGGGTTTTGACATTCAGCGCAGGTAGCCTTCACGGGACCTGCATTGAAATGCAGAATCCCTTCACTGGGTCTACGCTGAATGAGAAACTCTCGTTTCCCTCAGGTTCTGGGTCACATATTGCTATTTAATCAACTGTTTCAGGCCAAATAAAAGCAACAAGCAAGGTGTAATCAAAGGGATGCTTTGAGGGAGTACTAAGATCTATCACAAAGGATTATCAAATCATTTGTGGATCCATTTTTCAGATCATAGACAAGTCCAGTGATTGGATCAAAGAAGCAACTGTCTACTTTGCATCCGGGAAAAGCAGATGCAGTTCGATTGTTGTTGTCAAGTCTATGAAGTAAACAATGATAGAAACACAAATAAAATGACTAAATAGATCTCCCCAGTGGAGTCGCCAATTTGTTGTGGGGAAAAATGCCTATGCAGGACGATCCTATCCACCTAAGGTGTGACAGTGCCTTAGCAACAAACAGAGACAGCTATTCTGATATTTCTTCCTTGATGAATTAAGAATGAAGAGAGATAGATGGACTCACCGGTGTCTTCCGTTTGTCCCTCGATCCAGTCTCTCTTCTCTTGGAGGATTCCCAGCTACTTGCCTTCTCGCTTGCCCAGCTTCAAGAGGTTTCTGCAAGATCACAAGAAGAGAACACTACACAAGACATGGATTCATATTCATAACTAGTTCAGGATTAGAAATAAACTAAACATACTAATGCAATCATACATCAAGAATACATCAGCATATAGGAGAAACCAAGATAGCTTTATTGATGAATAACAAGGTTCAGGAAGAGATACAACCCAGAGGGCTCCAATCCAGCATCTCCTTCCCAGCAAATGGAATTCCTATCTTCACCCCTTTCAAAGCATTAAGCACCCAATAGTTCCAGTCTCAAACCAACAACAATTCTTTGCAATAACAAAATTCCAGCCTCTAGATGTCATGGAACAACTTGTTTAGGGACTTTGGATCCCTTAGATTATGGACATTTCATGCTCAATGCTGTCAGGCACAAAAATGTCTATAACAAAGTGAGACACTTTTTGAGATATATAATCATGATCATAATAAAAAACATATTGATCTTATTTTTCATTCATCATTGTAATGTCATATTCTTTCTTAATGTCATATTTTTGTTATTATACTTTAAAAACTTATTAATAATTCTCCATAAAAACCCATGATTAACCTCTAAATCCTTTAGGTCCAAATTAGCCTCCTAAACAATATACATTAACCCCCTAACACCTTAACAGAATTCCCCTAAGCCCTTAAAACCCTAACCTCTAAGCTCTTAACCGTTAACCCCCTAAACCCTTAAACAATAACCCCTTATCCCTAAGCACATAAATTAATTAACCCCTAACTTGACCTAACCCCTTAATCAACCCTAACGAAAATAATCAAATTATTTCTAGTCTAGTACATCAATATGACAAGATAGTTCAAACACCTCCCAAAATACTATTATAAAATACATTTACAATAGAAAGATAATACAATTTACAATACAAAGACATACAATCTAAAATACAATATACATATAAACATTTACAAAAACAATCTACCATACAAAGACATATAATAAATAACATACAAATGGATGATCTTCATGTCCTCCTTCAGTGTGTCCATAGCCTCTACAATGCTTTCAGCTGATGTTATTATAATTCTCCTTGGCCTCAAGCCCCTACAGTTTCTACAAGGGAAATAACATGTCCATCCTCAAAAGCCCTCGATGTTGTTCCCATGTATTCTTGGTCTTCTTGAGGAATTTCATTTGACATTTCTTGTCACCAAACTTTCAGTGATGATTTTGTTCAAAAATTAACCTCAAAATAAGCCTACAACCTTTCAAACACAACTAATATATAAAGCAACTATGTCAAAGTTATATGATGTTAGGGCCTCTACACACACACACACATATTTAGATTTATTATAATTATAATAATATATTTAATAACTTTGTATATATAATTTATATCTTTTTCCTAAGAAAAAAAGCATAATTTTCATTAGTAAATAAAGAAATTACATATTGTATCATCAGCATGTGTGAATGAAAAATCTCCAGTAAAAGACAGTGTCATATAGTTCAATATTTACAATAAAAGACATAAAATATATATATATATATATATATATCTATATATATATATATATATATATATATATATATATATTATATATATATATATATATATATATATATATATATATATATATATATATAGTTGTCTGATTAGTGCATAGAGATAGATAAAAAAGGCTACAAAAAATGTCGAATGATCAATGTAGATCATTCATATATAAACCCATCCAATTCAATGAATGACTGGTGGAAAAACTGATAGAACTCCTGATCTTGGAATTTTTGAATCAACCACTGCCCACTGATCTGCTATGCGGCCTCCTTGGAAAGAAAATCAACGACTGCATTCCTTTCCCTATGTATATGAGAGCATACAATAAAATCAAAATGTGATTTTAAAGTGATGAATTCATCTAGTAAACCCCTAAGTGTGTGCACATGACAATGATATGCAAATTTGATCGAGTTTATAATAAGCTTTGAGTCCCCAAAGATCTGAATTATGTGGCAGTTTTTTTCCAGAGAAAAAATGAGAAGGTATCTAAGACAATTTACTTTAGATTAATTGTTGGTGCCTCTCCCTAAACCCAATTTGAGCTTGAAGTAATGCGAATCATTAATGTGAAGAACCGCCCCACCCCCACATCCAATGAGTTGTGCCGACCCATCGAAGTATGCCCAGGGGATATTCTTATCGATTACTTCCAGAATGATGACCCGGGTAGGGTGGTGTCGAAAATCCTCAGGGATCAAATGATAAATAACAACAATATATTTGTAAGTGGTCGGCCAAAGAGTTGGTGCATCCTGAAAAATAATGCGAATCTTGGTCAGCCAGATACCCCAGTAGACAAGTAGAGGGAAGTTTCTAATTTTTTGTGTAGTTACAGCATTCCACTAGCTTTTCTAGGCATAAGATAGATGAGGCCCATCCCATCTAAGCACAATGTTGAGGGAGGCGGTGATATGAATCCAGACCTGACAAGCCACTGGGCAATGAAGGAATAGGTGATGGTTGGTCACTTTAATTGTTGATTAATTCAGACAACTAAGTGCTACATAATTGTCAACCCAGGGAAGTCTGTTATTTCAAAGGTAACTATGCACTATATGTACTCAATCTCAAAAGCAGTAAAAGTTGTAGTAATAAGTATACTAGTCACACCTTGTTCTAAGCAAATTGAAGCTCTGCTCTGAGTTACAACAAAAACAATCTATTTATCAAGGAATGATTGATTTCAATTGAAAAGAGAAATCTAATAAAAGGAGTCACTCTACAAAAGAAAACACTAGATGTAACAGAGAACAGGACCGTATTCCCCAAGCAGGAACCTTCAACACCTATTTCTGATTACCATGCTTATCAACTTACTTTGTAAACTTAATTTCCAATTAAACACTCACGGATAAACTGTAAATGAGTTCAAGAAAGTAATGTAGCAATCAATTGGAAAAATAGAGTTCAGCAATAATGCATGAGCAACATTCAATAAATATAACTTTAACAAGGTATAGATAAGAAAACACACTTAACACACTGTAGAAATGTAATGGGTGAATCTTGTGATGAAGGTGGGCATTTTCCTTCTCACAAGATTCCCCAGGAAACGAAAACTAGAAAGAAATGCTTAGAACAGTATTCTATTCATCCATCAATATGTCATGTTACAAAAAGATTCCAGTTCTTTTTCTTCATCTCCCCAAAACCTTCCAGCCGTCTGTACCCCTCTAATGTAGATGTCTCCTCTTTTTAAAGAGGATACATCTATTACAATTGATTACATTGTAAGTCATTATCTTTAACCCAATATACCAAAATAGGGTAATCGGTTTTCCCATTAACAAAGTGTTGTTACAATGGTTATGGTAATGCTGACTTTGGAATGTGATCGTTACAGCCAGTGTAGCAGCTCCTTTGATGATCTTCTTCTGTTGCTGTCGAATCTAGAATGAAAATCACGACTATTTCAGCAATGGGATTTGCGCATCATTCCAACTGTTACAGTAACATAACCTGTAATGATAACCCTGTAGTCTCCAGGGTATTTCAGCAACATAGACTGCAATGATAACTATTTCAGCAACTATCCAATTCAACGATTAACTATGAAGGTAATGTAATTATATGTAAAATAAATTAAACATATAGTAATGAGAAGAAATATTGTATACCTTAGGAAAAATGGATTAAAGTCATAATATGGACTTTAGATATAGGTTGAAAAAGGATAACATAATAGAAAAATATATGGTCAAAAAGGGACAATGTAGGGTCCTAACATCCCCCCCAACTGAAAGGGTTGCATGTACTCATGCAACTTTACTCTGTATTTGAGTCTGAGTGTTGGGCCTTGTAGTGCAAATTACTTAGGCAGTAAGTATAGAAGGGATTTTGTAATCTCTGCCATGTTGCTACTTCCTCCTTTTTGGAAAACCTGTAATGAACCTTATACTCTTGTGCTGGCATCCATAGAAGAGGGAAGTGAAAATGATATCCTATCCATTTTTCGACACACTATTGAACACATTTAACATAGTTAGGTAGCTGTGAAATTGCTGCTTCAACATTAAAAGGACTAAAGGGATGATACTCCTGCCTCTCCTTAGAAGACTGTTGCCAAAATAAGTTGTTTTCATGTAAGGCAAGAGCTCCCTTAACTTTAACATAATGTTGGCAGTCTTCTAAGACTGTTGCTTGTAACTGTCTGATATGTTCACACATTCCTTATTCCTTTAGAAATTGAAGATATTCGGTAATGAAAATGGCAACATTCTGTGGCTCGAATCGAATCCATAGGAGAAAATTATCTTCATTATGCCTTGCTAAAAGGAAGGCATTCTGCCACGTGAGCTGATTGGCAAGGAAAGAGACAAAGGCTCTGATCTAAATATCACCCACCAGAGGGTTCAGATTGAGCTTCCTATCCTCAGGGATGGCTTCATTATGAAGATACAATTCACAGAGTAGATTTTGTTCACTGGTAGATGCCTCTGTGAAAGTTTTCACAAACTGTTCAGGTGCAGATATCTCATGAGGTCTCCCATCTCTAATTGCTTTTATTTGGAAGAACGCTAAGCATTCTGCAAGAAAAAGAGAGTAATTGGAGGATGGTTTCCTGGTGGCCAGTAATCTTTGAACCAAATCAAACATGAGAAGTAGTCTAGTTTTTAGCTGTTTATTCTCCTTGTTCTGAGCACGAGAGTGTTGGAGCACCTGATCCAAAACTTCCCAGTTTGAATATATATGATTTTGCCACGATGATTTATGCTCATGCAAGATCCTCTCTTGCAACATAATGTATTCTTTCTTCCATTTATCCATTTGTGCTTGAGTGCTGCTGGTCTGAGTGAAGACAGTTTTTGTAGGCCGAGGCTTAGTCTGAGTAAACATAGTTTTTGTAGACCGAGGTACAGGACTTTCAGTTTTAACAATCACAGTAGGTCGAGGTATTTGTGGTTTAACCTCTTTTTCAAAATTTTTTGAAGGCCCTGCTGGTTCTTGTGTGACAGCAGGGCGTTCCTTTTTAATTGCAGCAAAAGTAGATGCAGGGGTGGCTCCAGGTAGTGGAATTTCAACTATTTTATAACTGGCTTGATGATAAATATTACTACATTAGCTGCACATATATTCATTATACCAGTATTTCTCTGTACTCTTCTCAGCTGCGGATGCTGCATGGGCTAAAGTATACAAATTAAGTTCTTTGTCATAGGCTTCCCTTGCCATTATTAATTCCTGTTTATAAGCTTCGATTTCGGATTTTAGAAACTTGTTTTCCTATAGAAGGGAAGCCAAAGTGACTGGGCTTTGTGTAGCAGTCGCAGTCTCAGTAGCTGATTCTGGTGGATGAATGGCCTGTTGTTCCGTAGCAGCTACATCTCTTGTAGCCTCAGTAGGTGGTTCTTGTGTGACAACTGCTGAATCATCAGCTGGTTCTGTAATAGCTACATTATTCACAGCATTGTGAGCATCTATATTTTGCATATCAGCAGATGGTTCTTGTGTGATAGCTGCTGACCCAGTAGCTGGTTCTTGTGTAACAGCTACAGTTTGTGCAACATCCTGGTTTTCTATGTCTTGCTCATCAGCAAATGGTTCTTATGTGGCAACTGCTGAATTAGTAGTTAGTTCTTGTGGGGCAGCTACATCTTGGTCGTCTGTTTTCTGTTCATCAGCAGGTGGTTCTTGTGTGGCAACTGCTGAATCAGTAGCTGGTTCTTGTGGGGTAGCTACATCTTGGTCATCTGTTTTCTATTCATCAGCAGGTGGTTCTTGTGTGGCAACTGCTGAATCAGTAGCTAGTTCTTGTGGGGTAGCTACATGCTGTACATCATCTTGGGTATCTAAATTTGGTGAATTAGCAGTTGGTTCTTGTGTGGCAGCTACTGAATCGGTAGTTGGTTCTTGTGTGGTAGCTACATTTTCTGAAAGGAATGATGTCACAAAATCCTAGGCATCTTGCATTTCAGTACCTAAGGGTGAGACAGGTAAAGATTCAGGAACTTGGGACTGTGGTGGTGTATGGGGTTTTAGGCTAACAGGTGGGGAATTTGGGATGGTAGTAACAGTTGCTGCTTCCGTAGATGTCCTCATTTGTCTTCGAGGTAAAAAGGTAGGTAAAGTAGTGATTTTTCTTTTATGAGTAGGTCTCTTTAGGAGGGGAGGGGTATCAGGAATGGTGGCTTCTTTGGTTGAGGCCCTTGTTCATCTTTTTGGTAGGGAAGTAGCCTTATCTTGCCTTTTTATTTTTAGCCTAGAAATGGGAAGGTTATCCTCAAAATCATCACTAGGAATGTGGACAGTGGGACTAGATGATTCTGCTAAATTATGGGGTGGAGTTGATGTGGTAGAAGGGTCAATTGGGCTGGCCGATGCAGCTGTTGGGATTTCTAGGGGATTAGGGATATTCCTTGGTTACTGTTTGGAAGGATTTTCAGCTTGCTGAGAGATTCCAGGAGTTTGTTGGGGACTTTCGGGAGCTGATTGAGGGACTTCGAGAGTTTCAACGGGTTCTTGGGGAATTTCAGCTACTGCTTGAGGAATTTCAGCAGCTTCTTGAGGCTCTAGGGGTGGATTGTTAAGAGGGGGAGGATTCTGTTGAGTGAAACCCCTTTGAATTAATAACTAAACAAGACGATGATGGGTGAGGGAAAGGAGTGGGTATTTTACATGCAAACAGTAATGTGACATATTCTTTAGACACCCAAGTAGATAATATAGCATATTTAACAGTCGACCATGTCTCAAATGATTTAACAAGACAAAATCATGCTGATAGACTACCTGGTAGCATCCTTCGCAGGTGAGATAGTGCTTGACGAATTCCGCAACTATCGGCCATGGAGGTGGTAATGAATGAAGTGCGACACCCCTGCCTTTAGGCTCGACCTACTCTCCTGGCAGAAGAAAGTCCTGTTGTGCGTTCAAAATGATGTGTTTATGACTAAACCATCGAATGCCAGCGGTCGGTAGGCCTGAAACCTGTGCTATATCATACTCTGAGACTGGAATTTGAATTCCTTGAACAGTAGAGTAGCCATCCTGTAGATTACGTGCAAATTCAAGGACTTGCTGTGAATCAAATCCCTGAAGCCTCCGAAAATAATCTACCCATCCTGCCTGCTGAAAAATTTGATATACCTCTGGGTGTAATTCTAATAAAGCTATGGAGTCAGGCTCATGTCAAATAGCAGGTCCTCCCATAGTTACCAGCTTCAGTAAAATGCACAGTGATAAACCAAATTACCGCACCTAGGACAAAGTAAATTTTGCAAATGAGAGCATGGAATAATAGGACAGAGACGAGGTGATAGGACGTAATCATGGGTAAAAAAACGATGGTGATTGGTGTGTTGTGAAATGATGGCGTGTGATTTTGATATTCCCCCCAACTACGGGTGTAATAATGGGTTTTGAATGTACGGAGATCATGGTAATAATGTCATAATCTTCTCATTTACTATAGTTTAATAATATTCACACATAACAAACACATACCTCATGTTTACCTTTGATTGATATTCAGAAAATATAGTATACGTTGCTAATAGATCATCATTGGTTATGGAAGAGGGTTTTGAAATATGAGGGTAATTATATGAAAGGCCTGTATAAACATAGGAGAGGGCAGTGAAAGAACAGAGTTAAATGAAATAGGTGATTCTAACAACGGAAAGTAATGTATGATAATTCCTTGAGGAGAAATGTTGTTTCAGCAATGGAAAAGATGGGTAAAAGTTGGTGTTTCAGTGACAGAGAAAATGAATGGAAGATAGTGTTTCAACAACGGGAAAATGGGTGGAAGATGGTGTTTCAGCAATAGAGAAAGTAAGGAAAAATGTTGCTGTAAATAGGAAAAATAGGGAAAATGTTGCTGAAAAATAATGGGGGACATAGGGAAGGGAAAAAGGGAAAAAATGATCGAAATGGGGGAATGAATTTGTGAATTGGGATGAGATAATAATGCTTCACAAAATGAAGCTTAAATCTGCTTGTAGTGAAATTTTTCTTTTCCATCAGCCTCTTCTACATCTGAGATTTGAAAAATAACCATTTGTAACATGGCAACTCTTGACAGGGATTATTAGTTAAGAAATCTAATCTAATACTTAAAATATATAATGCAGAAATTAATAGCAATGAGGGGCAGCAGGTTCCCCCAAAAGGATATAATGTGTTTCTACCATGCAAGTGGCCTTAAAGTCCTCTTTAGAAATGGGTCGCTGGTACAGACGAAGCTGATGACCATTCACCAATAATGGTGTCCTAGAATCATCAATTGTTAGGAGCCTTACTGTTCCATTGGGGAAAACAATATCTATTTCATAAGGTCCCAGCCATCTTGTACGTAGTTTCCCTTGAAAATTTTCAAACCAAGAATCATACAATAAATCCCAATTACCTTTTTGGAACTGCTTATGCATGATGGTTTTGTCATGCCACCTTGTTCTTTGTTGTTGGATCATAGTTGTTTGATGAATGGCATATAACCTCTTTTCATCCAATTCCTGAAGTTGTTGCAACCTTGCTGTCTGTGCATCAATCAAATCAAGGTTAACAACTAAAGTAGTCCTTAAAGTTTTAATTTCAAATTCCACAGGAAAAACAACACTTTTACCATAAACCAATTCATAGGGAGAAAATCCTGTAGTGTTCCTCCAAGTAGTTCTATAAGCCCATAGTGCTTCAGGGAGCCTTTGGGACCAATCCTTCATATTCTCTTTCACTATTTTTGTTAGAATGGCTTCTATAACTTTGTTTGTACTCTCCACCTGCCCATTAGCTTGGGGGTGGTATGGTGTAGTCATTCTATTATGAATATGCTATTTTTGGAGGGTGGCTTTAAAACCATGAGAATTGAAAGGAGGTCCTCCATCTGTAACTAGCTCTCTAGGTACTCCAAATCTGACAAAGATCTCTTTAAAGAGAAAAGCTAGAACAGATTCTTCATTAGCTCTAATGAATGCTTTAGCCTCCACCCATTTAGTCATATAATCTGTACAAACTAATATATAAACTCTTTGATTGGATGGAGGATTACTGGGCCCAACAAAATCTAGAGGCCATCTTTCAAAGGGTTCAAGTATTACCTGGGGATTCAATGGCATTTCATCTCTATGATTTGGTTGACCCATTCTCTGACAGCTGTCGTAGGCCCGAACATATTTCTTCGCATCCTTGAACAGTGAGGGCCAATAATAACCCATTCTGAGAATTTTATGTGCTGTTCTCTTATCAGCAAAATGCCCTCCACAAGGGCCATCATGACAAGCCTTTAGTATATCATAAACCTCATCTTCTCTAATGCATATTCGGATCTCATGATCAAGTCCTGTATGGAAAAGACACCCACTTATCCAGCTATACCTAGCACTTTGTTGAATGATCTTCCATTTCTCTCGATGTGATAGGTGTGATGGTAACTTCCCTGCAACCAGATAATTGGCAATGTCTGCATACCAAGGTGAGTGTGTAGATACTGCAAATAAATACTCATCAGGAAAGGAATCATCTACTAGAGTATTATCATCAGCTTTCATCCAAGAAAGGAAATCAGCAACTACATTTTCTTTACCTGGTCGATCTACAATTGTAATATCAAATTCTTGTAATAACAATAACCATCTGGTAACTTGGGGATTTGTGATAGATTTGTTCATTAAATACTTAATAGCCGAGTGGTTAGTATGGACAAAAGTAGAGTAACCAGTAATGTAGTGTCGAAACTTGTTAATAGCATAAATAACTGCTAAGAATTCCTTTTCAGTAACTGTGTAATTAAGCTTAGCAGGAGTCATATTCTTACTAATAAAATAGATAGCATAAGGAAGATGATTTTCCTCTTGTCCCAAGACATCTCCAATTGTAGTATTTGAAGCATCAGAGGATATATGAAAGGGAAGTGCCCAATCAGGTCCTCTTAAAATAGGAGCTGTGGATAGCTGATGCTTGAGTTCATCAAATGCTTTCCAGCAAAGATCGGTCCACTTAAATTCAATATTTTTCATAAGTAACACAAACAAAGGAGAAGCTATTTTAGAAAAAAAATTAATAAATCTTCTATAGTATCTTGCATGTCCTAAAAAACTTCTTACATCGGTTTGTGTTCTAGGAATAGGAAGATTCTGAATTACTTGTATTTTGGATGGATCTACCTGAATTCCTTCAAATGAAATGAAATGTCCAAGTACAATTCCCTCATTCATCATCATATAACATTTTTCAGTGCTTAAGGAGAGATGAGCTTGTACACAACGTTTAAGTACTTTTTCAAGGTTTAGTAATGCATCTTCAAAAGACACACCATAAGGAGTGAAATCATCCATAAATATCTCCATGGAGTCATTAATCATATCAGAAAAGATTCCTATCACTGCTCTTTGAAAAGTTGTTGGAGCATTACATAGTCCAAATGGGAGAACTGTATAGGCAAAAGTTCACCAGGGACTAGTAAAAGTGGTCTTATACTGGTCCTGGGGTGCAATTTTGATTTGATTGTACCCACTAAAACCATCTAAAAAGGAGAAGAATTTCTTCCCTGACAAACTATCTAGCACCTGATCAATGAATGGCAAGGGGAAGTGATCCTTTTGAGTTGCTTTGCTTAAGGCTCTATAATCTACACATACCCTCCATTTCCCATTTTTCTTCGGTATTATGACCAATGGAGAAGCCCATTCACTATCAGATATAGGATATATAAACCTTGCATTAAGTAATTTCTGAAGTTCTTCCTTGACAATTTCCCTTAAATTGGGATTCATTCGTTGCTGGGGTTGACAGATTGGTCCACAACCTTCCTTAATATAGATGCAATGAGTACATAATTCAGGAGAGATTCCCTTCATATCTGTATAATCCCATGCAAATTCTTCCTTATTTTCACGAAGTAGCTTCATTAAGTGTTGTGTTTTAACATCTGTTAAATTGGAGTTTATATTCAATGTTTTTCCAGGTTCGATTTCTACTGTTATGCTTTTAGAAGAGATGGTGGTTGATGTTTGTGGTAGATCTCCTGGTTTAAACTTTTCCTGGGTATCAGATTCCAAAATTGCAGTCAAGTGGTTGTGTGTTTCGGCAATGACTGAGGAAGGTTCACAAATAAAATTATTAATTACTTCATCCTCAGTGGTATCTTTAAGACTTAAAGCTTGTCCGATAGTCAAAATAGGTTGGGTAGCATCATCATCATAGTCCAACCATACAAAATTGTCATTATTAATCATAGGTGTGGCATGAGGGTAGAGAGTCAGCTGCTTGGTTTCACACCCATTAGAAATTGTCATTGAGCTAGATTTATAGCTGATAAAGGCAACGACTGTAGCAAACCAGGGCCTTCCCAGAATTAGAGGGTGTCCCCCCAACTTTGTTTTAGTCTGTAACACCACAAAGTCAACTAGGTAATTCCAGGACTCAACTGAAATGATTAGGTCTTCAATGAATCCTTCCGGTTTGATTGTAGAACGGTCAACTAATTCTAGAATGGTTGGTGTCTCTCTGATCACATTTTTCAGCTGTAACAGTTGTGCAGTTTCTAGAGTCATAATGTTTATAGCAGCACCTAAATCTACCAGAACTTGCGAGATGATAGTTTTTCCGATCTGAACTGTAACAGTAGGATGCCCAGGGTCACCATATTTAACAGGGGGAGCTTTTCTGGTCATTAAGGCTGATAGATCACCCATAACATGAACTGTAAGGGGATATTTAGCTTTCCTACCAGGCTTCTTGATACAAATATCCCTCATAGTTCTGGCATAGATTGGTACATCTCTTAATGCTTGTAAAAGTGGAATTTTAACATAAAGATTCTATAATTCCCCCAAAAGGTTAAAAGCAGGTGGCTCAAGGGTTTTAGTCAAAGCTAAATTCTCACGGAATGGTGGTTTAGTAGTTTCAGTACCCTTGTTAGAGGGTGACTATTCCTGCTTACGAAAATTATTTTTCTCAGTCTCTTCCTTATCAGAGTCAGAAGAGGTGATGTCATCAATAATAGGTTCAACTATTTTTCCAGATCGTAAGTGGATATCATTGCACTGCATAGGCTGGTTCTGAATATCAATAACTTGTATGGCTTTATTATTGGGGTTAGGGTTTGGTTGTATCGGTAGCTGGGGTCTCATTGCTTGATTATTAGGTGGAGCTCCTGATGGCAGGAGTGGTTGCTAAAACTGAGGAAATTGGTTTGGAAACGAGAGTTGCTAACCCCTCCAATTTGGATTCCATTGATTAAAATAAGATTGTTGTTGTGGGGGCCAAGAAGTCCACATTGTTGGATCTACAAAGGGAGGGTTTGGTTGTTGCATGGGTGGGTAACACATTTGATTGAAGGGTGGGTATTGCATCTGGTTAAAGGGAGGGTAATTTTCTTTATTAAAAGAAGGGTAATTATTCCAACAATTAGAAAATGGCATATTAGAGTTCATACCTTGTCCTCGTGGTTGCCATTGCCTTCTCTATGTCAGCAGATAAATTGCTTCAACTTCTTCTTCAGTTGGTTGCAATGCTGCCTTTATTCCTAGTAAATAAGGGCATTGTTGTGTTTCATGATCCCTCTCGCAAATGGTACAAATTGTTACATTGTCCAACGGGCATTCCCTTAGTGGATGCTTTTCTCTGCATTTCGAACAGAAGATGTTTAAAGCAGCTTCTGCTTCTGCCTGTTTCTTCTTAGCCTGCAAGGTGTCATCTGTGAAGAAAAAGAATTTAACATTTCAATTTTAAATTCCTCAAGGAAATTACCTATTTTAGCTCTTGTTGCTCCTCCACTGGCTGATTTCTGAACTCTTGAATATGTATTATCCTTGTTGTTTGATCTGTTCCTTGCAGCTCCTCTTGAACATCTTTTGCAGAGGTTAACAATTTCATATGATTCTTGAGATATGTGCCCTTTACCAAGCATGTTTAACATGTCTAGACAATCATCCCTCACCCCTTTCAATAATATTGTTTTAAGAATATCTTTACTTACATCAGGGTGATTGGATATTTGCAGGTTATATTGCAGCCTTTACACAAAATCCACTAGATTCTCATCCTCCTTTTGCACCATCTTAAATAATTCCTCCCTTTTTTCTCTTGTCCAGCAGTAGTCTTGATATTTAGTCAATAAATTATCTTTCATTTGTTCCCATGTCGTGATTACATGGCCTCCCAGACTCATAAACCATCTTAGTGCATTTCCTTTTAATGATGCTGGAAATGGCTTCAGTTTTTGAGCGTTAGTAACATAATCATAACTTCCACACAATATATCAAACTAAAAAAGAAACTCATCAGGATCTTCAGAAGATAAACCATGGAAGTTAGGTAAGGTTTAGAGTGGGATATTCTTCATGGGAGTTTCCCCCCTAGGAAGATCCCCAATAGGAAATCCCAAGGTAGAGAGAGAATTCTACCCTCTTCCTTCCTGTCTTCCATTATAGAATCCTTCATTATTCTCTTCCATTGGTTGTTCTCCCGCTGCACTTGCTCTATCTTCAATGTTTTCTGTTAGCTCCTCAACATCCTTAATTGGTTCCTCAATGTCCTCAATCGGCTCCTTAAAATCTTCTGCTAGTTTTTCAATTTCTTCTACTGTTTCCTCAACTTTTTCAGGAACCACAACTTCCTCTGTTTCATAGTTTGTTTGGAGGGAGAGCCGAGGCTTGGGCTTTCAAGAGCTCAGCCTCTAAGAAGTTTCAGCCTTTGATATAATATCATCAATAAAGGTCTTTCTTCCTCCTCCTTTACCCTTGCCACCTGTATGGTTATTTTTCTTGCGTCCTCTCATGCATTCTGTATATCTAAAAGAAAAACGTTAATGATTTTGAAATCTACAATTGCCTTCCCCGGCAACGGCGCCAAAATGTTGGTCACTTTAATTGTTGATTAATTCAGACAACTAAGTGCTACATAAATTGTCAACCCAGGGAAGTCTGTTATTTCAAAGGCAACTATGCACTATATGTACTCAATCTCAAAAGCAGTAAAAGTTGTAGTAATAAGTATACTAGTCACACCTTGTTCTAAGCAAACTGAAGCTCTACTCTAAGTTACAGAAAAAACAATCTATTTATCAAGGAATGATTGATTTCAATTGAAAAGAGCAATCTAATAAAAGGAGTCATGCTACAAAAGAAAACACTAGCTATAACAGAGAACATGACCGTATTCCCCAAGCAGGAACCTTCAACACCTGTTTCTGATTACCATGCTTATCAACTTACTTTGTAAACTTAATTGCCAATAAAACACTCACAGATAAACTGTAAATGAGTTCAAGAAAGTAATGCAACAATCAATTGGAAAAACAGAGTTTAGCAATAACGCATGAGCAACATTCAGTAAACAAAACTTTAATAAGGTATAGATTAAAAAAAACACTTAACACACTGCAGAAATGTAATGGGTGAATCTTGTGATGAAGGTGGGCCTTGTCCTTCTCACAAGATTCCCCAAGAAACGAAAACTAGAAAGAAATGCTCAGAACAGTATTCTATTCATCCATCAATATGTCATGTTACAAAAAGATTCCAGTTCGTTTTCTTTAGCTCCCCAAAACCTTCCAGCTCTCTATCCCCCTCTAATGTAGATGTCTCCTCTTTTTAAAGAGGAGACATCTATTACAATTGATTACATTGTAAGTCCTATCTTTAACCCAATATACCAAAATAGGGTAATCGGTTTTCCCATTAACAAAATGTTGTTACAATGGTTATGGTAATGCTGACTTTGGAATGTGATCATTATAGCCAGTGTAGCAGCTCCTTTGATGATCTTCTTCTGTTGCTGTCGAATCTAGAATGAAAATCATGGCTGTTTCAGCAACGGGATTTACGCATCGTTCTAACTGTTACAGCAACATAACCTGTAATGATAACCCTGTAGTCTCCAGGCTGTTTCAGCAACATAGACTGCAATGATAACTATTTCAACAACTATCCGATTCAACGATTAACTATGAAGGTAATGTAATTATATGTAAAATAAATTAAACGTATAGTAATGAGAAGAAATATTGTATACCTTAGGAAAAATGGATTAAAGTCATAATATGGACTTTAGATATAGGTTGAAAAAGGATGACATAATAGCAAAATATATGGTCAAAAAGGGACAATGTAGGGTCCTAACAGTGATCAATATCCTCAACATTATCTTTGCAAAGGCAACATATAGAAGGACCATCAAAGGCACGATGCATTAGGTTGACCTCCGTGGGAACTTTGTTCGATAGTATACACCACATAAAGAGGTTGGTTTTGTGAGGAGAGCCTTAAGCTTCCATAGCGGGCGCCACCACCATCTCACCTCCACCAAATCCAATGTAGTAATAAGTGTTGTGTATCTATTCCTTGGGGTGTATCAACCATGTGGTGTAGTTTCCTAGATGATTTTATCTTCCTGTAAAGTGATCCTGATGTAAGCTTCCTCTAATGCACCAATAAAGCGATGCCACACCCTGCTCCATCTTCTAGGAATCCCGAGATCCAATGCATTAAGCCATTTCTATGCGATCCAGGTAGAGTTTCTAACATCTGTAATATGAGAGAGTTGTGTGATTCCATCCATTGCAAGGATCTATCAGAGCTCCAGTGGTAGTATGTGTGCATTACCACATCCAGACCATGCATCAATACCCAGTTGCGCTTGCTCACCATTTCCAATTTTCCAAGCTAGTCCTTCATTAATGACTATGATAGACTAAGTGATAGCCTTCAAGATGATAGATGCACTAGTAATGCCCTGGGCTAGCTTGCGAATCCAGTCCATGATAGATAGAGGGTGAATGTATTTAAAATAAACCACCTCTTTCCATAGGCTATCTGATGTGATAATTTTCCACCCCATCTTCGCAGCGAGTGCCTTTGCAAATAATTGAAGATCCTTTATAACCCATCCACCCCATTTTTTTGGTTTCCCAATTTTTTCCCAACAAACCTGGGCAAAATTCCTCCCAACATTTTTCCCTTGCCATAAGAATCGACTACAAATATGTTGAATTTTGTTGATTATGCCTTTTTGGATCCAAGAAAGGGCCATCCAATATACTCGGATGGCCTCTAGTATAGATTTGATAAGAGTGGTCCTACCCGCTCTCGAAATTCATCTTTGCTTCCATATGTTGATGCACTCTTCAATTTTTTCAATAAGCCATGTCCAGTCTACAATACGATAACCATTTGGCTTAATCTTGAATCCGAGGTATTTGAGACCTGTCTCCAGTTCTTTCCTAAAAAAATGAAAATGATGTAGAGCATGTCTTTGCTCATTTTATAAGCTTGACACCAACAATATGGTGGATTTTTTGAAGTTGGGATCCATACTTGTATATTTACAAAACAGGGATAAAATATTCTTAAAACTAGTGGTATCATTGATAGAACCATTTAAAAAAATAAGTACATCATCTACAAACAATAGATGTGAAAGATAGGAAACTTCATATAGCTTTACACCACCTAGAGACCCATCAGCATGAGCTTTGTTAATAGTCTAATTAGCCCCTCCATGATCAAAATAAATAACAATGGTGATAATGGACATCCCTGTCGCAGACCATGTTCAACATGGAAAAAATTAGATGCAGCCCCATTGATGAGAATGCTATATGATGAAGATGTGAAACAACACATGATCCATTTTATGAAAGAGTGAAGGAGGGAAATATGGGTAAGAATAAGCTGAAGATATGTCCATTTAGCTTTGTCAAATTCTTTTGATAGTTAAATCTTTAGAATGATACTCTTAATATTATTAAGCTTGATCAAATGGATTCCTTCTTACACTGTCCCGATGGCTTCATAATCTGGTGTTGATTTAGAAATGTGAATTGTTCCTTGGAAATCATCTTGGATAGTATAGGTTTAATGCGAATAGCAATAATTTTTGAAATTATTTTATATATGTAGTTGCATAAGGAGATGGGATAGTAATCATCAAAGGTTTGAGGGTGATCGAATTTGGGAATGAGAGCAATAAAGGTCGAGTTGAAACTCTCATGCATCTGACAAGAAAGTCTACAATCCTCAATAGCTAAAAGGAGATCAAGCCCAATATGTTCAAATAAGTTAAGGTAGAATTCCATAGGCCATCCATTAGGTCTCAGGATCTTATCTCTTTTAAACCATTTCAAAACAGCTTCCATTTCCCCCAAAGTCACCTGTTCATTTAGAGTCTTTGTATCATTTGCTTCAAAAAATCTAGGTATCGAGTCAACGATGCGGAGTATCTCAACAATGGTAGCTTCCCTAGGTGCTTTGAGCATTTTTTAGAAATTTCTGATACCCATATTTGTAGACTGGTTGAAAGTGATGGCTTCCCTACCAGCCTGATCCCTTAAATTCCAGATTGTGTTACTAATATTCCTCCCCCTGGCACATTGTTGAAAGAACTTTGAGTTTTCGTCCCCGCCCTTAGCGAAATTACTTTGCTCTTCAATCTCCATGTCTCCTCTTTCTGTATCAGGAGAAAAATATTTTCTGTTTCCAGGCTTATAAAATGGTCCTTAGTTTCGCTGGATGTATAACTTGCAATACCCATGTTTTCCTGCTCTGAAATGTCAGATTCAATTTTCTGAATGGTAGCCTCATCCTTTTTCTTTTTTTCTTTGGCCCATCTAATGGTTTTGTGTTTGATATGAGCTAAATTTCTTGCAATCACTTTAGCCAGAGAAGAATGTTGTCATGACCACAGTGAGTCCAGGAATCCATGACTAATTTATGAAATTCAGCTTCTGCAAGCCAAGTGGCATTAAATTTGAATGGGGAATTTGGCTTGTGATTGGAGTTCATAATTTCCAAATAAATTGGGGAATGGTCAGATATTCCCCTGATCTCACCCATTGTCGAATTTTGTCCAACTTAGCTAATAGAGGTTCTTTAATCATGAAATGGTCCAGTCTTGTGGCTAGAGCATCCTCTCCTGTTCTCCTATTCCTCCAAGTCGGCAGAATCTTGGCTGAGTCAACGTTCACAAGGTTATTGGAGTCCATCATATATTCAAAATATGTCGTCAAAGGGCCATTTTGTGCCCTAATTCCCCAAGATTCAGCATGACCGAAAGAGAAATTTAGGTCTCCTCCTATGATTAAGTTGTCTTCTTGCATGAAATCTGCATGAAATCATCTTGTCCCAATAAGCCTCCCTATAATGGAAGGGACCATATATATTAATCAGTTTTAGGGATGTATCAATATCAATGGTTGTGAAATCACCCCTCAAATATCCTTCTCCCCCCCAAATATTTTTTATCTTGATAGTCTTTTTGTTGAAACCCAAAGCACATCCCCCGAATCTCCCTCTTACATCCAAAGCATGGAAAATCTAGTGTGGAAGAATTTCACTAGTATCTTATTGATGGAGACCCCATATCCCAAAGTCTCTTGTAGTAATAAAACATAAATCCTATCCGATCCTAAAAGTCTTGTGAGAGCTAGTTTCTTGTCGGGGCTAGCCAAGCCCCTGCAGTTGAAAGAAAGGAACTTCATGATATAACCTAATTAGGGTTTCCTTTTTCTCTAAGAACCTAATCAATAGGAATCTGGATATCAGTCACCACCTCAATACCCGCTCACAGTATGGATTTTGATAAATTTTATTGTCTACCCCTAGGAAATTTTTGGGCTCTAAAGGGAATAAGGTCCTCACCCAATCTAAAGATGAGGGTTAGAGGATGGGGAAGAGACCACAAATTTTACCTATGGGAGCCACCGGAGTTAGAATCCTCCCTGGTGGGAATAGAGAGAGGGTCCATGGTAATGATCAGTAAAAAGTTCAGTGTAGAGGGGGGCACCGATACAAAAAGACAGTTGATGGAACTCATTTTACATGCATCTATACCCATTCCCAAAATAGCTAATGATAACAATGCATTTCCAGTATTCTTTAATTTATGAGGAGAGGGGGGAGAGAAATTAAGAGTACCTGGAAATAATTTAGGGCCCCTTGATCATTAGCGAGTGACCCGAGCATCAGGAGTGTGGGAGACCTCTTGTTGAGAAGCCTCCACATCCATTCTTTGCCTCGACTAGGGTTCTCAACGTTCGATGCAAGAGTTGATTTAGCCTTCAATGTTGTCTAGGTACCCACATAGACAAATCTTCTCGATGGCTTAGGATGATTCCCGGTGATAAGCGGGTAATATTTATACATGTGTCCCACATCATGACACCTCCTGCATCAAAATGGTATCCCCTCATAATCCAGGATCTGCCAACGAATAATGTCCCCTAACTCAAGTTGGTAACTCTCCACCAAAACTTCTCTTATGTCGAAGTCCACTAGTATCCTAGACATGGCCAAACATCCAGATTCAATGTAGGATCTGTTGTTGTCGAGATAGATGCCAAGATCATCCCCGATGCATCTTAACATTTCCTCGGACCAGAATTGTAACGACAGCCCTGGGAGTCTAACCCAAATCAGCCCCACCCCCAATTTTCCCTTCTCTGGATCGAAAAGAGATGACCACCTCTTGAGAAGCACTGGTATCATCTCAATATGTCAGTATCTTGTTAGAACCCAGCTTGCTAGTTCCGGCTTCGTGAAGATGAGTGCGAACCATCCCCGAGTCATGGTTATAATCGTTGGCAGCTGGTCCATTAAATGACCCCAAATCTCCACAATCCACCTTTTTAATCATGCAGGGGTATAGTTTCGGCCCTGAACTCTTCCAACCAACACTATGCTATTTGTGAAAGTAGCTTGGGCCATGTTGATTCCTTCACTAAATACCAACAGACACCCCCATTCGTGCACCTTTGAGCACTTTGATTTTTTATTCTCTTCTGGTTTCTTAGCTTGTGCTATCGGCTGTTGCTCATCCTCCACCTATTGGTTATCATCAGAGTCTGAAGCCCTATTGTCCTCAGGCCCCAGTTCTTGGGCCCGTTATTTATTTTAATTTGTCAAACTAATCAAAAGCAGTCCCATATAGTGTCAGATGTCCAATTGTAAAATCACTATTAACGGTTATTCGAGGACAATTGGGATTATAGGAAAATGTTCGATAATAGACAAGATAGAGAATTCCATCAAATATTTGATCGGTAAAGAAGTTCCATCGTATATTCGATAATAGTCAGGATTTTAGAAAAAGAAAAATCATTTAACTTCAGACACTTTTTCCAATTTGATCTATTTCGTCAAATTCAATTGTCAGAATTTTTGCCAAAATGTAGTAGTGATGCTATTCCAATATTGATGGATACTTCCATAGTATGAGCTTCACCATAATTAAAGAAAATATGAACTAATGTTTTATCTTCCATTGGGACTGATTTATTTATTTTGGTGGTGTATGTTGATGAATTGTTTCTTATAGGTGCAATGAAGCTCATTGCAGGGTGAGAATTAGATATTGTAGTTGAGTTTGGGATGAAGAAAGTTGGCATGCTTTTAATTCTTGTTTTTGGAGCTTTGGTAAAAACTAGGGGAGATATTATTTAGGCAAGGTAAGTATGCAGTTGAGATCCTAAAGAGATTTCAAATAGTGAATTGCAAACCTACAACCACACCTATGATCACCAATTTGAGGAACATGATATATTTAGATTTAGAGTTGGTGGATCCTACATTATACATCCAATTGATAGGTTATTTCATGTATTTATTAAACTCTTGACTAAATTTATGTTTTGTAGTGAACACCTTGAGTTAGTTCTTGATGGAGCCAAGGTGAGAGGATTGGGTAGAAGAAATATAGGTTCTTAGGTATTTGAGAGGCACAATGGAGTATGACCTTAGATATGTTGGAGGTGGTGAAGTGAAGTTGCAGGGTTATATAGACTAGATTGGGTAAGCAGTGCAATAGATAGGAAGATCACCTTAGGGTGTTGTTTTAGTTTGGGATAAATGGTGATATTTTGGTACAAAAGGAAGAAAATTTCCATGAAAATTAGCTCAATAGAGAAAGAGTATGTGGTAGCTAGTACAACAAGTTGTGAGGCCATTTTTATTTTCAAGTTACTTGTAGTTTTATTTGTATAAGATTTGGATTCCACAATGATGTACTATAATAAATAAAGGTTTATTAGGGAGAATCTAGTGTTTTATAACAAGTCCAAGAACAAAGATATTATCATTTAATTCAAGACAAGATTTAGAAGGGATAAATGAAGGTTCAATATGTACCCATGGATCAATAAGTTGTTCAGATTCTGACCATACCCATCACAAAACAAAAGTTTAAGCCATTCAGATACAAACTTGGATTAGTGAAAAATTCCTTCCACATTAGAGGCAGCATTGAGAATTATAACTTAGATAGGAACTTCCACACATTTTTAGTGTGAACTGTGAGTAATAGTTTGAGATACTTTTTAAAAAGTTTCAATGTAAATGAATTCTATTTTGTAATTCAGTTTAGTAAAAAGTGAGTGTCTTATTTTTATAAGTTGAGTCTAAAACTGTATTTAGAGTAGAAGTAATATTAAAAATATATTCTCTACTAAAACTATAAATATAGGGAAAGGTAGAGGGTATTACACACATGCTTAAGCAATTGAACAAGAGAAAGAGATAGAGTAGGCAGTCAAGGAAAAGACATTCTTAGGCAGCACACAATGTGAAATAGTGCTTTGTTAAATTCCATATAGTTGTATGGAAATGTATATACATGTCCATACAATCATACAAACAAACCATACATGTTATCCTATAAGTCATTCAATAATTATTTGTTGCTTATGTGTTTTTCAATAGGATGTACAAACTTGTTTGTAGTGTTTTTTTGTATTTGTTGTAGATTTTAATCATGCATAGTTAATTTCTCCAAATATATTCTCAATAAAACAAAACATACGCAATGGAAAACACACAAGTTAACATAGAGATTTTACCTTGTAAACCGAAATAGAAAAAGGAAAAATATTTTTCTATATATATTTATCCTTACTATAGTATATATATGTAAATATATACAACAACATCCATAATCACCTATCCATTTACTCTGGATTAGAATACAACCTTTTTTTCTCAGCTAGAATTAAAATGTATAGGATAAGTCCGAATATATAAGTATCAATTTTTTGATACCACATCTTTTGTGATTTATTTGACCCATATAGGGGCTTTTTCAACCTTCATGCCAACTCTTTCTTTCCCTTCACCATAAAATCATTCTAGATGCTTCATGTATATTTCTTCTTCCAAATCCCCATGTAAGAATGTTGTCTGCATGTCCATATTGTCTACTTCAAAATCAAAAGCAACAACAATAGATAGAAGTAATATAATACAAGTTAACCTGGGAACATGATAAAAATATCACCAAATCTAATTATCGCTGCATAGGAATTACCTTTTGCTACTAACCGAGCTTTGTATTTCTCCACTCTAACTTTACACCTACATGAATAATTACCTTTATCGATTTACATTCCTACATATTAAAACTATGCAATATTGTCTTGACATACTTCCTCTAATTTAATTATAGTTTCCTCTTTTCCTGATCTCTTTTAATTCCATCCCCAAAATGAAATTTGCAGCACAAAAATCATTCATGTCAAATTTAGAGCACAACTGAGTTTTCTCTTCCTGGATGATTTCCTTGCCATTTCCAATTAGCAACATATTACTTGCATACAAGACCAAATAAATAAGACGATCACCCAATAATTTGAAATACACATAGTGATCAACGTTGATCCTTGTGTAACCAATTCCCAATATATAAGTATCAACTTTTTAATACCACATCCTTTGTGATCTCTTTAATCCATATAGGGACTTTTTTAGTCTGCATTCCAACTCTTTCTTTCCCTTCACTAGAAATACTTTTGGATGTTTCATGTAGATTTCTTTTTCTAGATCCCCATGTAGGAATATTGTCTTCATGTCCATTTTCTCTACTTGAACATAAAAAGTATCAACAACATATAAAAGTGATCTAATAGAAGTTAACCTAGAAACATGATAAAAAATATCACCAAATATAATTCTCTCTACATGGGAATAATTTTTTTCTACTAATGTGCTTTGGATTTCTCCATGCTATCTTCAACATTGAACTTCTTAAACACCCATTTTCTCCCAATGTCATTTATTCTAGCTAACAATTTCACTAGAACCCAAGCCTCAATTTTGTATAAGGCTTCCATTTCTTCAACCATGGATCTTTTCTATAGATTTCCATCCTCTAAATCCAAAACATCCCTAACGATTATAAAATTATCAATAATAATAAGCAAAGAAAAATTGAATGGAAATTAGGTGGAGTATACCTTTCTGGTTACATTTTTTCTCGAACTGATCTCCTTAATGCTATAATATGTAGTTCTTCTTTTGGTAATTCTTTTTCTTTTGTAGAGTCCGATTCATCATCCTTCAATTCGAGCTCTATCTTCTTTGATTCTTTCTCCATTGGTAGGACTTCATATCTAACAACATATTTGATTTCTTTAAAAGCTACATCTCAATTATACACAATATTCTTAGTTTCTAGGTTCCAAAGTGTTAAACAACATAAAATAATAGACAAGATATGAAATATAAAAATTGAATGCATTTACCATTCACAATGATATAAATTTATATACTTTGTGTGACCCTTGTTTTTCATATACCAAGTGGTCTCTTGGACTTCAATGATTGTTTATATTCCACACCCAAAACCCTTAGCGGATTGGATGTTCAACATTCCCCCCTTAATCTGAAGGGGTATATTTGAGTCCAAGAAGAGAGTTGTAATACAAAATTGGTAGCCAATGGATGAGTGTTCTCTTTCAAATGAAGGTATAAGGTTTGAGAACTCAAGGTCTCAACCGACAATGGTTTAAGGATGACCACCAACACTGGAACACTTAGTATAGTTTCTAAAACTCTTCCAAATATGGCTAGACATTGAAGTCGTATTCTAGAGTAAGTGCTTACTAATTTTATGAAAAGGGAAACCTTTCAGGTATCAAATTGGAATGCTTGATGCAGTTCCTTGAAAATTTCCAAATCTGGCTAGAGGCCGAAGTCTTCTGCTAGTGGAATGTTCTAAGAAAAAGGAGACCATTGAGGTCTCAACATGAAACTCTTCCAAATGTGTCTAGAAGCTAAAGTCTTATGCTGGAGAAAGTGCTCCCTAATGTTGTGATACTTTTAGGGTCTCATCTTGAAACACTTGATGTAGTTCCTTCAACATTTCCAAATCTGGCAAGAAGTTGAAGTCTTATGTTAGAGGAATGTTCTAGAAAAAGGAAGACTATTGAGGTCTCAACTTGGAACTCTTCTAAATATGGCTAGAAGCTGAAGTATTCTACTAGAGGAAGTGTTATGAAAAGGGATACCATTGAGGTCTCAACCTGCAGTGGTTTAAGGAAGGATGCCAACCAAAGTGAATTGCCTTAGGCTTCTCTGGCTACAACTTTGAATTTGGGTATTGCTGACTCTGGCTCTAGGTCAACTTGTGTCTTAGGTTCACATAATGTATCGTTGAATCTTATAGATGACCATAAATCCCCCCTCCCCCTATTTGATACAAGGTGATAATATGAAGAAAAATCAATTGCAATACTTTTCAATACTTGAGAACAAATTCTATGGTATGAGCGAAATATCTTCTTAGTTGTTGAAGCTCATTGACAAGAAGCGATCCATCCAAGGTGAATCTTCATTCTTGTAGGAGGCTTGTTTATGAATAATTTTCTTGAATGATGAGTGTGTTTACCACAATGATCACATGGATGCATACCAAAAAAAATATTTTTCACATGGCCAACTCTGTCACAATGTTGGCATCTGACAATATGTTGTGGAGGAGGAAGAGGAGCACGTGAAGATGAGTTGTCTTGAAAAAATACAACACTTTGAAATTTGATGGGTTTTGAATACTATGGAGTGTGAAAGGACATATCCTTGTCATATCCAAGATATTTTCTATTTTTTTCTAACAAGCTCTTCCCAAGGTCTGATGATTGGCTTGGGAAGTGCAGGTTGAAATTGTGCATCTGCATGCAAATTTTCTCTTGAAATGGGCAGATGATAGGAGTCAAACTCAATGTCACTGATTTTATCAATCTCTGACGGATAATGGGAGCCAACTTCAAACTAAAAAAGGGTATTCTTCTAAACAAAAACAAGTTCATAATGATGGCTATGTTGTTGTAGCTCCTCTTGTTTTGGTTGAGATTGAAGCTACAAAAAGTCAAAATTTTCATGTGCATTTTGCAGACAGGTCTGAATGTGAAAGTGTCTTTGTTGATGTTTACCATCCCATAAAAAGTGGAATATATTAGAGTATTCAACAACTCTAATGGATCTTCAGTTATAGTCATTTTCTCCAACCTTACCATTAATATCTTCGCTAGAAATTGCACAAAACTTGTTGGATTATAGCTGCAACTTACAAATGTTTTAATATTTCTACACAGTTTGTAATGAATCTTGATAAAAAACATCATGAATATTCCATGAAATTGAATGCATCATCCAACGCAGTGCTCAAATTTGAATCAACTCAATGTAGTGGTGTTTTAAATCAAGGCATTTGACATACATGCAATCTACCAATGCATATGAAAACTCTAGCATATGAATGTGAATCATTGTTCAACCATGTGAATGAAACACCAGTTCATAGGAATATGTATCAACGCACATATCAGGACTTCACTGCACTTACTGGTTAGATATACATATAAGGAGCACGGGCCACTGACATATAACATCAACGAACGAACACACCATATACAATCCAACACCTTCACAAACCAATGACATACAACATAAATGAACCAACACACCATATACAGTCCATGACTTCAGAAACCAATGGCATATAACGTCAATGAACCAATGCACCATATATAGGAGTTAATGCAACAACGACGACTCTGACACATAACATTGACGTAGATTTCGAACACATAAAATTTTATGTCCATCACACACACATACACAAAACACGTCAACACACACGTCAACACACACGTCAACACATTACTCAAAGTAGAGGATAAACCATCGCAACAATATATGAAACAAATGGATAAACCATCATTCACATTAATGTATAATTTGTTCAATACATTTCAGAGTTCGTACAATAATGAATGTCCAACGCACAATCAATTTAATGCAACTCACTTCATCGCAGAGAAACAACGCAACACCCATGACATATGTAATTCAACACATAAAAATGCATGGACTCAGAGGCATAAATCACTCGCTGCTCACTTCATTCAATGCAAATATTCAACTCACATTCAATTGCAGAACTCTAATCAATGCATATGCCAGTTTTTTAAAGAAGATGAAGAGACGTACGAGCGCCATGTTTAGGATTGTCTTTCAATATAATACGAACCAATATGAATAGAAGAAATACTAGTAGTTGCAGTAGAAGAAATACATGAAGGGTGAATGACCAACAAAAAAAAGGTGAGAACTAGCTTTAAAGCATTAAAATGAGCTTGGGGAAACTATATAGGTGAGAATTGTACAAAAACATGTAAATACAGGAAATAGGCATATACACATGAAACTCTTTTAAAGATGTATCAAGGATATTAAGGGAAATGATAAAAGATTTCTTACATTTTTAATATACTCTTAGTCAGAGTTAAAAGAAGTAAATAGTATTATAATACAAACATGCAAATCACAAACATAGGTATTTTCATGTAAAACGCATCATACATCTACAAAAAGACTATGAATAAAATTTTTATAAACATATTCATTCCAGTAATATATAACAAAGAATTTAGTCACAAAATGTTACAGTAAGAAATAAAGTTATGGTTAAAATTAACTGTACTTACAGAAGGTTAGAATTCTAAACTAAAATAGGATGTGCCATTAAATTTCCCCAACATCTCAGTACAAATTAGGCATAAGCCTTAAATATTTCACTTCCTCACAAGAAGTAATTTCTCTTTAAATAAACAAAATAAATAAACAATCAAGAAAATCTTGAAATCTTGTTCTCGGCCACTTCAACACAACAATCATGTTCATGCAGATGAAGTAACTAAGGGTTCGGGTAATCCTAACTAGTAAACACCAATTGAAAAATTTCCATGAGCAAGAAGAATACTTTAAGGCTCTTAATTAAAAAATAAATGCTTTAAAGAAACTTGCAAGTCATAGTTACATGCATGTATATGCTAGAACATATTTTATGTTAACATTAATAGACAAATGAAAATATTGCAGAATATATATTAAGAAGTTATTAAAAATATGTGGATTTATTAGCAAGAAACATTACTTGAACAGAGGCTAGAAAACACAAAATACCTTGTCATTCATCTGTATTAAGAAGAAATTGAAGTTAGTATGAATGAATATACATTTTGTATAATAGTAAGTAAATGTATATACAATATGTTGGTTCTCCAATTGTATTGTCCCAGTAATTGAGAACAAAACGATAATACATTCACTAAGGATCAAAGATCCTCCCACTTTAGGTGACAAGGGTTGAACTCCCTTTCACCACAGGGGTATTCCCTAGTAATAATGGTAATTAAAGAAATATTCTATTTAAGCAAATAAATAAGGCCAAGTTATTCATATGAGAGTGTTTTAGATAAAATATTTTTTTAGGGAAATAAAGGTGGTAGGAACACAATAAATGATACTTCTTAAATGAGATATCATTCATGACAAATTAGGTTAAAATAATATATCATAATTCACACATGACTAGGGTTACTTAGAATTAAAATTAAAAACGAAAGCTAGAACAAATCAGCTTGAGTACATATGATTGCAAAACGTAGTTAAAATGATAAGATGTCAAGTATCATTATCAATTTATCCTACTACATAACAACTAGAATATTCAATTTAATTGTTTCTAATAATAAATATTGGAGAAAAATTAAATCAAATTAGTGTGTGAAATATTACAGAATTTGATCGAGTCAAACTATTCCCAATCAACTAGATATGACAATGAAATAAATACAATGACGAACAATAATTAAAAGAGAAATGAAATAAAAAACTAGTTTTTATGTCATTGAAGTTCAATATGCAAAAAAACCCTAGTAACATGTATCATTAGAATTTCAACCTGCAACAAATAAACTGAAATATGATTTAAAAATCCCTTCAATATCATGTATTCAAAGTATTTAAATCATTTATGTATTCAATATTTTTGTACAGTCAAGCTATATAAACCAATATTGGACAATAAACTAGTAATTATAAACCACATATGAAGAAGAATGCAAGGAGAGAGAAGAAAGTAAAATAATCATGATATTATTCATTAAAACATCACAGTCACAATGAGAAGATCCATTGCAAAAAGTGAATTATGGATGTAAAAATTCATCTCCAGCCTACCATCCTTCAATCTATTCTCCGAGAACCCCTAAATGAGTGCTTTCATCCCTTTTTATGTTATAGAAATTAGTTTCTTATTTAGTTCTCATAAATACCTTAAATAGAATTACATTAATATTTTTTTGGCTAAACAAAATATGAGTTTCCTCCTTAGTATTGATTCTCACTCAAATATTATTCCTGCAATTTATTAAAATGCCAACCTACAAGGAAAAACAATTTTTTTTAAATACGAACTAGAATAATAAATAAATAAATTCTTACCCCCCACATGTATTTTTTAAAATAAATAATATATGAACTTTACGTATCAAAAAATTATATTATATATGATCTAGATTGGATCATTATATCATTTTTCATCCATCTTGATGCATTTAGAGTGGAAAAAGTGGAGGAATCAACTCTCTGGACCGTTGTTACCGGCGGGTCCCAGTTTCGCAAAAACGGGATCTGAAACCTTTCGGGAGAGTTTTGAGGCATCAAACAATGATTTTTGGGGTAAAAATTTTCCTCGTTAGTGCTGGAAATTTTCATTTTATTCTAAACATAGATACCTTTCCAATGGCACAAGAGTCGTGTCAATCAGAGTTTGTATGCGAATGTTATGCCACTCAAAAGTTGAACTTCCTCTTTTCACCATCATGGTTCGAGAGGATGTCGCGTCGGCCCCCATTATTCATGGAAAATGGGATAGCCACGTGTTTTTGATGTAAAATACTCTAGAAGATTATATATTGTAACTCTAGTTAAGAGTTGATGTAGTGAAACTTAACTACTTGTAGGTTATCAAGTTGTATTATAACCGGGCCACTAGGAGGAAGAGACACTCCATTCTCTCGAAAGAATTTGGTTCCATAGCTGAGAAAAGATAGCCAAGAGAAATAGGAGGTCGATCATAGATAGATTATTTGTGAACTATAGCAGCCCACAGGCCACAAGACTTACTTTTTTGTACCTACAACCATATTTCTAGAAAGAGAAAGAGAGCGAAGCGACCTCACCTTCCAGTTGGATCTTCTCCTGAAAGAATTTCCAAAAGCATACCTTATGTCTTATGCGTGTGTGTGTGTTATTATTTTATCATTCTCTATTTTTCTACATAATTTCCATATGCATGCATGCCCTAATTACAGTGAAATCTATAGACCTTGAAGTGTAAGAAAACTGTAATAGTGTAGAATTTTTAGATTTTTAATATAATATTATAAGATCTGTTGTGGTGAACTATCCAGTGGAATATCCACAATATTTTATGGATCATTTTGTATCATAGTATGTTTCTTTGTGTATTTCGTGGATATTTGTAGGGGATCTAGTTTGACGAGATCGAAAATCGTAAAACCCTAATCATGGCCAACAAATCTATAAATGACACTCGTGATATGGCGTAGGTGAGGTTTTCGCGGCTAGAACAACAAGTCACATATATAAACGGTAATGTAAACCTCCTCATGGCAGACCTAAATACTAAGATGAGGATATTTATGGAAGATGGGGGTTTAAATGCAGAGGAAAAATGAGAAGGGGGATCAAGAGATCAAAAGGAAACAGAGAACTAGCTGAAGAAAGAACCTAGAAAAGATCAACCTAGTTCAAGTGTCATGAACCAATCACAGTCCAAGTTTAAAATGGAAGAGAAATCTGATATTAAGACGTTCCATGACGATATCGATGCTCTGAAAAAGAACCATTGGTTGTAGTAACTAGAAGTTTATTTTAGCATCCATCAAATTGAAGAAGGACAAAAAATTTCATTTGTGCAGCTAAAATTAGAGGACCGTGCAATGAATTGGTGGGAAAGCCACATGGAAACCTAAGGTTGGAGGGAGAACCTCTAGTGAATAAGTGGGAATATTTCAAAACCCTCATCCAATCACATTTTTATCCCATTGGGTATGTGGAGGACTAGTGGATCTGGTGGCATTACTTTAGCGCAAAATTTGGGCCAAAGAGTGCAGGAGTACACCACATAATTTAAAAAGATGGCTATAATGTTGGGTATCTATCCAAAGAACCCAGATGTACTCCTCAATTATTTTGGGGGCTCTGCACCGCCATATGTATGAGAAAATGTGTTTTTGAAGCCCAAATCGGTGGACGAGGCTTGTGTACAGGTGAAATACCTGTAAAAATAGGCCTAAAGAGAGCACAATCAAGTGGATTGAAGCAGAAGGAGCAACAGGATGCTTCTAAGGAGGCGTAGAAGAATCAAAAAGGGGGAAAAGGTAAAAAGACATCAGCCATAACACACCAGTGTAAAGATCCTAAAAACCACTGCAACCACTGCAACATTGATGGCCATATAGAGGAGAAGTATTGGAAGTTGCATCAAGAGCTAAACCCGAAGAACACGAAGAAAGATAATAAGAAGAAGAATCTAATGGTAATGGATTTGAGAAACCAAGTTTAAATTAACTCATATGTGGATGAGAAGATCGTTTGTATGCAGTGGAGAAGGAGGTGAATTTGAGTATCCTTCAGCAATAGGAAGAGAAATAAATGATTAAACCCTTGCATATAAAGATACAGGTCAAGAAGAGAAATATTGATGCTCTGTTTGACTTAGGATTGCAGGTGAATCTCATTGCGATAGATTTGTTCAAGAATTTGGGGCTAGAAGTTCGTGATAATCCAAACTTATATCCACTAGGATAGGTAAATAAGGATGCAATGCTAAAAGTAAAAAAATAGTGTAAAATTATATTTGTTGTCAGTGTTGATTTTATTGATGAAGTAGATCTAGAAGTAGTTCCCTTTGATGTATTTGTAGTTGTGTTTAGGAGTCCATACATGTACATGCACGATGCAATATTCATGAGGAGAGCTAACCAATACTGACTCGTCAAGGATGGAAAATCATTCATTATCAATGTGCACAAAGTAAACTAAAAAAATTCACTAGTAAGTGCCAACCAAGCCAAGAAATTGATTAGTTCCAGCAAGAAGTATGTGTTATTGTTTTTAAGAGAAAGTTAGTTTGTAGAGGAGTCAATAAGAGGCAAGGCATCCCTAGAGGGGTGTACTAATGAATAGAAACATCAATTGGAGGAGTTTTTATAGGCATATAGGGATGTGTTCCAAGAGCGTAAAGGGTTACCATCTAAAAGATACGTGGAGTATGAGATCCAACTATTTCCAAACACCCCATTGCCAAATATTAGGCGATACAGGTAGTATGTTATAGAAGAAAGTAAGGTGAAGAAACAGTTGCAATGACTACTAGAATGGGGTGTCATTTGACCGAGTACATCAGCATGTGGTTCACCCATAATCATTATGCAAAAGAACGATGGGACTTGGTGGATGTGTATAGATTATAGGGCATTGAAAAAAATAACACTCAACAACAAAAATCCCTTTTCCAGGATAGATGAGTTGTTGGATTAGTTGTAGCAAGAAAAATACTTCACCAAGCCGGACTTGAAGTCTGAATATCACCAGGTTCAAATCAAAGAAGAAGATAACTATAAGGCCACCTTAAAATCTAGGAAAGGTTTGTATGAATGGCTAGTCATGCCATTTTCCCTATGTAATGCACCAACTATGTTTATGAGATTAATGAATTATGTTTTGCGCCCTTTTATAGTTTCATTTGTTATTTTCTATCTGGATGATATACTAGCATATAATGCTACCTAGGAGGAGCATATTTCACATTTGACACATGTGCTAGAAGCATTGAGGAAGCACCAACTACTACAAATATCAAGTAGTGCGAGTTTGCACAATAGCCTTTGGTGTATCTAGGGTATGTGATCAGTGGTGGAGAAATGAATATAGATCCTTCCAAGATGTAGGCCATCATGAAATGTTTGATGCCTACTATTATTTTTGAGGTCAGGAGTTTCAATGGGGTACCATAGTACTTGAAGAAATTCATAGCCTCATTTGCAATGGTAGCAACACCACTCTACACGATAATAACAAGTGCAAGAGTTTTCAGTGGGAAAAAGGTCAGCATAAGGCTTTCAAGGATCTAAAGAAGAAGATAAACCAAGCACTAGTTTTGGCATTACCAAACTTGTAGTTACCATTTGAAGTGGATATAAATATGTGTGGGTATGTTATGGGAGTTGTCTTGATGTAGGGAGGAACAATTTTATGTTATCATTATGAAGTATTTCATGGGGCATTTCTTAACTACCCTACCTACGACAAGGAGTTATATGCCATGGTGCAAGATGTGAAGAAGTGGAATCATTATCTGATGGGAAAGGAGATATTAATCCACATATATCACCATTCGTTACAATACTTGCAGGTCGAGAGTAAGCTACAACAAACTAGGTATTACAAGTGGATGGGGTTTTTACAACATTTTCATTGGTTGACATGCTTTCAAGGCCACCCACATCAAAGATGACAACTTTTGGGACTCTTATGCACATGGATCCGTTCACCCAATATGCATGTTAGGGTCCTATATTATAGAAATCTCAGTCATTTCTATCTTACTATTCATTTGAGGTCATGTTTGTAAATATCATTCTTGGTTTCATGAGTGATATGGTTTGAAGGGGTCTATTTCTCATAATTCAAAGTGTAATGTCATAAAGGATCATGATTTGAAAGGTAATCATGTCATCATGAAAGAGTCTAGTGGTATGATCCAGACTTAAAAAGGAACGCAAAAAATTACAGAGATAACCATAAACACATATATGTAGCAGAAATAATACTTCATTTCATTAATGTGAAATATTGAAATATGCTTACAAATAGTAATGGAAATAAACTAGCTAGGGTGATGGTAGCTTATCTGAGAAGAGATGTGTGGTGGCTACATGCCTTTGAACTATGTTACAATGAGGCTTGAAGGCCTATTTATTGTTGAGAAACAATGGAAAACCCTTAACATTCCAAAACCTAACCCTAGAAGATGAAACGCCAAACTGTGGCCCTCATTTGGGTAAATTGGTACATCAACTTCCCGGGGTCATAACTTTGGCATACGATCTCCGTTTGACGCGTACAATAGCTCGTTAGAAAGATCCCGAGCACTACCACTTTGGGAAGGGAAACATCGGTCCATGGACCCAATTTGCCCCCAGATTTCCAAAAAAACATTGTTTAGGGCCTCAAAACAGCTCCAGAAGTTCAAGACCCGAAAAACTGCGAAAAATAGTAAGTTGTGCTACAACTAAGGAAACTGAAAATGATGAGAGAAACAATGGTGGGGGTCCAGGTGGACTTGGCAGGTGGCCACCAATATCCACCTGGATCATTCCTCCCACCTTAGAAAGCAATGGTCCCCATTGCGTTGAGTTCCTCCATGAGATGAGGAAACTTTTACTGAACTTGGTCCCTGGTGAGCCACTTGCCCTGGTGAAGGAGTTGGCCTGCTTTGACAACTCTATACAGTTGGAGGTTTTGTTGGCGAGTGTTCTTGATCTATGTGTCCTTGATCTGATCAGTTGCAGCTTGTTCCATGCAATCTGGATTTAATTCTGTGGGTGTGAGCTGTTCTGCAATGTCAGATGTGTCTAGCAATGGTGGAAAGTATGGCCGAAGGCGGTCCACATTGAACACTGGGTGCAGGCCAAGGAATGGAGGAATGCTAAGCTCAAATGCATTATCTCCCACAGCCTTAGTAATGGTGTAAGGACCATAGCGGATTGGTCTCAGTTTCTGATAGGCTCCAGTAAGGCGTTCCTTTTGCAAATGCAACTAGACTTTGTCACCCACCTGAAACTTGTGTGGCACCCGATGTTGATCATGTCGCTGCTTGTACTTAGCATTTGATTTCTCCAGAATGTCATGAACCTACTGGTGAATATGTTGAATGTGCTCAATGAAGCTGGTTGCCTTGTCTGTTTCGGACTAGACATGAGCCGAATCTATGTGAGTAGCTGCAAGTGGCATGGACACATCAATGGGGCATAGTGGCTAGAATCCCAAGCCCACCTGAAAAGGGCTATGGCTAGTCAAGCTGTTAAGAGATCAGTTGTAGCTGTGCTGAACATAGGGGAGGCTCTCGTCTCATGTACGTGGATGCTTTGAGTTGTACATGCATAGAATGTGTACAATCATCCTATTGACAACCTCTGTCTGGCCATCAGTTTGAGGATGGAAGGCTGTGGACTTAGTGAGTTTGGTGTCCAGCACTGACCAAAGACTAGACCAAAATGTACTGAGGAACCAACTGTCCCGATCTGAGATGATAGACTGTGGGATCCCAAAGTGCACCCACACTCGTTCAAAGAAGAGTTTAGCAGTGGCCTTTGCTATGATATTCTTCTTGCAAGCCGCCATAATGACCATCTTCGAGAACCTGTCGATGACAAAAAAAACACAGTCATTTCCATGCTTAGTGGAAGGAAGGCCTGACATGTAATCCATGGATATGGATTCCCAAGGTGGACTAGGGGTAGGCAGCGGGGTATAGAGGCCTTGCTTCTTGATGGTCGGTTTTGCAATGGCACAGGCAGTGCATGATCTGCTGTACTTCCCGACATCCTATCAAAGATTCAGCCAATAGAAATACTTTTGTAGTACTGCCAACGTTTTCTCGACCCCGAAATGCCCAGACCCGACTGTAGTGTGCTTCCCAAATCATCTTGGCACACTCGCTTGAAGGAACACAAAGGTGACCTAGGTGGCATAATAGGGCGTCCTGGAGGTGAAAATCTGGAACATGCTGACCCTTCAAGAGTGTTTGGTATGTGTGGCCGAATTCTGGGTCGCTTTTGTAGAGAAGTGGCCAATCAGAAGTCTTGTGCCCACAAGAGTTGAGCACGGTGGTTAACGCCATGATCGGTGGTCGACTGAGGCAATCTGCAACATTATTGGTGCTACCCTTCTTATACTTGATATTCAAATGGAACTGTTTCAGGTATGTAGACCACTTCTGATGGCAATCATTCTGCAATTTCCCTTGGGTTTGTATGAACTGCAGGGGTCGGTGGTCTGTGTGGATGATTGTTTCCTTCCCCAAAATGTAATGCTTCCATTGTCGGCAGGCCTGCACAATGGAATACATCTCTTTATCATAAGTGGGTTACTTCCGGACTGTGTCTGAAAGTGTTTCACTGTGATATGCCACTGGATGCCCGTGTTGAGTAAGGACTGCCCTAATAGCATAGTTAGAGGCATCTATCTCGACCTCAAACGGTTGTTGAAAAACTAGTAACGCGAGCACTAGTGCCGTGTAGAGGTGATCTTTCATCTCTATGAATGCCTTATGTTGAGATTCAGACCAAAATAATTTTTCTTTTGCTCCTCCCTTGGTGACTTGACCCAAGGGCCAAGTGATATGAGAAAACCCCAACATGAACCTGCAGTAGAAGTTGGCAAGACCTAGAAAGTTATGGAGCTCTGTTAGAGTGGTTGGATATGGCCAATCCCGAATGACTTGGATCTTGGCTGGATCCACATGCACCCCCCGTTCATCAATAATGTATCCCAAATACTGAACCTGGGTCATGCCAAAAGTGAATTTCTCCAAATTGGCACATAGCTTGTGTTGCTACAGTGTTTGGAGAACCTGTCAGATGTGGTGGAGGTGCTCTTCCCAACTTTGGCTGAAGATCAGAATGTCATCCAAGTATACCACTACAAATGAGTTGGTGAATGGCCGCAAGATGTCATCCATTAGCCTCATGAAGCTTGCAGGAGCATTCGTCAATCCGAAAGGCATAACCAACCATTCGAAAAGGCCCTCCTTGGCTTTGAAGGCAGTCTTCCACACATTAGAGGGTTGGATTGGTACCTGGTGATATCCTAACTTCAGATCGATCTTGCTGAAATATTTTTCCCCCTTTAGCTGGTTCAGAAGGTCATCAATCCGCGGGATCGGGTACCTATTACGGACAGTGATCTTGTTCAGCGCTCGATAGTCAATACAGAGTCTCCAAGTCCCATCCTTCTTCTGTACCAACACGATTGGGCCCCCACAAGGCGATGAACTCGGACGGATGTGACCTTTCTACAGCAGCTCCTGAATCTGCCTCTTAATTTCATCGTTCTCCAAAACGGAGCGCCAATAAATTGGTCCATTGGGTAGCGGCGCACTTGGGGTCAGATCGATGGAGTGCTTGACCTGACAGTGCAGAGGAACCCCTGCAGGGGAGGTTAATATGTCCTCATACTCCTCCATGACCTTGTCCATCTGTAGTTTTCGTACGGAGGGGCCCTGTCTAGAGGTCGTGGCCACCGTCTTCTTATTTCCTTGAGGGCGTATCATCCGAAAAACAAATTTCCCAGTTTCGGAAATGAGCTTACTACATTTTTTTGTAGTAATCAAAGAGATGGCGATAGGTGGCGCTACCTCTGGTGTCCTGTACAACTTATTTCCCAATGTAATAATAACAACACAAGGCCTTGATTCATACACATCATGTCACTTCCACAAGTATGGTTGTCCTAATAATACATCACAAACTTCAAGGGGAGCAATGTCACACAATACCTCATTTGTGAAGGGTTTGATGCTGTATGGAAGGCGACATTGCTGGCTCACACAAAGATCCCATCCTTGGTGAAGCCACCCGATGGTGTACGGCTATGGATGTGCTGTGGTTGGTAAGCCCAACCGCTTCACGACCTCTACTGAAATGAGGTTCTTTTGGCTCCCACTATAGAAAATGAACTGTAGCGGGGAGCCCTTTACCCACATCTGGGAGTGGAAGAGACGCTCCTCCTCCTCTGGAGCTTCAGGTTCATTTTCCTAGATCTTGGCGGTAGCAACAGTGGAGTTGGGATCTGCATCAATGATCTACTTCCCTTTGTAATTCCCCTTTTCGGGTTTTGACTCAGAGTCAAAACATGCATCTGATTCTGAAACCTTTAGCTTAGCCACCAGTGATTGCTTGGCCCGACACTCACTTGTGTTGTGAGTAGAGCCTTATGGAACTCACACCATTTTCCTATGTCCTTTTTCGGCTTCGTGGCACTGTTCTTTGCGTGCAGCTTTGGCAGGTTGTCTTGTGCTACCCCGCCTTGGCTTTGTCATTTGTTCTATGGTTTAGGGGCACCTTTCCCTTCCTTTAGATTTGAAAATCCAAAGTCTCGCTTCTTTTATTTAAACTTTTGCTCGACCTTGACAGCATATCGGTATGTTGTGCTAAGCGAGGAGATGTTTAGGAATTCTATTTCTTCATGGATGTACTTGGGCAGGCAGTCACGGTATTTGAGTATCAAATGTTGTTCCAAATCCTTGATACGAAGGGTATGGAAAAGATTGGTGAACTTTGGAACGTCTTGGTCCCTTCCTTGCCGCAGTGTGGTCCACTTTATGTATTCATCCTCATAGCTTCCGACAGGGTAGTATTGCTCCTTGATGGCATCCCGGAATGAATTCTAGGTGGGTGCGGCTGAAAATAGTGAGCCAATATTTTCATCCTTCTGCTCGCAGTAGGTTTCCCACTAGTCCTTGATGTGGGGGGCTGCTTTGAGAAGAGTGAAAACAATCTTTTCCCAACTCGAAAATTCATGAACAAAAAAATAACCCTCTAGCATATTTAACCATTTATCTACGGCATCTGCGTCTATCTGACCCTTGAATATGGGGATTTCAAAATTAACTTGTGCCTTAAAGGGCATGACGTTTCCAGAGTAGCTGCTGGAAGCCGATGCGTCGCTTCTGGGTAGCTGCTGAAGGATCTGGGCAAAGCTGTCCATCATCGCGTTCCATTGTTGCTCGAGGGCTTCTTCGAGCAAGATTTTGATAGGATCTCCTGCCCCCTCGTCTTTCTTCTCATTCGCCATGGGAGGTCGTCGGGATTTGCGAGGTTGGTCTTGCAAAGGTTTGACCAGTTCAAGCCCTAACTCCTTATATCCCGACCTCATTGGGGACATGAAAATAAAAACAAAGAAAAAGCAGACCGCTATGATACCACTGATCTGGACTTAAACAGGAACGCAACGAATTACAGAGATAATGGAAATAAACCAGCTAGGGCAATGGTAGCTTATCTCTGAGAAGAGATGTGTGATGGCTACATGCCTCTAAACTGTATTACAATGAGGCTCGAAGGCATATTTATTGTTGAGAAACAATGGAAAACCATTAACATTCCAAAACCTAACCCTAGAAGATGAAACGCCAAACTGTGGGCCCCGTTTGGGTAAATTGGTACTTCAACTTCCCGGGGTCGTAACTTTGGCATACGATCTCCGTTTGATGCGTATAATAGCTCGTTAGAAAGATCTATCCAAGCACTACCACTTTGGGAAGGGCAACGTCAATCCATGGACCCCTGTTGCCCCCATATTTCCCAAAAAACGTCGTTTAGGGCCTCAAAACGGCTCCAGAAGTTCAGGACCCAAAAAAACTGCTAAAAATAGTAAGTTGTGCTACAATTAAGGAAACTGAAAATGCAGAGAGAAAGAATGGTGGGGGTCCAGGTGGACTTGGCAGGTGGCCACCAATATCCACCTGGATCATGGTCATATCACGAAAAATATGGTCATCATGAGTTAGTTATGTTTATTTCATGTTAGTTATATGAGTTAATTTTGAGAGTTAGTTACGATCAATTGTGTCATGTCATAGTCATCATTGCAAAGATACCCCTTACTCATCTCTCACATCAACAAGTGTGCCATCATGATTTCAAAGAAGGCTCTAGTGGAATGAGGAGTTTAAATCTTCTTGTGGCTCCTCATTTCCCCTCATTTTAAATTCCTCTTGGCTCTAGAGCAGATTTGGAGGTCAAAGAAGTGTGGTGCGGGGTTGGAAAGAGTAGTTGTTGTGCAAATCAGAGACTTTCTGTGAAAATCAAGTTGTTGTCGTGAAAGTCTGAGTGTTGCTGCGCATTTGGAAAAAATGTCATTATGGCTCTGAGTAATGTTTCTGTTAACACCCAGGTTGTTCCCTATGACTCCCAAGGGAATACGGCCGGGGTAACCACTAACTAATATTTGGATTACAGTTTCTAGCCACACTGTAATCAGAGAGGGCTCTCTCTTTATGATTTGTCTCTGTTTTGATAGTATTTTAGGCTATCTGTGATGTTCAGGGTTTGGTTTTATATTTTGGTTGAGGGATGTCTTCTGTACCTAAGGTGGAAACTTTCAGATAATTCTAGTCCATTGGGCAATGGAGTCTTTGGTTACTGGTTGTTTGAGAGGTAGATTAGGATTGCTGAAACTGCAGGGCCTTTTGAATATCTCATGAAACAAACTTGATATTATAATGATGAAATGTGTGTAACCAGTGAAAAGCAGTTAAGAATTTTCCACTAAGCTCGGTTGTGAGAAAAAGATGTATTGTAAAGGAGCAGACTTGAATTCCTAAACAATAATTCCTGTGAAAGATACAGTGTAGAGGTGCAGCAATTAAGAATCACACCTTTATAACCATAACTGAAGAAAACATTTGTAATAGCATAGATTGAATTCAGGGTATTCTATGAATAAATCCTGGAATTAGTCTTTTTCTCTGCCATTAATTGTGAAAACTAGAACATGGATGAGTTATGGGAAAATAACAGAAAGCACATAACGAAAGTTTAAAGGAAACTTATTGAGCCATGACAACATGCAGGAATCTTGTAGCACTCAGCAATCGCATTACAATCCCTCAGACAACACAGAATTTGGAAATTCCATCGAATTTTGTATTGAACTCTGAAAATTTACAGCAAAAGAACTCTTGAAGAGAAATCAACAACAACCCCTGCAAGCTTATGCCAGGGGGGAATATATACAAACGGTTATACAAAATATCTAAGGCATTGAGTCATCTGAGAAATAAATGTTTTCACCAACTTGTACAGAATAGTAGATAAGAAGTTATTACTGCTTTTAATACAACATAAATGCTCTTTATGTCTGTCAGAAGATATTTTGGCCTTTAGAGGCCACTGAGTCGGTCTGACCGTTCTGCTTTAACTCTGAAAAATGCGCCTTTATGGCATGTCGTGCTGTAACTTTCGGCCCTGCTACCTGTTAGCTGTCAATTGTGCTTTGTTGGCCGAATAGTTCTGCTGAGTTGGCTCAACCCTTCCCTTTTCATGCATGCTGATCTTTCCAAGTTTTCCTGTGCATGATCACTTGTAAATTTGAATAACAAAACTTGATTTACAGGCTCTGGCTTACAATATCAGCTGTATCATTTTGGTCCAGTATTCCTGTGTGGGCAATTTGTGTCTCAGAATTGCCTCTAATGTCTCATCTGCCTCTGTATATTTATAGAAATTGGGAGGCACTTCAAACAGATGTTTGATCTCATCCATGATAAAAAATAAGTTCTCTACTCTGTTGTAGAGACTTTGTCCTATTGTTGGCCCTGTTTCCTCTGAGGTGCTGGCCTTCTCTGTGATCTGATTTGTGGCAAAGGTGTTCACCCTCTTGGCATAGTTTTCATGGGAAAGTAATCTCCCTGCACTATTCAGTAAGCTTTGAAGACCTCTGTTTTGCAATGCCACAAATTTTTCCATGAATCTATTGACCTCGGTCTGCATATCCTGGGTCCTTCTCTCTAGTGTCTGAACTAGGCTTCTCAGTGTTAGGACCCTCTTTATTAGATGGATGGTCTCAGTTCTGTTGGAGATTCCCATAGTAGCTAACTGAGCAATTGTTCTGCTGTTGAGCACATTGATCATTCTGTTGGCAACCTCAGGCATATTGCCTAGAGATGCCCTTGATCTCTGGATTTCCCTCTGTGCTTTTGCTATGAGCTCAATCTGCTCATGGATTGTCAAAATATACTGCCATTGGTCAGTGATGGATTGGCCAATGTTGGCCCATAGCACTGTCTTGAGCTCAGCTGTCACTTTATCCAATGTGAGCTCCTTCTCCAGCTCCTTAATCCTGTCTTTAAGGGCCTTTATTTCCCTGCCCTTTTCTGCTACAGTCTGCTTGGATTTGTCATATCTCTCATTCAACTTGACCAAATTTTCCCTGGCCTCTTTTAACTCTGACATTTGGGCTTCCATGGCTTGGATTTCATTCCTTAGTTTCTGCATGTCCAGGCTTGAAGCCTGGTCTGTTGTTGGCGCTGGTGCTGAGGTGGATGGTGCTGCCTGTTCTGTTTGTTGAGTAGGGGGAGCAGTGGTTTGAGGAGCTTCCTCAAGGTTAATTATTTCAGGAGGAGGCTGAGAGGTTTGACCTCCTTCCTTTTGCTGCAATGCTGCCTGCAATGCTGCCTGGGCAACCTCTGACTCTCCCAACTTCTCTTGGGTCTGGATTAGCTGTTTGTATAGGGATACCAGCAAAGCAGTGGCATCTTGATCATGTCTCAGCTGAGCAACTTCTTCAGTTTGTGGGTGAATTGTTGCTGGGACTTTGACCATCTTTCTAAGGGCTGCCATGTCTGCATCCCTCAATTTCAACAATGCCTGCACAGCCTTAATATCCTTGGGATCATGCCCAAGTTCTATAATTATTTCCTCCAAGGCTTTAATTCTGTTATCCTTCGCTTGAGAGGATGCCCTTTCCAACTCAAGCTGGGCAGTTGTATTATTTAGGCTATTTTCTAGCCTGTAGTTATCCAGTGTTTTGTCTGCCAAGGAGGCATACACCATCTCACCCGTTTGTTTGTGCAATTCGATTTTGTCCATTGGGTGGATGTCCTTGGCAAGGACCTCAAGATTGGTCCTTATATAATCTGCAGGGGACTGTGGCTGTACTACAGCTGGCATGAAGTGACTCATGATCATTTTGCCCTCCTGAACATCATAGGCAGACATCAGTCTTTGCTGGTTGGTAGGAGCCATTTTCAGCAGATGATTATAGAGTTGTATTTTAAGTGGCTCATTTTTCCTTTTAAAATCAATAAACTGATGTTTGATTCCTCCTTCAGCTTCTCTTTGGTGGCTTGAGGAGCTAACTTCTCCTCCCATTGTTCTGTCTTGTCCCTGCTGGAAGGAGCTAGCAGATGCTTCTCTACTAGGTGGGCCCATGCCCAGAGACTGCCCTATTGGCATTTCCTCTTCAGAGAAGGGATTCATTCTATGCCTTTTCTCTCCCTGATTTATGGATGATGTGAGGGGAGTCTCTCTGTCCCTTTCCCTACTTATATCCTCCTTTTGTGGAGTTTGGAGGACTGAGGCTTCAGTAGTAGTCTCTTGCCTAGGAGGCACAGTGTTCTGAGCCTACTGCTCAGTGAAAATTGGGGCCTCAGCTGCCCTTTCTTGCTGTAATGGCTGCTCTTTGTCATGCTGCCCCTCTTCTTGCTGTTGTTCCTGCTGTTGTGGCTGCTCTACCTACTGCTGTTGCTGCTGCACCTGCTCATGAGGCGGCTGTTATGTTTCCATCACTTTTTCCTTGCCTTTGCTAGAGGTTTGCTCACTAGCTTTGGTTGCTTGCTGATTTGCAGTTGAGGATGAGGCAACTGCTCCCACTTGTGTGCTTGGAAGAGTGGGTACCTGTGAACAAAGTTCAAGGTCAGCCATCTTTTTCAGATTTCTCACTGCTCTTTGATTCAACTCTTCTTGTGTAACAGGCTCCTCTAGGGTTCCTCTCCTCCATTTTACTTGATTTGCATATTTTTCTATGTGAGGAATCCTCACATGGTCATAACCTGACAGCCTATACTTGACCCTTCTTAAAGTTATGAAGTGATTGGGGTCATATGGTTTCCAAAGGAAACTAGTTTGCAGGCCAAGGGATTCTAACATGCTATCCGCCTCCTTCCAACCTTCCTCCCTTTTGTTGTAGATAAAGTGGCCAAGTTGGTTCCTGACCTTCAGTTGTGCTTTCTTGCCTCTGCCTGAAAAGTGCAGCACATCAGCATTCCCAAATTGCCTGAAGTATTCCAGGGCAAACAATCTCATGGGCACATACTTGGGCAATCTGTAGGGAGGCAGTTCACACCCATAGATCCTGATGACTGTGTGGTTCTGGTAGAAGTACCAGTCCCCAATGCTGTATGTTTTGGATAACTGAAGGATCCTTTGCATCTCATCAGTGAGCCTTGGAGGAGGTGAGCTCATCAGCATAGACATGGCTGGGTGGATGAAGAGATCTATGAACTCACAGTAAGTGTATGGAGATTGAGATCTGTAGTGGAAGGCAGAGGACCAATAGACCACTGACCTTGGATTGCCCTGGGCATCCACTCTTTTGATAGCAAAAGAAAACTTCTCATGTTGATAATATAAGATCAAATGATAAATGTAGGAGGTGTATCTAAACACCTTTTCTCGGGCCAAGTTCATCAACTGCTCATGTATCTTATCAGAGATGTAGGTGGCATAGTCATAGCAGATTGGAGACTTGCCAGGAGCGAACATTAGCATCATCACCAGCACAGTTTCATCAACAAATTCAATTGAATTATAGCCCAAAATGGGACTAATCATGTCTGCAAGATCTCTGCCCAATTGGTTGAGGTATACTTGGTTAATAGGAGGATACTTCACAGAGTCAGAGTCAATGTACAGCTGATTTAATTTGGTGACCTGAGCATCTGTCAATCTGGCTCCTTGATTTATCAAGTCTATGAGTGATAGAGGGACCAATTTCTTCTCAGTGTTGAAGCAGAGCATCTCTTTGATAGCTTCTGGGGTGATATAGAACACAGCTGAGCCTGAAGGGTCAAGCACTGCCCTCTGAGTAGGGTCATAGTTTTCAGCACGTAGGTGGATCAAATTAGGGAACTGATTGACCTGAAGGAGCTTGAATATAGGGAGAAAAGAGTCCCATATGCCCAGCACATCTGTCCCACTCTCATGTTTAGCCTTTAATTCATTTAGCAGGTGGATGTGGAACTTGGTCCTCATCAACATTTCCACTGAAATTTGATAGTCCAGGTCTGCTAGAGGCTGCCACTCCAATTGTCTCTGAGGGGCATTCAATGGAGCAACGTTTAATGCCACTAGGGCTACTGGTGGATCCGTGATTTCCTTTAGGATTCTGTTGTTTATGGACTAGTGTTACTGTGCAGAACAACACCAAAGAGTTTTCTTTGAAGAGGAAGGTGAATTTACTCAGGAACAGAGGACAAAAGGTGAGTTGCAGCAATTGAAATACTGCTTAGAACACGAATAAGGAAAATGCCTGGCCTTGCTCCCTCTTTTACAGCAAATTGGTACAATGTGGGTTACCAGTTCGCGATTGCGCGAACAGAATGCAGTTTTTATAAAATTTCAGGTAAACGAGGCTTAGCTGGTGAATTTCGACGTTCTAGGTGCAAATGGGAACCAGGCACAGGGGATTTGCCGGTGAATTATCTATTTTTCACTGTTTTAAGTTATTTTGGCAATTTACAGACAAAACCGGGCGCAGAAAGGATTTGCATGGATAAATACCTGATATACAGTCAGCAATGGTCAAGAATGTAGGTGAATAGGCGCGCCAGCGGTCTCCAGGTTGATTCAGCAGGTTGGCAAAGGCTCGGACGTAAAAATTCATGCAGAGGATACAACAACGTTTTTTGCAAAAAGTGCAAAAAACGCGACATTTCGGCCAAAATATGGTTTTTTCAGGACTTTGGCGCCTTTTTTGGATGACGTCAGCATGACGTCATCAGGTGGGGTCAAAGTCGGATGACGTCAGCATGACGTCATCGGGTGACGTGGCGGCATACAAGAGGTCCACGGGGATGGTGAAGTGGCAGACAGGTGGGGCAACTGGAGGACGGGGCGCTGACACGGCGGTGACGCTGGCGGTGACGCTGGCAGGGCGGATCAACCGAAACCGGAAGTGGTTAGCGGTTTCATATCGCACCGCTTTTGATACGGAAGCAGAAATGTCAGATGTACCTCCGATACGCTGTGGGGGTGGCGCGTGGCAGAGGCCTGACGTCACCCTCTGACAGATATCGGAAGGTAACTCTCGGACGTCGGGGCCGGTCCGATATGCACGAGGGCCGTCGGATCAAAAGGGCCCGATCCGACGGTCGACGGGACGTTGAGGTGGCCGAACGATACGGACGGAGGGCGGCAATAAAATAATATTTCTCTTGAGATTTGCGCCCGGCGGGACCTTTGGAAATTTGGCGGATTACGTGGTTTTTCCAATGTTTTTTATGCAAATGCGCTTTTGCGCCAAACTTTGGGTAAACGGGAAAAAGTGGGTTTTTATATGTTTTTTGCAAACGAAGCGGGTTAGGGGTGGAAATGGGTTTTCACAAGGTTTCTTAGCAAATGAAGGGTTTAATGGGTTAAATCACTTCAGAAGGGAAAATAGGGGCAAGGGTTAGGGCTCTTAAGCTGACCAGATGTGAATTTAATCCCTGATAGTGAACATATGGCTATAATGCCAAGGGGAGGGATATTTATACAATGCTTGGGGTTTATACACCATAGTGTTATAATAGTAGGGAAAGGGTAACACAGGGGGTTTATATAATAGAAGTTAGGGGTTAATATGGATGTAAAGGGTGAATGAGGGATGATATCACTAAGTTTATTTTGAAAATCACTTAGTTTAGGGAGTAGATCAAAATGAAAAGAATTTTAGACAAGAAATGTGGCTTTTAAAGGAATAAGAACCACCATAAAACCACAAATTCTTCCATGAATCTCAACTGATGAAGGGATGTTAGGAATGGGAGTGAAAGGGGAAACTGGGAAGTTAGACATGCTCCTTTGCTTTGCTGCAACATAATGGAGAAGAGGTTCTTCTCAATCCACTGATTTTCCTTTGTAAACAGGTTATCAAACACTCAATTAGAAAGGATTGACACTTCTGCAACCCCAACTGCCTACCCATCTATTTGCCTAGCATTTTTTATTTCTTCATGGAGGGTGCACTTAGACTTGCAGACCCTTATTTGCCTTTTCTTTTCTCTTGGCTTTTCTCTTGATTTTCTATCTAGAACTACCCTTATTGCTTCCAAGGTCCCAGATTAAGCAGTTGGGAACCTTAATTCTCTACCTAAGCTACTGGTCTGCCAAGATTAAACAGTTTGGACAGACTTCTTCCTCTATTCTACAACAAAAAATTGAAACATGGCATGATCCAGATTAGGCTTTTGGATCACCCATCAAAATTGAGTCAACAAAGAACTTATGTACATACATTGTTTTCTCTAGGAAATATGGGATCTTTGCATCACCAAAGCAGAGCATATTTGGACCTTTCTTTGCCAATCATGAAATATGAAACCTATTGATATAGGTAGCTAACAGTGGCTCCACATGGGGATGGTTTTTCATTTGAAAGACCAAGAACAGCAGGTCAGAATGCCTTGCCCCTTGACTGCTTTTACCAAAACTTGAAATATGCTGCTTTGAAATGTCAGAATTGTGCTCTTCCCATTTTGGTAAATCTCTGAACTTATTTGCCTTTTGCTGATACCTTATAAAACTTGAGAAACTGCGTTTTTACATATTTTTAAAGAAAGCAATATATACACCTGGATATGTACAAGGGAAACACAACTGCACTTATGGATAGTAGTCAAAATAGTGCTTCAACATCCTGCCATTTACAGGACCTTCATCCAAATCAGCTTCATCAAGACTTTTAAGGAAATAAGTATTGTTTCCTTGTACTGCTTGAACAGTAAATGGTCCTCTCCAAAGGGAATCAAATTTTCCATGTTTTCCCTTATCCTCTCTTCTTGAATCCCATTTGAGGACTTTGTCTCCAATATTGAAATCTTCAGCCTTAGTCCTTCTGTCAAAAGCTTTCTTTAATTTTTCTTGTAAAACTTGAACTCTGTTGTAAACTTGATCTCTAGTTTGCTGTAGACATATTATTTGATTTATCCTTCTCTGCATATCATTTGGTTCAGCTTGACTTTCTTGAAGAAGTTTCATAACAGGAATCCCTAGTGCTGAAGGGAATTTGGCTTCTAATCCATAGACTAACTCATATGGGCTGACCCCAATTGATCTCTTGGTTGTTAGTCTATCTGCCCATAAGGCATTCACAAGTTTCTTATGCCAATTCTTTTTATTTTCTTCCAGCACTTTCTTTATGATGTTTACCAGGCTTTTATTTGATGATTCAGCAAGGCCATTTCCTTGGGGATAGTATGCAGTAGAATGGCCCAAGGTAATGTGAAATTTGTGGCAGAAATTCACCATCTTCTTAGATCTGAAAGCAGCAGCATTGTCTGTTATTATTTTGTCAGGACAACCAAATCTAGCCAATATGTTATTCTCCAAAAACTGAATGATTGTTGAATCATTTGCTTGTCTGCATGGAACAACTTCAATCCACTTAGTGAAGTAGTCTGTAGCTGTTAAAATCCATCTATGTTGGCCTGAAGATGAGGGATGAATTTCCCCAATGAAATCCAAGCCCCATTGTTGAAAAGGTCTCTCTGTGGCAATAGGCCTCAAGGGAAGTGGTAGTAACTTTCTCTTTCCCTCAAACACTTGACATTTATGACATGATGTGGTAAACTTTTTAACATCAGAGAAAACAGTGGGCCAATAGTAACCAGCCCTTAGTATTTTGTCCACGGTGGACTTCCAGTACAAGTGTCCACCACAGTCACCTGCATGAAATTCTTTCATGATATTGTTAGTCTCATTCTCAATTAAGCAGTTTAGCAATATCCCTTCATGGTTTTTCCAAAGCAAATTACCATCCATAACACAAAATCTTGAGGCTTTCATTTTTAAGAACCTACATTTAGTTCTGGACAATCCTGGGGGAGCACACAGGTTTTGTAACACATAACATATATCAGAGTACCAAGGGGATTGTTCAAAGGCTACGTTGATCTTTGGAGTCGCCAGCTCCGGTTCATTGTCCAGTTGGTTTATGTCTAAGGCTTGGAAGTTTGATTCTGTCATTAATTTGGCCAAGCCTTGCCCTTTTATCAGCTTTGTAGGTTTTATTTCAATGTCAAATTCCAAGATGTTGGCAATCCATTTTCCTCTTCTACCCTCTAAGTTTTCTTGAGTGAGTATGTCTTTTACAATAGGACTTGGCACATAAGCTATAACATGGGAATAAAGGATGTAAATCCTAAAGTCCTTAATGGCCTTGACCAAAGCATAAGCTTGTTTTTCCATAATTTGATATTTCAGAGGTGCATCTCTAAGAGCTCTGCTAAAGAAAGCAATGGGCTTTTCATTTCCTTGGTCATCTTTCTGTAATAAAACAGCAGCAATAGTATGTTGGGAAGCAAAAGAGAAAATGATGAATTCTTTATCAAATTGAGGATTTGTTAGGACTGGGGTTTGGGTAAGGGCCAATTTTATACCTTCAAAGGCTTGATTTTCTTCAACGGTCCATTTCACTTTTGAATCCTTCTTTAGCATGTTATTTAGTAATCTGATCAGTTCTGCTAAGTTTGGGATGAACCTTCTCAAGAAATTGATTTTTCCCAAGAATGCTTGCAATTCTTTGATATTTCTTGGGTGGGGCATTTGTAAGATAGCTTGTATCCTATCTGGGTCAATTCTAATGCCATCCTTTGAAATGATATGTCCCAATAGCTTACCTTCTTCCAAACCAAATAAGGATTTCTTGGGATTCAAGGAGATTCCATATTTCCTACATGTTAGGAAGATCTGTCTCAAATGTTTCAAATGTTCTTGGTCTGACTTTGAGAAAGGTGTGAGATCATCCAAATAAATGACAAGGAAGTCATGAATCTCTTTGGCAAAAGCAATATCCATTGCTCTTTGAAATGTTTCCCCTGCATTCTTCAATCCAAAAGGCATTTTACATATTTGAAAGTTCCCCATGGGGTTGTGAATGCAGTTTTGTCTTGATCATCAGGGTGTACTAGGATCTGATTAAAGCCTGAGAATCCATCAAGTAATGAAATCCTTGAGGCCCCTACCACTCTTTGGAGAATGTGATCCATCTTGGGCAAGGGATAATTGTCCTTGAGGGACACTTGATTTAAGTTTCTAAGATCAACACAAAGCCTTATTTCACCAGTTTTCTTTCTTGTGGGCACCAAATTTGAAATCCAATCAGAAAACCTGATTGGTGCTATGATACCAGCTTTAAACATTTTTTGTAGCTCCTTTTCAATTGAGGGGAGAAGCATGGGATTAATCCTTCTCAATTTCTGTTTGAATGGCTTTTGATTAGGCTTGAGAGGGATAGTGTGCTGGATAACAGAGGTATCATAGGATTTTAGATCCTCATAACCCCATGCAAACACGTCCTGAAACTCTTTGAAAAGGTCAATGTATTTGGGCTTTTGATCAGGAGGTAAGGATGCAGACAATTTTATTATCTTGGGTTTCTCAATGGTTCCAATGTTGCATTCCTCAACGACAGTGTTAAGGGGCTGCATCTTTGGTTTTCTAGGGATGTCATTTGAGTCAAAGATGTCCTCTAATGGAGTTAGGCCTGTTGGAAGAAAATTGTCTTTCAGCTCTATGATCTCAGCCTCTGTAACAGGCAGTTCTTCATAACTGTTTTGTTGAATTTGTTGTATGTTTTCTTTGTTGAAAATGGTTGGATGTAGCATTTGTTTTGCTGTTCTGGGTGATATTGGGTGGTTATTCTGTTCAAATTGTATTTGTGATTGACTTGCTCTTTCAAGTATTTGTGATTGACTTGCTCTTTCAGTGTCAATATTTAATCCTGCAAATTCTTGTTGCAAGGTCAAGAAATTATTTATTTGTGTATCATCTTCAAATACTTGCCAGTCCTTGACATTGTTTGGGACAAAAGGTCTGTGTTTTACCTCAGCTGTAAAACAGTGGTGGGGCTCAAAAGGTAGCTTGCAGGTACTTGCAAATGTGGCTAAACAATGAGCATGCAAGTTATGGATTCTGGGAATCTTGGTAATTTGAAATTCAGTGAAGGACTGTAGTAGTTCAACAGCAGCAGATCTATAAGATCTCAGTCTTTTGTCATTGGTGACAAAATTTCCCTTTACTTGTTGGATAACTAGGTCTGAGTCTCCTAGAATTGACACTTTTATGGCTTGTAGGGACTTTACTAGTTTGAGGCCTAGTAAAAGAGCTTCATATTCTGCCATGTTATTAGTGCATCTGAAATTTAGTCTGTAGGCTCGGCCTTCTGCATGACTGTTTTGTTTATTATGTATCCAAACTCCAGCTCCTGCCCCTAATTTGTTGACTGACCCATCAAATTCAAGAAACCATAGGTTCTCTTTTTCTAGGGGAGATTTAATAACTTCTCTGTGATGTGGGATCATAAGTTGAAGTTCTGGTTTTTCACCTGGTTTGTCTTCTAGGACAGTCTGATCACTTGATTGAATTAGCTTGATTTCTAGAATAGCAGCTTTGCTTAGTGATGGTTTAACCATTATTTCTTGGGTAGCAATTTTTTTATCAGTGTCCTCCTCTTGTATGAGTGTATTGGTTTCAACATCATTGTTTGAGGGAGTTGTATTATTATTGAAGAGAATGTATGAGTCTATGTCTGAATGGACAGCATATATGGGAAAATTTTGGGGTTTTTCTTCACTGCTGACCATGTATTTCATTAGTGTTTCTCTGTATAGTCTCTTTGGTTGCCCAAAAATAGAGATGGTGGCGTATGACATGTCCAGTTGTAGGGAACCTTGAAGTTTAGCCCCCCATGACCTTGATAACAGCATCCCATACTTGGGTGGGATATCAGCAACTACAACATCCATTAGAATTGTTTTATTTGGGTACTGAACAAGGGACACACATAGATCTTTTATTAGACCTAAGCACTTGACTTGGCTGGAGTCAAAGGAGAATAGGTCCTTATATGGTCTTGTAATATCTAGATTCAATCTTTCCATGACTGCTTTTGGCATGAGGTTGTGAGAGGCACCTGAGTCAAACATTGCATTGTGTAATATCTTATCATGAACATGTAAACTGACATAAAAAGGTAAGATCCCTGTGACTACTGTTTTTCCATCAACTTCTGGACCGAACCAATTTTGGGGTATCATCCAGCACATTGACATCATCTTTGTTGTTAGTAAGTTGAAGGGACTTCTTGATTTGTTGTTTATAAATGTCATGCTTGGCTAGTTCTGAAAGAGGAATAGCTACCTTCAATTTACCAATTTCAGTTTCTAGGTCAAAGGGTTTTTCAGATTGGGTCTTTTGGTTGTGGATGACCGTTCTTTCCTTGTTCACTAACTCTTCTTCTTGATTCTTATCTTGATCTTGAGGCTTGCCCTTCTTGCTCATCTCTTGAGGAGTGACACTTGGGTTAGGGTGCAAGGATGATGCAGCCATGGGATGTTGTTTTGAAGAAAATGGTTCAGTGATTTCTTCAATGGTTACTTCCTTTGCAAGTGATTCCATTGTGTCATTTGGCTCTGTGACTATGGCTCTTTTGGGCTGCTGGCTATCCTTTATCTTTTCAGGCTGTGTTACATTTACAGTTCTACTCCTTAGCTTGTATTGTTTATGGACTTCATAAACAGCTGTGTCATAGCCTTGCTTAAAGTCAAATGACTCACCTGATTTGGTTTGGAACAGCTTGATTTCATCATTCTCATGATCTTCTTGTGTTAAAAAGACTTGACTTTCACCATCCAAACCCATTAAATTAATGTGGGGATCTTCATTGGGTTCACTTGATGTGGAAGTCTCAGCATAATTCTCTTGGAAAGGGGGTCTTATGTCTGGGTCAGAACTGGCCTTGCCAACGTTTGGATTTTGAGTTCTCCTAAAATTTGGATTCCTAGGAGGGTTGTTTTGTGGTGCTTCCCATGATGACTTTCTCTCAACAGATTCCACTCTATCACCCAATCTCTTCATACCAGTGAGTATTGCATCCAATTTTTGATCAAAGGCTGAGGGTTCTTCTTTGAAGGTGGTTCTCTTTTCCAACCTTGCTCTGTTTCTTTTGGCGATCAGGTTAGCTTCCACTGTGACAGCAACCTTTTGGGCATCTGCAAGGGTTTCAGGAGCTCTCTCCTTCAACTGATAGGCCATATCAGGGTCAAAACCATCAGGAAATTTGTACAAGGCCAAATCAGGAGGAGGTCTTAAATTTTGTGGGATTGCGTTATATACATTGTTGAATCTTGCACAATACTCCAAAACAGTCTCTTGGGGACCTCTTTTGATAGTGTCATATTCACCAAGTATGTGCAGAGGATCTTTCTTTTTCTCCCATCTGTTAGTGAAGGCTTGATAAAGCTCATCAGGAGTTGTTATGGAATTTGCATTCAGGGATCTAAACCAAGTTCTTACATCCCCAGTCAGACTTTGAACAAACATCCTCATTCTCACACTGTCATCATCTATTTCATAGGTCTCAAAATGATCTTGCATCCTTTTGGCATGCTGAATAGCTGTGAAAGGGCCAGTAGAGTCAAAATATGAGATCTTAGTTTGGTAGTCTTGGGGTAGAGCTGCAGCATTAGCAGGTAACTGCAAGGGTGCATATCTGTTAGCCATATTCACAAGGTTTGGGGGATTTACAGGAGCAACTGGGATAAAAGGAACGATGTGTACCACAGGGGTAACAGGTGTAGCAGCACCTAGAGTGTTGGTCAAGGGGATATGTGCAGTGGGTGAAGATGTGAAAGGAGGGCTTTGAGATGTAGATGGTGAACTGGGGGAAACAGGAGTAGACCGAAATAGAACCTTGATAGGAGTTGGAACTGGTTCAGGGTGAGCTGTCTCAGGACTCAAATCACTAGGATTTTCCTGCCTTTGTTGTTTCCTAATTATTTTGGGGATTGTATTAGGATTTTCAAAAACTACTGGTGGATTTGGGTCAGGGTTTGACCTAGTGTGTCTGGTTTCCCTTTTAGGAGCCAGCTTCTGAACTTCTTTTTGAGTATGTTTTTTGGAGTATTTTTATATCTGTAAGGACTAGGCAAGATTTTGGAATGGTTGTATATTTCTCAAAGCTAACATGAAGATTGACTGAAGCAGCATTTATCTGAACCTGTTAATGTAAAACAGAAACAGTCCTGAAGGCTTCCTGGCTGGTATTCAGACTTCATCTGTAGATTTAGGAGATATACAGTAATTAGAAAATCTTAAGGAGTTTCCCAGTGGAGTCGCCAATTATGTTAACACCCAGGTTGTTCCCTATGACTCCCAAGGGAATACGGCCGGGGTAACCACTAACCAATCTTTGGATTACAGTTTCTAGCCACACTGTAATCAGAGAGGGCTCTCTCTTTATGATTTGTCTCTGTTTTGATAGTATTTTAGGCTAGCTGTGATGTTCAGGGTTTGGTTTTATATTTTGGTTGAGGGATGTCTTCTGTACCTAAGGTGGAAACCTTCAGATAATTCTAGTCCATTGGGCAATGGAGTCTTTGGTTACTGGTTGTTTGAGAGGTAGATTAGGATTGCTGAAACTGCAGGGCCTTTTGAATATCTCATGAAACAAACTTGATATTATAATGATGAAATGTGTGTAACCAGTGAAAAGCAGTTAAGAATTTTCCACTAAGCTCGGTTGTGAGAAAAAGATGTATTGTAAAGGAGCAGACTTGAATTCCTAAACAATAATTCCTGTGAAAGATACAGTGTAGAGGTGCAGAAATTAAGAATCACACCTTTATAACCATAACTGAAGAAAACATTTGTAATAACATAGATTGAATTCAGGGTATTCTATGAATAAATCCTGGAATTAGTCTTTTTCTCTGCCATTAATTGTGAAAACTAGAACATGGATGAGTTATGGGAAAATAACAGAAAGCACATAACGAAAGTTTAAAGGAAACTTATTGAGCCATGACAACATGCAGGAATCCTGTAGCACTCAGCAATCGCATTACAATCCCTCAGACAACACAGACTTTGGAAATTCCATCGGCTTTTGTATTAAACTCTGAAAATTTACAGCAAAAGAACTCTTGAAGAGAAATCAACAACAACCCCCTGCAAGCTTATGCCAGGGGGGAATATATACAAACGGTTATACAAAATATCTAAGGCGTTGAGTCATCTGAGAAATAAATGTTTTCACCAACTTGTACAGAACAGTAGATAAGAAGTTATTACTGCTTTTAATACAACATAAATGCTCTTTATGTCTGTCAGAAGATATTTTGGCCTTTAGAGGCCACTGAGTCGGTCTGACCGTTCTGCTTTAACTCTGAAAAATGCGCCTTTATGGCATGTCGTGCTGTAACTTTCGGCCCTGCTACCTGTTAGCTGTCAATTGTGCTTTGTTGGCCGAATAGTTCTGCTGAGTTGGCTCAGCCCTTCCCTTTTCATGCATGCTGATCTTTCCAAGTTTTCCTGTGCATGATCACTTGTAAATTTGAATAACAAAACTTGATTTACAGGCTCTGGCTTACAATATCAGTTGTATCATTTTGGTCCAGTATTCCTGTGTGGGCAATTGGTGTCTCAGAATTGCCTCTAATGTCTCATCTGCCTCTGTATATTTATAGAAATTGGGAGGCACTTCAAACAGATGTTTGATCTCATCCATGATAAAAAATAAGTTCTCTACTCTGTTGTAGAGACTTTGTCCTGTTGCTGGCCCTGTTTCCTCTGAGGTGCTGGCCTTCTCTGTGATCTGATTTGTGGCAAAGGTGTTCACCCTCTTGGCATAGTTTTCATGGGAAAGTAGTCTTCCTGCGCTATTCAGTAAGCTTGGAAGACCTCTGTTTTGCAATGCCACAAATTTTTCCATGAATCTATTGACCTCGGTCTGCATATCCTGGGTCCTTCTCTCTAGTGTCTGCACTAGGCTTCTCAGTGTTAGGACCCTCTTTATTAGCTGGATGGTCTCAGTTCTGTTGGAGATTCCCATAGTAGCTAACTGAGCACTTGTTCTGTTGTTAAGCACATTGATCATTCTATTGGCAACCTCAGGCATATTGCCTAGAGATGCCCTTGATCTCTGGATTTCCCTCTGTGCTTTTGCTATGAGCTCAATCTGCTGATGGATTGTCTCAATATACTACCATTGGTCAGTGATGGATTGGCAAATGTTGGCCCATAGCATTGTCTTGAGCTGAGCTGTCACTTTATCCAATGTGAGCTCCTTCTCCAGCTCCTTAATCCTGTCTTTAAGGGCCTTTATTTCCCTGCCCTTTTCTGCTACAGTCTGCTTGGATTTGTCATATCTCTCATTCAACTTGACCAAATTTTCCCTGGCCTCTTTTAACTCTGACATTTGGGCTTCCAGGGCTTGGATTTCATTCCTTAGTTTCTGCATGTCCAGGCTTGAAGCCTGGTCTGTTGTTGGCGCTGGTGCTGAGGTGGATGGTGCTGCCTGTTCCGTTTGTTGAGTAGGGGGAGCAGTGGTTTGAGGAGCTTCCTCAAGGTTAATTATTTCAGGAGGAGGATGAGAGGTTTGACCTCCTTCCTTTTGCTGCAATGCTGCCTGCAATGATGCCTGGGCAGCCTCTGACTCTCCCAACTTCTCTTGGGTCTGGATTAGCTGTTTGTATAGGGATACCAGCAAAGTAGTGGCATCTTGATCATGTCTCAGCTGAGCAACTTCTTCAGTTTGTGGGTGAATTGTTGTTGGGAATTTGACCATCTTTCTAAGGGCTGCCATGTCTGCATCCCTCAATTTCAACAATGCCTGCACAACCTTAATATCCTTGGGATCATGCCCAAGTTCTATAATTATTTCCTCCAAGGCTTTAATTCTGTTATCCTTCGCTTGAGAGGATGCCCTTTCCAACTCAAGCTGGGCAGTTGTATTATTTAGGCTATTTTCTAGCCTGTAGTTATCCAGTGTTTTGTCTGCCAAGGAGGCATACACCATCTCACCCGTTTGTTTGTGCAATTCGATTTTGTCCATTGGGTGGATGTCCTTGGCAAGGACCTCAAGATTGGTCCTTATATAATCTGCAGGGGACTGTGTCTGTACTACAGCTGGCATGAAGTGACTCATGATCATTTTTCCCTCCTGAACATCATAGGCAGACATCAGTCTTTGCTGGTTGGTAGGAGCCATTTTTCCTTTTAATATCAATAAACTGTTGTTTGATTCATCCTTCAGCTTCTCTTTGGTGGCTTGAGGAGCTGACTTCTCCTCCCATTGTTCTGTCTTGTCCCTGCTGGAAGGAGCTAGCAGATGCTTCTCTACTAGGTGGGCCCATGCCCAGAGACTGCCCTATTGGCATTTCCTCCTCAGAGAAGGGATTCATTCTATGCCTTTTCTCTCCCTGATTTATGGATGATGTGAGGGGAGTCTCTCTGTCCCTTTTCCTACTTATATCCTCCTTTTGTGGAGTTTGGAGGACTGAGGCTTCAGTAGTAGTCTCTTGCCTAGGAGGCACAGTGTTCTGAGCCTGCTGCTCAGTGAAAATTGGGGCCTCAGCTGCCCTTTCTTGCTGTAATGGCTGCTCTTTGTCATGCTGCCCCTCTTCTTGCTGTTGTTCCTGCTGTTGTGGCTGCTCTACCTGCTGTTGTTGCTGCTGCACCTGCTCATGAGGCAGTTGTTCTGTTTCCATCACTTTTTCCTTGCCTTTGCTAGAGGTTTGCTCACTAGCTTTGGCTGCTTGCTGATTTGCAGTTGAGGACGAGGCAACTGCTCCCACTTGTGTGCTTGGAAGAGTGGGTACCTGTGAACAAAGTTCAAGGTCAGCCATCTTTTTCAGATTTCTCACTACTCTTTGATTCAACTCTTCTTGTGTAACAGGCTCCTCTAGGTTTCCTCTCCTCCATTTTACTTGATTTGCATATTTTTCTATGTGAGGAATCCTCACATGGTCATAACCTGACAGCCTATACTTGACCCTTCTTAAAGTTATGAAGTGATTGGGGTCATATGGTTTCCACAGGAAACTGGTTTGCAGGCCAAGGGATTCTAACATGCTATCCGCCTCCTTCCAACCTTCCTCCCTTTTGTTGTAGATAAAGTGGCCAAGTTGGTTCCCGACCTTTAGTTGTGCTTTCTTGCCTCTGCCTGAAAAGTGCAGCACATCAGCATTCCCAAATTGCCTGAAGTATTCCAAGGCAAACAATCTCATGGGCACATACTTGGGCAATCTGTAGGGAGGTAGTTCACACCCATAGATCCTGATGATTGTGTGGTTCTGGTAGAAGTACTAGTCCCCAATGTTGTATGTTTTGGATAACTGAAGGATCCTTTGCATCTCATCAGTGAGCCTTGGAGGAGGTGAGCTCATCAGCATAGACATGGCTGGGTGGATGAAGAGATCTATGAACTCACAGTAAGTGTATGGAGATTGAGATCTGTAGTGGAAGGCAGAGGACCAATAGACCACTGACCTTGGATTGCCCTGGGCATCCACTTTTTTGATAGCAAAAGAAAACTTCTCATGTTGATAGTATAAGATCAAATGATAAATGTAGGAGGTGTATCTAAACACCTTTTCTCGGGCCAAGTTCATCAACTGCTCATGTATCTTATCAGATATGTAGGTGGCATAGTCATAGCAGATTGGAGACTTGCCAGGAACGAACATTAGCATCATCACCAGCACAGTTTCATCAACAAATTCAATTGAATTATAGCCCAAAATGGGACTAATCATGTCTGCAAGATCTCTACCCAATTGGTTGAGGTATACTTTGTTAATAGGAGGATACTTCACAGAGTTAGAGTCAATGTACAGCTGATTTAATTTGGTGACCTGAGCATCTGTCAATCTGCCTCCTTGATTTATCAAGTCTATGAGTGATAGAGGGACCAATTTCTTCTCAGTGTTGAAGCAGAGCATCTCTTTGATAGCTTCTGGGGTGATATAGAACACAGCTGAGCCTGAAGGGTCAAGCACTACCCTCTGAGTAGGGTCATAGTTTTCAGCACATAGGTGGATCAAATCAGGGAACTGATTGACCTGAGGGAGCTTGAATATAGGGAGAAAAGAGTCCCATATGCCCAGCACATCTGTCCCACTCTCATGTTTAGCCTTTAATTCATTTAGCAGGTGGATGTGGAACTTGGTCCTCATCAACATTTCCTCTGAAATTTGATAGTCCAGGTCTGCTAGAGGCTGCCACTCCAATTGTCTCTGAGGGGCATTCAATGGAGCAACGTTTAATGCCACCGGGGCTACTGGTGGATCCATGATTTCCTTTAGGATTCTGTTGTTTATGGACTAGTGTTACTGTGCAGAACAACACCAAAGAGTTTTCTTTGAAGAGGAAGGTGAATTTACTCAGGAACAGAGGACAAAAGGTGAGTTGCAGCAATTGAAATACTGCTTAGAACACGAATAAGGCAAATGTCTGGCCTTGCTCCCTCTTTTACAGCAAATTGGTACAGTGTGGGTTACCAGTTCGCGATTGCGCGAACAGAATGCAGTTTTTATAAAATTTCAGGTAAACAAGGCTTAGCTGGTGAATTTCGACGTTCTAGGTGCAAATGGGAACCAGGCACAGGGGATTTGCCGGTGAATTATCTATTTTTCACTGTTTTAAGTTATTTTGGCAATTTACAGACAAAACCGGGCACAGAAAGGATTTGCATGGATAAATACCTGATATACAGTCAGCAATGGTCAAGAATGTAGGTGAATAGGCGCACCAGCGGTCTCCAGGTTGATTCAGCAGGTTGGCAAAGGCTCGGACATAAAAATTCATGCAGAGGATACAACAACGTTTTTTGCAAAGAGTGCAAAAAACGCGATATTTCAGCCAAAATATGGTTTTTTCAGGACTTTGGCGCCTTTTGGATGACGTCATCAGGTGGGGTCAAAGTCGGATGATGTCAGCATGACGTCATCGGGTGACGTGGCGGCATACAAGAGGTCCACGGGGATGGTGAAGTGGCAGATAGGTGGGGCAACTGGAGGACGGGGCGGTGACGCTGGCGGTGACGCTGGCAGGGCGGATCAACTGAAACCGGAAGTGGTTAGCGGTTTCATATCGCATCCCTTTTGATACGGAAGCAGAAATGTCAGATGTACCTCCGATACGCTGTGGGGGTGGCGCGTGGTAGAGGCCTGACGTCACCCTCTGATAGATATCGGAAGGTAACTCTCGGACGTCGGGGCCGGTCCGATATGCACGAGGGCCGTCGGATCAAAAGGGCCCGATCCGACGGTCGACGGGACGTTGAGGTGGCCGAACGATACGGACGGAGGGCGGCAATAAAATAATATTTCTCTTGAGATTTGCGCCCGGCGGGACCTTTGGAAATTTGGCGGATTACGTGGTTTTTCCAATGTTTTTTATGCAAATGCGCTTTTGCGCCAAACTTTGGGTAAACGGGAAAAAGTGGGTTTTTATATGTTTTTTGCAAACGAAGCGGGTTAGGGGTGGAAATGGGTTTTCACAAGGTTTCTTAGCAAATGAAGGGTTTAATGGGTTAAATCACTTCAGAAGGGAAAAGAGGGGCAAGGGTTAGGGCTCTTAAGCTGACCAGATGTCAATTTAATCCCTGATAGTGAACATATGGCTATAATGCCAAGGGGAGGGATATTTATACAATGCTTGGGGTTTATACACCATAGTGTTATAATAGTAGGGAGAGGGTAACACAGGGGTTTATATAATAGAAGTCAGGGGTTAATATGGATGTAAAGGGTGAATGAGGGATGATATCACTAAGTTTATTTTGAAAATCACTTAGTTTAGGGAGTAGATCAAAATGAAAAGAATTTTAGACAAGAAATGTGGCTTTTAAAGGAATAAGAACCACCATAAAACCACAAATTCTTCCATGAATCTCAACTGATGAAGGGATGTTAGGAATGGGAGTGAAAGGGGAAACTGGGAGGTTAGACATGCTCCTTTGCTTTGCTGCAACATAATGGAGAAGAGGTTCTTCTCAATCCACTGATTTTCCTTTGTAAACAGGTTATCAAACACTCAATTAGAAAGGACTGACACTTCTGCAACCCCAACTGCCTACCCATCTATTTGCCTAGCATTTTTTATTTCTTCATGGAGGGTGCACTTAGACTTGCAGACCCTTATTTGCCTTTTCTTTTCTCTTGGCTTTTCTCTTGATTTTCTATCTAGAACTACCCTTATTGCTTCCAAGGTCCCAGATTAAGTAGTTGGGAACCTTAATTCTCTACCTAAGCTACTGGTCTGCCAAGATTAAACAGTTTGGACAGACTTCTTCCTCTATTCTACAACAAAAAATTGAAACATGGCATGATCCAGATTAGGCTTTTGGATCACCCATCAAAATTGAGTCAACAAAGAACTTATGTACATACATTGCTTTCTCTGGGAAATATGGGATCTTTGCATCACCAAAGCAGAGCATATTTGGACCTTTCTTTGCCAATCATGAAATATGAAACCTATTGATATAGGTAGCTAACAGTTTCTTCATATCCCATGGTCTTTTGTACGTTGTATGTGATATGTATTTTATCCCTTAATTGGTTTGAGAGTCTAAAAGAAACTCGAACTATTCAAACTTATGAATGCACTCATTTTTGTTGCGCAAGTTACAAAGTCCTTTATTTTGATGTAGTGATGAATTTTTGAATATTTGGAATGGTTTGTGAGGTGTTATAAGGATATCATAGTAGGTAAGACTTTCCTTAGCCACTATGTATTAGAAGAAATCATCATATGCTCAAAGTTTTGAAGTTGTTGTGAAAGTAACAATTCTGTTGGGAAATTCTACTATATTTCTAGCCAAAGGGAGATAATGTTTTTGAGGCTTGCTTTAATTCTTTTGTTATTTAATTGGTTCATAAGCTTCACAGGGAAATTCCAAGATGACCCATCAATTTCATTTTGTTAGAGATAGGCCGCAAGTATATAGAACTTGTAATGTTGCACAAGTTGTTGTGAAACTGTCAGAAGCATTAGGGTTTTAATTAAAAATCAAATTTTTGGCATTATTTTTGTGTGTGGGAACTTAAAAGAGGATGAAAAGGGTGGAAACATCATCCATCATCCACTTTTTCTCATCCAAACTTCGAGCATGTGATTAATTATGAATATTAATTAGATTGGAGAAAAACAGAGTTTGTGTGCATTGTATTTCTGAATATTTTTTCCAGTGGATGAAAGATGGAAGGTGGTTTGTAGGGATTCCTGTGTCAGATCTTGATGGTGTTGTGATTCTTTCATGTCGTAAGTTTTCTCTTGAATGTATGTCTTCATGATTGGAAGAACCAGATGTTTAATTCGTAATTCATCTAAAGGATGCTTTGATTTATTTTTACCAAGTGATCTATGTTTTCCTCTTAAAGAAACATTTATAATTACTCTACATTTTTTATGCTCTATGTGTTATTTCCACCTTTCTTACACTCACCCTCCTATAACGATTTAACTTGATTCCATTATCAATACTACCTACCTTTCCCATGTGGAAAAACCCTTTCTCTCTTGATCTTATCATTGAACAAATAATAAATTTGACATGACTCCTTGCCCAATGGATTTGTCTCCTTTCTTACTAGAAAACCTTTTGAAAATCAGACCTTATTGAGAACTACATGGCCTAATATCAGATTAGTTGAACAAACTAAGTGAGAGAGCCCTCTCCAAGGCTAGAAGGGCTAGATTCTAGCCTAAAAGTGGGTTTTGGTTACCTCTAAATTTCTCTCTAGGGAAATTACGGAGTGCTAACAATGCATACAGAGAGACATATTTAGAGGATGAGGACTTCAAGGAGGTGTATCAACAATTATAGATTCAGATTCATGTACACGATGGAAACAACACCATTGACTACCATCTCTAGGATGGGTTACTGTATAAGTTGGATAATGTGTTCCTAAAGGTGAACGATTGTAGTTGATTAGAGAGGCTCACATGTCTAAGGTTGTGTTTAAGCCCGGGAAATCAGGTCTACAACAAGGGGGATACCCACCCAGTCTGGGCCTTGGTTGGCAACTCCTTATCTGTTTGGTATAGCGGGTCCGACAGGGGATATGGGACCAGTTTCCCAATCTATGAGTGTGTATGTGTGTAGAATTTGATGTTCCTGATCGAACAGTTCCTAATTAAGATATTCTAATTCTAAATTTAATCTAATGCTATGCTATTGTAATCTAATAAGCAGCAACATCTAAGTCTATACTAACCCAGGATGTAATTATTCTATTATGCGATCTAAAAAGATTTCAAATAACAACTGGTAATAAAGATCATTCAGTTATTATGAGAAAGGAAATAAAAAAGGATGAACCACTTCGCATAAAAAGTTAGATGAAACAATTGTGAAAAACATATCGCATAATGAGCTATTCATACATTAAGCATAAATAAATAGCTATCACCGTACAAAAGTGCCAAATGATAACTCAGGCATTCATGCAATAATACATAAACAACTAAAAACTGTATATCACTTTAACACATAAGCAAAAATGGTAAGGAGATAAAAGTACCATTTATGACTAGTCCTACTCATGAGCTTCAAGCGACAATGATTTATCTCTCTTTGCTATAACATCCACTAAGAGTACAGAAGTGCAACATCAGTAGCAGATATCAAATGCAAACATCAACAAATCTTGTTCGATTCATTCACCAAAACCTCCTCTGAGGGTGCAAAAGTGCATGTTCTGAGGACAAGTCTTTGATAAATTTTTGGACCCTTCTCTAAATGCATGAGAAGGGTTTAAATACTACTAACTAAATAACTTAATTACACAGATTCAGGATACGGTTTAAATGACCGCCCTTTTTCTAAGAAAAAATCAAACAAAACTATTTCTAAAAATTAAATCTAATATCTAACTATTTCTGCATTTGCTCCTTAACGTTGCAAGCATTCAGTATTTGCCTGGGTAGAGTCGGATGACTGTCTTCTGCTTTTGGTTGAGCTAAGAAAACAGAATTGGTAAGAGCTGGCACCATCTTCTCAGAAAAATTGATGATATACTCGAGAGTCATCTTTTGACTATGTGGCTTTACCGCGTATGCCCAGTAATAATCTCAGTTCAACTTGGTTAACCCTTTGGATTGCTTCTGCCTTTTCTTTAACTTTCTGTTTCCAGTTTTTTTTTTTACCACTGCTTTTTTGCATTTTTCGGGCTTACAGGTGACTGAGCAGTTAGAGGCTTTCCTTCTCGAGCAATTTTCTCAGCGATGCACGATTAGCGCTAGGCGCTAATCGCGCATCGGAAACTGCCTCCGTTCTTTGATCCAGGCTTCTCTGATGCGTTTTTCGCCTTTTGCGCCTCTTCATCTTTATCAGGTATAAAGCTTCAAAATTTGTAAAAATAATGGCCTCGTGAGCTCTTGACTCTGAGAAATAAACAACCTGTTGATATCAGCATCGTTCAGTACTCATTCAACCATGGCCGTATATGAAAGATCTATAATGGATGGCTCAACAGAATTTTGTGAATCTGCGGCTCTGTTGCATACGGTATCTGTTTATGAGGGCGTCTTTTCTCTGTCTTTGAACATTGGAGCTCTACCCTTTTTCCTCATAGCTTCCTGCACATTGCTTTGTGTAACTTTTGTTTTTCGTTCCTGTAGTTCACAAGTGAGGAGAGAGTAATAATAATAAATAATGACAGGAAAGCTTTAAATGCTACGGATATGCAAAAAACACGCCACCTGACGTGAACTGGCTCTTCGAACAATACAAAACCATATTTTATTAACAACTGGCATATAACTCATTAATTATCATTAAAGCGCGTAACCAGTTCTTGGTTTATGGAAAACAAATTCTTGAATATTGAGCCAGGAAAATTTGTGATGGAATGTTTTTGCGATTTGCATCGCAGTATCGCATTTCGCTGTATCGCATTACCGCAATTTCATCATGCTGTGCTATCGCAAGGTTGCTTGATCGCGCTATCGCAAGATCGCAGATCGCAGTATCACAAGATCACAGATCGCTTAATCGTTTAATCGTTATGTGTCCTCCATGCAATTTTGTGAGATGCGATATGCGATATCGCATATCGGCGATTTTTAAGGTTTTCCAACGTGAGTGTTTCTTAATGCATGCGATGCGATGGAGTTCGCGTCGCAATCTCGCATTTCATCATTTTGACTCATAAGAAAATGCCCTATCATTCTCTGCGCGATGCGATATTTCTTAAGGAGTGACATATATGAGCACTAATTGATTTTTTGAATTTTTTGACTAAGGGTCCCCACTTACATAGTGTTATTGCTAATACTAAATAAGGAGGGGGGTTGTTGGTGGCCACAACAATTGGCGATTCACTTGGAAGAACCAATTATCTCTGTTTTTCTATTGAATTTTCTAAACTTCCAAAATAGAAAATTTTTCAGAAAATTAAACTTTATTATGGAAAGATAAAGTACATTATGCTCTAACCTGTCAATGATATTTTGTTTCAACTATTTTCAACTTTGATTATTTGCTTCCTCAGGCTAGTCCTTGTATTTACATCAGTCATTACTTGGTTTTGTAAAGATAAAACAAAGTCTTCTCTGTAAACCAGTTTTAAATATGCTCATTTGTCGTAGGTAGAGCCTCTGCTGCCAGCAGGCGTTTATAGCCTCGACAGGGTTACCTGTTACCCAGCAATGATCTTGTATCCTACTTAAGGCAGCCTACAACTTTCAAAGAAAAATCCATATCCACACTTATTGCTTTGATTTTCCTTTTTACTCTTAAAGAACAATGTCTTGGTTTGGTAGCCAAATTATGACACAGTCATTCACTTGATTTATAACTTTTCTGAACAAGCTGGCTCGTGATGAGACCCCTTGTCTTTTGATTGCAACAATCTTGAGTCATTGCCCTGTTGTGGTGTACAGTATTGGCAAAGTCAACAAGTTATAATATCTGTGATTATGATAAGCCGGCTCGTGATGAGACCTCTTATTCTTCAAGATAAAGTGTATCCTTGGGTTGTTCCTCTGAAAGTTGTGATTTCCTTAGCAGGGAGGAAGTCATTGTTTCCTTAAGATAGCTCTGGACGACAATAATAGAGTTTTTGGAAACAGTTGTTCTACAGACAATCTTTATTTTGTTATTGATACCTTTCATTGTACTGAGATAAAACAATTTCTTCACTAAAGGTTGTTTTCCTCAAACTTTTTGAAGTTGAAACTAGTATCATATCTGGGCTAGAGTCTTTAATTGTATCTATCAATAATAAAGATCAGTTTTCCAAAATATTTGCTATTTATACAAGCGAAAAGTGCAAAATCTGAAAGAGAATTGGTGTCTTTTTCGTAAATGCCTAATGTAACTACTCACAACTGGTTTTATTATGAAAAGAAAAATAACTACTCTACAAAAAATAGAAGAATAATCTTCTATGGAAAATATTTCCTGAGAATTTGTCCGTTAACAGGCAAAGAGTCTCTTTTACCTGCTAAATCTTGTAACACAAACGTTGATGGACCTATGACTTCTACAATTTGAAAAGGACCAAGCCACATTCTTTGAAATTTTGTATGTTTTCCTTTCTCTTCATGAGCCTTGTCCCATTTTAAAACTAAGTCTCCCATCTGAAAATCTTTTCTGGTCATTATGTTTGAATCAAAAGAGGATTTTAGTAGTGCTTGATGATGAGCATGCGTTTTCTTAGCCTGTTCTCGTTGTTCTTCTAATTCGATTATTTCCATTTGTCTTAGCTGTAAGGAGGAAGTAGGTACTTCATCAATGTATTGAACTAGAGACAAAGAGGGAATTGCTAAATGAGTCGGAAGAACCACTTCTTTCCCATAAACTAAATTAAAGGGAGAAGTGCCGATAGAAGCTTTTTGCATTATTCGGTCTGCCCATAAAGCATATATCAAAGCCTTATGCCAATTTTTATGATTTTGGTCAACTGTTCTTTTGATAATCCTGATTAGGTTTTTATTTGTGGACTCAGCTAACCCATTGCCTTGTGGGTAATAATTGGCCGAATATTTAAGTTTGAATCCTCTTTTAAGTGCAAATTCAGTCATTGCATTTCCAGAAAAGTATGATGCATTATCAAACATTAAAGCGGAAGGCAATCCAAACCTGGTGATTATAAATTGATCTATGAACTCAATGATATTTTCAGCATTAGCCATCTTGAGTGGAACTGCTTCTACCCACTTAGTAAAATAATCTGTTGCTGTGAGGATGTATCTATGCTGCTTAGAAGAGTGAGGAACGATCTCACCTATTATGTCCAATCCCCACTAACTGAAAGGTTGCTCAATGTTAACTGGCTGTAGTGGCAAGGATGGCTTCTTTTGTCTTCCAGCAGTAGTTTGGCAAACTTGAAATTTCCTCACGTAACTGTGCAAGTCTTTAAATAACGTGGGCCAGTAATATCCTACGCGCAAGATTTTATGTGCAGTAGCATCTCCAGCATAGTGTCCGCCTGCCGGCCCATTGTGGAGTTCCTGCAATACTTTTTCAGCTTTAGATTTCTCAAGACACCTAAGAAGAACAGAATCATAATTTATTCTAAAAAAAATATCATTTATGAGCTGATATTGTTTGCTTTCAACCTTAGAGCTCTTTTCTTAGTATGATCGAGGTGTGAAGGAGCATACCCATTCTTAAGATAATAAATGATATCAGCATATAATGACTTTGCATCATTTAGGCTTACCTCGCACATTTGTACCTCTGCAAATGGAATTTCAGAAATTTGTGATGCTCCAGCCAGCATTTTGCAAAAGCCTTGGCCTCTTACAATGTTTGCTGGTTTAATCTCAATGTCATATTCCTATAAGGCAGTAACCCAATTGGCCCTTTTCTGACCCACATCCTTTTCTACTAGAAGATTCCTTACCACTGGAAACGATACTATAATTTTAGTATGGGTTTTAAGTAAGAAAGGTCTGAAGTATTTGACCTCTTTGAAAACAGCATAAGCCTATTTCTCCACGTCTGAATAATTTAATTTAGCGCCCTGTAAATTTGAACTGAAAAACGCAATTGGGGCTTCCGCTTTTTCTTGATTTGCTTGAGTGAGTATCGTAGCATATGACCTATCTGAGGCAAATGTATATAAAATAAAAGGCTCTGAAAAATTCAGAGTTGCTAATGATGGAGCATTAATAATAGCTTGTTTGATCAGGTTGAATGCTTCGTGTTCATCTTGGCCCCATTTAAAATTTGAGTTCTTTTTAATCATGGCTTGCAAAGGAGAGACGATTCGTGAAAAATCTGGAACGAATCTCTTTACAAAGTTGATCTGACCAAGGAAAGATTGCATGGCTTTTTTGTTATGAGGTAAGGATATTTCAGAAATCTCTTTGATTATGTCGGAATCGATGTGAATACCATATTTTGACACTATGAATCCTAGAAGTTTCCCTTCACTTAATGCGAAAAAAGATTTCTTTGGGTTAAGTGAAATTCCATACCTTAAACACCTTTGGAAGATTTGTTTCAAGTCTTTAAGATGGTCGCTTCGTTTCTTGGAATACACTGTTATATCATCCAAATAAATTACTATAGATTTATTGACTAAACCTTTGAATGCGATGTCCATGGCTCTCTGAAATGTGGCACCAACATTAATCAAACCAAATGGCATCTTTCAATAGGCGTATGTGCCCCATTTAGTTCTGAATGTGGTTTTCAATTGATCATCAGGATGTACCAACACTTGATTGTATCCTGAAAATCCATCCAAGAAAGACATTAATTCTAAGCGCGCCACTGCCTGCAATATAAGTTCCATAAGTGGTAAAGGAAAATTATCTTTTTGATAGGCCTTATTAAGGTTTCGTAAGTCAATGCAAATCCTAATATCTCCGTTTTTCTTTCTAACAGGTACCATATTGGAGACCCATTTGGAATGTCTGATGGGAAAGATTATTCTGGCTTTCAATAACTTATTGAGCTTAGTTTTTATCTGATTTTCTAAATTGGGATGGATCTTTCTCAGCTTTTGTTGGACAGGTTTTTCATTATCGATCATGGGAATAGTATGTTGGATGATGGAAGTGTCGTATGTTTTCAGCTCATCATAATTCCAGGAAAAAACATTTTTATATTGTCTCAAAAGACGAATATACGCTAATTTTTCTTCAGGGGCTAGGCCGAGACCTAGATTAATGTTTTGTGGTTTGGCATCGGTTCCTAGGTTTACTAATTCGTAGTTCAAGGTTGAACTTTGGAGTTTTGAATTGGTAGACCTTTTAAACCGATCCTTCAAATCGTACAAGTCTTCTAACTTGACTACCGACTTAGGTATAGCATTGTTAGTGCTATCTTGTTGTAATTGTCGATCATGTTGGTCTTCGTCAATTATTTGATTGGAGTAGGATCCTTCAGATGTGAGGAAATTTACAATATCAGGATCGTCATTGAATACTCTCCAATTTGTGATGTTATCAGGAATGGATGGTCTAAAGATTAATTCTATTGAGAATCTATCTGGACTAAAATCTTCTGAAGGAATAAGCTTAGAAGCTACGCTAGCCAAAAGGTCTGCACTTGCATTTTGGAGTATGGGAATTGAAGAGATATTAAATGCTATGAAATGCTCAGTCAGATCTTGAACTAAGGATTGATAATGTTTTAAATGACCTGATAAGCAATGTATAGTGTTACATTCCTGTTTAACCACAATCTCAGAGTCTTCGAAAACTTGAAGATACTTGATGCCTAACCTGATTGCTTTGTACAACCCTTGGACCAAAGCCTCATATTCTGCTGTATTGTTGGTGCAATCAAATTCGAGTTTGCATGTTAGCATGATTTTATCTCCTTCTGGACTAATCAGAACGCATCCAGCTCCTGCTCCTTCATTAGATTTAGAACCATCAAAAAATAATTTCCAAAACAAAGATTTATTTACAGGACTATCTAAAAAATTGATACATTTCGAACTATCAGTTCAAGAAAAAATTTCGACTTGGGACAAAACAGAGTGTTCTAAATAGGGTGACACATGAGCATTGAAATTTCTGAGGAAAGAATCTACTGAGTAATTGCCAATAATGCTACTATTATATGCTACTAGTTCATTTTCCCCCTCTAGCTCCGTTACTATGTATTTCTGGTGTAGTTCTTGTTCAACTTTTATTTGATTCGGTTTACCGTTGTAGGGCAACCACATGTGCAACCAGTCAGTTGCGAAGTATCCATGAAGTTTTTCTGACCAATCCCTACTAAGAATTAAGCCATAGAATTCTGGAATATCAGCAACTAAAATGTCAATAACTTGACATACCTTTGGGTTGGATGACAGCCTTATGGTTACTTGATTTAGTTCGCCAATCACTTCGACTTGAGATCGATCTAGCTGAACTATGTGCACAGTGGATTTCTGTGGTTGAACGTTTAACTTGGCACATATGGACTTTGGTAAAATATTAGATGAAGCACCAGAATCTACCAAACAATTGTGCACATTTTTATTGAAAATTTCATAAGTAAGGAGAAACGGGGGAGTATGAGATCTCGATCTTCCTCCAATTAGAGCGATGTCATTTGGATCAATATTATTGATCGCATTAGTTGGAGGTCTTCCCATGTTACGAGAAACTTGGGAAAGTACAGCGACAGGAAAAGGTGTAATTGGCACAGCATGTAATTCTTTCATCATTATGTTCTATTGATGCTTTCACTTGCTCAGTTCGTAAAGGGTGATGTTGGCCCTAGTCTTTTTCATATCTTCTATAATATTGTACACCATTTCATCCGACATGATCAGTGTTTTAGATGGAGTTGATTCATCTGTTTGGACTGGGCTGGTTTGAGTCGCTTTAGATGTCGTTTTCTTTGTTGCAACTTTATCCTTTATTGCAGAGCTTGCACTCTTTGGCTTAGGGATAGTTTGGGGAGGATCAAGCTGATTTTTGCTTCGTGTGCTAACTGGGAATACTTCTTGATCTTCTTCCTGTGGGAGGATGAAATCCCACTTTCCTTGTAATTCCACAACCTCTTGTTCATCAGTTTTCCCTTCAGTGGCAATTTCCATTTCCTCTTCTTCGGATTCAGCATTTGAAATAGCATTGGGTGGCTTTGAATCCGTTGAAGGGCCTCTTTTAAAAGTTGTGTAGGGCTTTTTTGAAGAAGTTTCTGCTACTTGCTTTTTGATGTCGACCATTTCATTGGACATGGTATTTAGAAATTTCTGCAATCCTTCCAAATCGAATGGATCTTTTGCTTGTTTCTTCTTGGAGTCTTCCTTGAAGGTGACTTTCTTGGATTTACGTTCCTCTATCACGAATTTCTTTTCCAGGGCTATTATACATTTCTCTAGTGCTATTTCTTCTTTCATGTTTTCAGCTAAGGTTGTTTTAGTAGCCCTGTCCATGAAGATTGCTATGTTTGATGGTAGAGCGGTGATATACCATTCACTTCGTACTTCTTCGTTGGGCTGGGAAGCAGTAGGAATTTTGTTTAGGATTTTATTGAAACGTAAATTGAAATCTTTGATAGGCTCTCTAGATTCGGCCCTAAGGTTGGATAAGTCGTTGACTAACGTTGTTGTAGACCTGTCATCACCAAACTTGGTCAAGAATTGCTCCTGGAAGATATCTCAACTAGTGATAGATCCGAAGGGTAATGAAAAATACCATGATCCAGCTGTTCCTTGCAGAGTATAAGGAAAGAGTCGAACAACAACATCTTCATTAGTAACCCCATTGAGATTAATGGATAGCATAAAGTTGTTTATGTGCTCTTCTGCTAGCATGCCTGCCTCGGGATTAAATTTAGGCAGCCATTTCTCAGGATGGGCCAGTATTTGACTCAAGGGTGCAGGCATTAAGACTGCCCCAGGGTTATTCCATGGAGACTAGGCCATTGTTGTACTACTAACAGTGGAAAGTGCAGAAGATGATCCCTGTGGCTGGGAAGATGAGGATACTACGATTGTAGATGATTGAGGAAGAGTTGTGGGGGTTCCACTGGACGGATGGACGATGATATGAAGTGGCGGAGTGGATGGTTGACTTCGTGGTGAAGAAGTTGAAATGGATGATGCTGACGAAAGAGTCTCGCTGTCAGACTCTTTAGGTGATTTCCTTGCTCTTTTCCTGGTGGGAAGAGGTAATTCGGTTGGCTGAATGCCAAATTTTTCACTCTTTAGCCTGGTCAAGGGATGAGCAGGGTTATATTGCGAAGTCACGCTGCCTTGAGATTTATCAGACCTTTGAGGAGAAATGGAAAATCGTTGAAGTTTGTGAATCAGAGTTTCGACTTCAGGAAGTTCAACGGTAGATTGTTCTGAAATGTCAGGGTTTGTAGCAGCGGTTGATACTCGAGCGACTTCTAACTCTGGATTTAAGTGTAATGGAGAAGTCGGGGGAGATGGTGAGGGCGATTTACTCTCAGAATGGTATTCAGATTTAGATTTACTTGCCATTCATAGTTCAGGCCCTCCTTCTAGCACCAAATATGTTGAAGCCTCGGAAATCGGGTCTACAACAAGGGGGATACCCGCCCGGTCCGAACCTTGGTTGGAAACTCCTTATCCGTTTGGTATAGCGGGCTTGACTGTGGATATGGGACCAGTTTCCCAATCTATGAGTGTGTGTGTGTAGAATTTGATGTTCCTGATCTAACAGTTCCTAATTAAGATATTCTAATTCTAAATTTAATCTAATGCTATGCTATTGTAATCTAATAAGCAGCAACATCTAAGTCTATACTAACCCGGGATGTAATTCTTCTATTATGCGATCTAAAAAGATTTCAAATAACAACTGGTAATAAAGATCATTCAACTATTATGAGAAAGGAAATCAAAAAGGATGAACCACTTTGCATAAAAAGTTACACAAAACAGTTGTGAAAAACATATCGCATAATGAGCTATTCATACATTAAGCATAAATAAATAGTTATCACCGTACAAAAGTGCCAAATGATAACTTAGGCATTCATGCAATAATACATAAACAACTAAAAACTGTATATCACTTTAACACATAAGCAAAAATGATCAAGAGATAAAAGTACCATTTATGACTAGTCCTACTCATGAGCTTCAAGCGACAATGATTTATCTCTCTTTGCTCTAACATCCACTAAGAGTACAGAAGTGCAACATCAGTAGCAGATATCAAATGCAAACATCAACAAATCCTATTCAATTCATTCACCAAAACCTCCTCTGAGGGTGCAAAAGTGCATGTTCTGAGGACAAGTTTTTGATAAATTTTTGGACCCTTCTCTAAATGCATTAGAAGGGTTTAAATAATACTAACTAAATAAATTAATTACACAGATTCAGGATACGGTTTAAATGACTGCCCTTTTTCTAAGCAAAAATAAAACAAAACTATTTCTAAAAATTAAATCTAATATCTAACTATTTCTGCATTTGCTCCTTAACGTTGCAAGTATTCAGTATTTTCCTGGGTAGAGTCGGCTGACTGTCTTCCGCTTTTGGTTGAGCTAAGCAAATAGAATTGGTAAGAGCTGGAACCATCTACTTAGCAAAATCGATGATATACTCGAGAGTCATCTTCTGACTATGTGGCTTTACCGCGTATGCCCAGCAATAATCTTAGTTCAACTTGGTTAACCCTTTGGATTGCTTCTGCCTTTTCTTTAACTTTCTGTTTCCAGTTTGTTTTTTACCACTGTTTTTTTGCATTTTTCGGGCTTACAGGTGACTAAGCAGTTAGAGGCTTTCCTTCTTGAGCAATTTTCTCAACGATGCGTGATTAGCGCTAGGCACTAATCGCGCATCGGAAACTGCCTCCGTTCTTTGATCCGGGCTTCTCTAATGCGTTTTTCGCCTTTTGCGCCTCTTCATCTTTATCGGGTATAAAGCTTCAAAATTTGTAAAAATAATGGCCTCGTGAGCTCTTGACTCTGAGCATTAAACTGCCTGTTGATATCAGCATCGTTCAGTACTCATTCAACCATGGCTGTATATGAAAGATCTGTAATGGATGGCTCAGCAACATTTTGTGAATCTGTGGCTCTGTTGCATGCGGTATCTATTTATGAGGGCGTCTTTTCTCTGTCTTTGAACATTGGAGCTCTACCCTTTTTCCTCATAGCTTCCTGAACATTGCTTTGTGTAATTTTTTTTTTTCGCTCCTGTAGTTCACAAGTGAGGAGAGAGTAATAATAATAAATAATGACAGGAAAGCTTTAAATGCTACGGGTATGTAAAAAACACGCCACTTGACGTGAACTGGCTCTTCGAACAACACAAAACCATATTTTATTAACAACTGGCATATAACTCATTAATTATCATTAAAGCGTGTAACTAGTTCTTGGTTTATGGAAAAAAAATTCTTGAATACTGAGCCAGGAAAATCTGCGATGGAATGTTTCTGCGATCTGCATCGCAGTATCACATTTCACTGTATCGCATTACCGCAATTTCATCGTGCTGTGCTATCGCAAGGTTGCTTGATCACGCTATCGCAAGATCGCAGATCGCAGTATCTCAAGATCATAGATCGCTTAATCGTTTAATCGTTATGTGTCCTCCATGCAATTTTGCGAGATGCGATATGCGATATCGCATATTCGCGATTTTTAAGGTTTTCCAACATGAGTGTTTCTTAATGCATGCGATGCGATGGATTTCGCGTCACAATCTCACATTTCATCATTTTGACTCATAAGAAAATGCCTTATCATTCTCTGCGTGATGTGATATTTCTTAAGGAGTGACATATATGAGCACTAATTGATTTTTTGAATTTTTTGACTAAGGGTCCCCACTTACATAGTGTTATTGCTAATACTAAATAAGGAGGGGGGTTGTTGGTCGCCACAATAGGTTGCAGGGCACTTTGGTGTAGGGAAGACCATGGCTAACTTGTAGAGGTAAGTGTATTGGCGCAAGATGCAAGAGCAAGTAGCTAGATTCATAAGAGGATGCCTCCTTTGTTGTACCATAGAGCCTAGCAATAGGAAACAAGGTCGATATCATCCCTTACCTATACCTACTCTTCATTGGGAAATAATTTCAATGGACTTTGTTGGAGGTTTACCAAAAACTAGGAAGGGACATCACTACCTGTTTCATGGTAGTTGACATGTTCAACAAGATATTTGTTATGATTCCCTGTAAAAATACCATCAATGGGAAAGAAGCAACAAACTTGTCCTTTGGATAGATTTGGGCGCACTTTGGGATACTATGGATCATTGTTTCATACAGGGACACAAGATTTATCAGTGCATTCTGGACTACATTGTGGTATAATATGGACACAAAGTGGAAGAGATCTAAAATATTACATCCACAAAGAGATGGGTAAACAGAAGTAGTCAACATGACTTTCGTCCAGCTTCTTAGGGGATACAATCAAAAGCATCTAAAGACTTGGGACTAAAATATGGTATATATACAACATTTTTACAATAGAGTAGTGCACACTTCTACAGGAAAGTCCCCATTTGATACTTGTTTTGGATATTTGTCACCTTCACCTTTGGATATTGCATATGGGAAGCAAGGAGGAGTGAGGGGATATCTTACAAGAAATGATTTAAGGGCTGAAAAAATTATAGAGAAGATTAGGCAGATACATATATAGTATAAGAGACATTACAGAAGTCACAGGAGAAGTATAAGGCCAAGCATGATAAGAACAGAACACAGAAATCATTCAAGGTGGGAGACAAAGTACAGTTGAATAAGGAGAATCTACAGGGGCTTGGTAAGAAAATCAAGGCTCTGAGGTATGGTTCATTTGAGATACTAGAAAATGTGGGTGATAAATCCTATCGAATCAGTTTACCACCACATATGCACATTTACTCAGTTGTGAATGTAGAGAATTTGAAACTCTAAGAGCCTTCCATGTTAGATTAGGAAGAGGCACAATTCCTACCTTCCATGGAGGATTTGGCACCAAATGCTGAAGCAGAGTTGAAAAAAGATACAATTTTTCAGGAGAGGTCCTAAGCTACAATACATGGGCAACATGACCTTTGGTAGATTAGGTAGAAGGAACAACTTCCAGGAAAAGCTAAATGGTACACTAGAAAGAATGTGGATGAAAATTTTCCTCACCTCATTCAGTAAAATATTTTGGGTACCAAAAGCCTCCCAAAATGGGGAGGTGTGATACATATTGGATCATTATATTGTTTTCCATCCATCTTGATGCATTCGGAGTGGAAAAAGTGGAGGAATTAGCTCACAGAACCATTTTTACCGGTGGGACCCAGTTTGGCAAAATAAGGTCTAAAACTTTCCAGGAGCATTTTGAGGCATCAAACGACGTTTTTTGAGGTTCAAACTTTACCGCTTTGGCATGACACTTGTCATGTTATTTTACACACATAAACCTTTCCAACGATGTAAGAATCACATCAATTAGAGTATGTATGCGAAAGTTATTCTACTTAGAAGTTGACCTTCGTGTTTTCACCACCATGGTTTGAGAGGATGCCACATTAGCCCCCATTATTTACGGAAAAGGGGCTAGCCACATGTTTGTGATGTAAAAGACTCTAGAAGATTCTATATTGTAACTATGGTTAAGAGTTGATGTAGTTAAACATAACCACTAGTAGGCTATCAAAATGAGTTATAACTGGGCCACGAGGAGGAAGACACATTCCATACTTTCAAGAGAATTTGATTCCATAGTTGAGAAAATATAGCCAAGAGAGATAGGAGGTAGAGCACATAGAGAGGAAATGTGCATTGTAGTAGCCCATGGGGCACATGCCTTACTTATTTATTCCTGCAACCATATTTCCAGACATAGAAAGAGAGAGAAGCAACCTCACCTTCCAACTTGGATTTCTCTTGAAAGTGTTTCCCAGATCATAGCTTGTGTATTATGTGTGTGTGAGAGCTTATTTTGTCATTCTCTATTTTTGTGAATAATTCCCATTTGCATGCATGCACTAATTACAATTAAATCTACAGATATAGAAGTATAATAAAACTATAATAGTGTAGAATTTTCATGTTTTTAATATAATATTATCATATATGTTGTGGCAAACTGTCTAGCAAAATATCCACAATAGTTTACGGAGAAATATAATTTTCATATATATATATATATATATATATATATATATATATATATATATATATATATATATATATATATATATATATATATATCCCTTTGGAAAATTTGTAAGTTTCATTAGTATAGGAAAATTACATATTGTAGATGTGTTTCACATATGTTGTATGTGAGGTTGAGTGCCTATCAAGCAAGACTGTATCAAAATAGCTCAGTGTACTCCATGTGGGAAGGCTTTGTCTTCAGTGTTGTTCATAATAAAGATAATAAAAAATATCCTCATAGGGAATAAATATGTCTGTCATTTATAAACATTTGATAATTTAAAAACATAATACTATAAACATGTGCAAAAAAAATAGGCTCCTACTGAGCCAGTTAATCTATATAGTCCATGTATGGATGGTGGTAATACTGATAATGGGCACCGTCCCTCTGCTCCTGTATCAGCCATGTGCCACGAGGCTGGATCGCAGCTTCCTTGGATAACTGGTCGGCAGATTGGTTGCGTTCCCTATAGATATGACGATAAACAAATAGATCAAAATGTGTAATGAGTCTATGTGCCTCATCCAGTATAGGTCTTAGAGAGTAAGCAGAACAATTTGATGTTTTGTTAATCCAGTTGTAGACAATTTTTGAGTCCCCGTATATATGAATATTCCTGCAATGTTTTTCCAAAGAAAATTGAATGAGACATTTAAGAGTGATCAGTATTGCAAATTTGTTGGTGCCCCTTCCTAGGGCCATTTGGATTTTGTGGTGGTAAGAATCAGTTAGGTATAGAATTGCTCCTCCCCCACACCCAACGTCCTGTGCTGAGCCATCAAAAAAATCCCAGGGATGTTCTCGATTGATATCTTCAGGTACAATGTGTCTAGGGGGGTTGTCATCATCTTCAGGTATGGAGTCATAGTCTGCTAGTATACGGGCAATTATTGAGGGCCAGTGAGGTATGATGTCATGAAAAATGCATCAGCTATGGGTAATTCGGATCGCACAGCAAATGAGGAGATGAAGATTTCTAGCCTTGGTCAGGGTCACAGTGGTCCACCATGTGGTCCAAGCTTCCAATACTGTCAAGCCCTGCCATGTGCAATGGGGGATGATTGTCGAAAGGATAGAGTTCCAAAGGTCCTTTATGACCGGGTAGGTAAGAAAGAGATGATTTATTGATTCAGAGCTTTTCTTGCAAATGCAACACCAAGTGGGTCCATGTTGAGCTCGTTTGATTAGATTGTCTCCTGTGGGAGCCTTATTTCTTAGTACTGTCCACATGAATAATCTAGATCTGGGTGGCGCCTTTAACTTCCACAGGTGTTTCCACCAAAATTCAATAGCCTGTGGTCTATGAACAGAGGTTAAGCAGAGATATCCCTCCTTAGGGGAGTATACCCCATTTTTAGCATGCGCCCAGATAATCTCATCATCCCCTTCCACAATTCGGATGTGTGATTTTGTCAGTGCTGCTATATAGTCCTCCCATTGTTAATGCTAGATTAGAGGGATGTGCAGGCTATGAGAAAATTTCTAGGCCTGATAAAATATGGTGGTGTGCTCCAGGTCTGCAATGTGACTAATATGTGTGATACCCAAATTAGTAAGGTGTAGCATGAGATTTTGAGGCAGTCTATGGGCATTACCACATCCTATCCAAGGGTCTAATCCAATGCGGACTGATGTGCTAGATTGAATTTTCCATGTGAGCCCTCCTCGGATAATAGGCATGGAGTTTAAAACAACTTTCGAGATGATTGAGATCCCTGTTTTGTTCCAGTTTGGCTATCGGATCCAGTCCATTAGGTTTAGGGGGGATATGTATTTTGTATAAGCCACCTTTGTCCATAGGTTGTTTGTAGTGATCAATTTCCAGCCTAGCTTGGCTGCTAGTGGAGATGAAAAGTCCTCCAGCCTTTTAATTCCCCATCCTCCCCATTTATTTGGGAGAGCAAGCGATTCCCATTTGGCCCAAGAAAAGATTCTCCCTGACTGATTTCCTTTCTAGAGGAATCTGCAACAGAGGTTTTGTATTCTGGAGAGGATACCATGGGGGATCCATGCCAATGACATCCAATATACAGGGGTGGCTTCAAGAACAACTTTGATGAGTACTAGTCTCCCTGCTCTGGAGAGGTACTTATGATACCAGATGTTGAGCCTTCTTTCTAGCTTGGAGATTAACCATGTCCAGTCTGTTATCTTGTAACCATGGGGTTTTAATATGTACCCTAGGTATCTAAGGCCATCCTCCATCTGTAGAAGAGTGAATGGAAATCTATGGAGTGCATATTGTATCTCATGAGGGGTGCATCATGTGGCTGTAATGGTGGATTTAGTATTGTTGATGACCATACCTGTAGCAGTTTGAAATAATGCTATGGTGTTATGTAAGTTAGTCAGATCCCCAATACCACCATTGAGGAAAATCAACACATCATCCATGAAGAGTAAATGAGTCAGAATACATTTGTCGGTGATCCTGATACCCTTAAATCTTCCCATGCTATGTTCTTCCTTAATAAGTCTGTTGAGCCCTTCCATGATAAGAAGAAATAATAATGGGGACAGAGGAAAACCCTGCCTAAGTCCTCTTTTTGAGTGAAAGAAAGGTGTTTCCGATCCATTTACAAGGACATTGAAAGATATATTTATTATACAACACATGATCCATTTTATAAATTCAAAGGGAAAGCCTAGATGTGTTAGGAGCATTCTAATATATAACCAACTTTCCCGATCAAAGGCTTTTGAGAGGTCTACCTTTAGGATCATACCTTTCATCTTCTCCGACTATATAGAGTGCATCACTTCTTGTGTTGTTCCAACAACTTCATGTATCTATCGATATTGGAGAAAGGAAAATTGTTTAGAGGATATGTGGACAAATAGTATGGGACGGAGATGATTGGCTATGATTTTGGTAATGATTTTGTAGATACAATTGCATAGGGAGATGGGGTGGAAGTCATCTAAAGATACGGGGTTGTCTGATTTATGGATAAGGGCAATGAAGGTGGAATTGAATGCCTCATACATCTTTCTAGTGATCCGATAGTCTTCAATGACCTTCAGGAGATCGTCTCCAGTGATTTCGAAGAAAGCAATGTAGACTCAACTAACCAACCATCTGGTCCTGGGCTTTTTTCTCACTTGAACCATTTTAAGGTAGCCTCAAGTTCCCCCATTGTGACCTCCCTGTTTAGATCCAAGGCGGTCTCTTGGTCCACAAATTGAGGAAATAATTGTGCCACTTTGATGACTTCAGTGACATTAGGAGGTGCCTTGTAGATCTGCTTGAAGTGGGATGTGGCTAGGGAGGTTAATAGCTGGAAGGTATTCACTCTAATCCCCTACTCATTTGTCAGTTGCCAAATGGAGATGATAGCTTTTTGGCCATTTTCATATTTGTGAGATAATTTTGTGTTATCATGTCCCTCAAGCAACCATATCACTCTACTTCTCTACCTCCAAGTTTCTTCTCAGTCCTTTAGAATTTTACTTCTCTTAGATATTAAGGTAGTGTTGAGTCTTGAAAATGTCATTCATTTGCATTACACTTTCGCTATTATGTCCATTATATCACCTCCATTTCACTACTATGTCACCACATTCATCCCACTTTCATTATCATTGGGCTACCTTTATGTTTTTCCAATATTTATTATTTCTAAGCCTTTTTAGTGAATTTGTGGTTAAACATTAGAAAATAATGTGCATATGCTTATACCTAACAAATGGGTTGAGTTTGTTGACATGTGTAGGTTGAAAGGAGACTTCTAGAAGACCCTTATGTGGCACTCTAAGGCCAAATTCGAATTTGGTTGGAAAGAATCATGGGATCATGAGGATATGTGTCACATCTCCTAATTGTATTGTAACTCTAAAAGACATGTGTCTTATCAGTTCCTATTTTGATTAGGACTCTAGAGGTAGAGGGAGAGATTCATGGATTATCATTAATGAGATGGCTCTCATCTTTTTGTATAAATAGGAGATCTCTCTCCTTCATTAGTGACTCTCTTTTTAGTCTCTCTTTAGTCTTTCCTTTAGTCTTTTCTTAGTCCTTTTAGCTTGTTAGTCTCATGGCTTTTGAAAGCTTTTGTACTTTGCACTTTTGAAGAAATTGAATAAAGCTTTGATGTTCTCAACATGGAAGGAGATGTGAAGTAGATGTCATGGAGCATATTAGGATGTAAGTAGATTAGATTTCATTTTGTAAATATTGCTTTGTAGAATGTAAGGTAGATTAGATTTTCATTCATGCAATTTTAAGTATGCTTTGATTTCATAGGTAGAAGGGGGCCCCTGCCTTGTATAGTTTGAATTATTGCATTTTATTTTCTCCCGGGATTTGTTTTTATGTTTATGTATTTGCTTTACAAACTAATGGTATTTGAAGTTGACAGGTTCAAGCTGCTGCTTTTGTTTTTATAGCTGATTTTTAGTCTTATTTCTCAAAGTTCTGCTAACACATGAATGATCTTTTATCATGAACTGTTATCTTTTAAGGATCAGAATACCACTAACTTGCAGTTGGCTTTGAGTGCTTTTTAGACTAATCTTTCACTACTTTCTAATCATACTTTGCATAGTACATATGGCTGAAGTAGAGAGTTAGAAAGAGCAAAACGTTATCACTAGTCTTTAAAGTAGATTTTTCTCATTTTTAATCACTTTTCTAATTCAACTTGAGCTACTTCCTAATCATACTTTGCATAGTACATATGGCAGAAGTAGAGAATTAGGGAGAGATAATCATTATCTTTGGTTTTAAAAGTGACTTTCTTTTCTTTTATTTGCAGCAGCATGAATGGTGTCTAGTGCCATTGGAAGTGGTCATTTACTTTCAAGTCATTTCAAGTTCTTTGCTTTCAGTTTCATTTCAAGTTATTTCTTTCAAGCTCTTTCTTTGCAAGTTTAAAGTTTGATTACTTTCTAGACTTATTTCTAACTACTTCCTAATCGTGCTTTACACAGCACATGTGTTTGAAGCAGAGTTTTAGGAAGAGTTGAACATTATAACTGGTCTTTAAAGTGGTTTTTCTTACTTGTCACCTTAGAGCTTGACTACTTTTTGGACTTATTTCTGACTACTTCTTAATCGTGCTTTACACAGCACATGTGTTTGAAGCAGAGTTTTAGGAAGAGTTGAACATAAACTATAAAACAACGAAGTAAGAGAAAGGTTAACTAAGCACATATAGTGCACCACACTTCATCAGTTTACGATACCCGGATTGATAATTTATGTAGAGCAATTTAAAGACGTTAAATTGACTAAACATTTTGGCGCCGTTGCCGGGGAAGTGTAATTAGGAGACCTTATTTCTTACATCTGGAAAAAAATTAATAATCCTTGAGTATGCTCTCCTCTTGCACTTTGTGTGATCTGGAGGATCAGAAAAAGGATTGTTAAGTAAAAAAAAAAACAAAACAATAATTCTTGAGTATGCTCTCCTCCTGCACTCTGTGTGATCTGGAGGATCAGAAAAAGAATTGTTAAAAAAAAAAATAGGAGACAAAATAAACTTCATCACTTCAATTGATTCAATAAAAAAAAATGAAAAAATAAAACTCAAGTGCTTTGATAGGTTCAAATTGTCCAAAATTGTCTGGTTATGCTTTGTAGTGGTCTTCAAAACACTGTATCTTGTTCAAATAAGGTTTTGCAACTTAGTTGCAGAAACTGCCCTGATCCCGCAGCTATCTGACAATCCCGCAGCTGTTTCAAGGTTTAACAAGTTACAGGCATCTAATAAAAAAACCGACCACATGGGCATCTCCAGAATTGTCTCGACATGGATCCTATCCTAGTCACCCAGCTCCGATTGATGAAAAACCAGCCTAGGACCTTAGTCAAAGTCTTGTTTTTAACATGTTTTTCTTGAAGTATTTGCTGCCTGAAATTGAAAATCGTTAATCCTTTTTATAAAATTTTACAATTTCAGAGAAGAAAAACAAAAGAGAAAAACAATCTATGGCTATCTCCATTCCTAGTTTTCATTATGGCTTCAATAAAAAAAAAAAAATCTGCCTCCTTGATCAAGCTTTAATCTGAAATAAGCCTGCATATGTGAGAAAAAAAAGGGGAATCGAATGTTAAAATGATTAGGTAACAATGAGGAAGTGAATGCAAACTTGTAGAATCCATGGGGCCTCGGCATTTCTTTATAGAGGATGAAATTTATTTCAGGTGTTGAGCTCCTTGTTTTAAGATCAAATCATGCATTTTTGGAGATAACACTCCAAGTCTCTAAAGCTAAATTCCATCCCCTGTCTTTCTAATCCATAATCAAATCTGCAGACAAGGTGTCTTGTGCATAAGAGAGTAATGTTGGCTGTTGCATAGGAAAGGAAGGAACTCCAAAGAAATCAAGACAGTGCAATTGCAAAAATTCCCGCTGCCTGAAATTGTATTGTGAATACTTCGCATCTGGGAAATACTGTGATGGATGAAACTGTGAGAAGAGAAGCTGTTGATGTGATACTTGAGCGTAATCCTATCTTTTGAGCTGTGGGTATTCAGGGAAGCCTTCTGTGACTCCATACAGGCCGAATGCAAATTCATGAAAGGCAGAGCAGTAAAAATTGTTAACTCAGAAAAAAACGTAACAACAGAAAAAACGTCAAACTTCACACCTTCGATTCTTCCAAACAGAGATGAATTTCAAAAAATTAAAACATGGGTTTTTTCCCTAGGGGGGTTAATTAGAAAACCCAGAAAAAGTTTGAGAAGATTCGTGGCGGTCTGGGAGAAATCTATGGTTCTTCGGAGTGTGTTTTTGAGTGCCGCGTGAAAAAAAAAAACAGAGTTTTAATTCAATAAACAGCAGTAATTTAATGCAGCAGACAAATCAAATTAGGATTCATCTATCATACGACCATACATCCACGTATCTTCCAAACCTATCAGTCCTTAGGCATCACGATTTTGGAATTCAATTGCGGCTGTTCTTCGTATTTAGGTGACGTAACCTAATGTACTACGTCTCCACTCACGCAGCCAAGTGTAATTTCGAAGCCGAGATCTAAGGACATAGCTGTTGTTTGTTCATTAACCCTTCTACCCTCTTACGCTCATATCATTTCACTCCCATTTCCACTCGCATGTTTCATTCCATATACGCTGTTACCACACTCTGTTATGCCGTGCTCACTACGCTGCCATTCACCATACTCTGTTTTTTTTCCTCTCCGCTAATTCGAAACACCAGTAGAGGTCTGTTACGGCTACATTCAAAGTTGAACCCATAATCCTCGGTGCTTAAGGCCGTAAATTCACTGTGTAAGGCCATTTTAAAGCTGTGTTCCAGAACAGAGTTGTGAAAAACCCTTGTTAAAGCCGTGTTCTGAAACCAAAGCCGTGAATTGACTGTTGATATATGTTGGTGCAGCATGTTGAAAAAAAAAAAAAAAAAAAAAAAAAAAAAACTATTATGCAGCACAGCGTAGCCTAAGCTCCCATCAATATTTGGTTCAGTCATTACTACAGCACCATACGTTGACTGATAGCATTCATTTAAACTGATGATCAGGAATTCACTCATAGATAATAGGCTATCTGTGTTACTCACTAGGCAGTGATTTTGTGTGCTACATAAGTCTAGTAAACTGAAAAATATGGAGAATATCAGTATGAATGAGCTACATACCATACACCTCACATGCTTTGTTGAAAAATTGTCAAACTCAAGTGATTTATTTGAAGCAAAAGTCAAATCAGTTAATTGCAGCTCAAACAAAGCTTGGCAAAGCTGAACCGTGTTAGTTGTCTTGAAGGGGCACATTTTTTTTCCTTCTCTTCTACGCACACAGCCACTCCATTTCACAGTATTTTTTTTACACTCTGCAATCCCGCAGCCATTTAGCGATCCCGCAGCCATTTAGTGATCCCGCAGCTGTTTTGTTAAACTCTAGGTTGTAGGTGTCATCAGGCAAAACAGGTCACATGGGTAGCTAGGGAAATGTCAGTACATGGATGGTGTCCTATTCATTCGGTCAAATTTGCTGAAAAAGACCCCGGTCAAAGGAAAGTCAAATTGGGTGTTATAACAAAGTCGCCACACTGAGTCGCCACACTAAGTCGCTGCATGTCAAGAAAAAATAATAATTTTGAATCAATGAAATGAACAAGTTATTTTCTCACTTTTCTGAAGGTATTGATTAATTTTGGACTGATAATGAAATTGAATGGCTAACTTTTTATTCAAGATTTTTAGCTACAGAGTTGTTCCTCAATTCCGCAGCCAGAAAAACCTCATTGTTCAAATCAGCCTATCTTTCTCATACAAAATCAGATTTTGATGATTTAAGTACCATTGGAAAGATCTCAACAAGATCTATACAATGAGAAATATATCATTAGAGTTTGAAATGGCAAATAATGAAATAAATTGCTGAAAAGAAGCAACATCAACTTGAGGCACTAATTCCAAAACAGGTATAAATTCTTTTGATTTTTCCTTTGAGAACTTGTTTCATTAATACAAATTCCTAGTTTTGTGTGTAAATATCATAACTAGAGAGATTGGCCACCTCTCTCCTTTGATAATCTTACATTCCATTGCAGAAGAAGTATTAGTTTTTTTTGCAGGTTCCAGGAGGAAGGACAAATGACTACAAGGGAATGATGTCTCTCTAAGAGACCAATTTGTTTCATAAGAGGATGATCAGCAACAAAGAGGAAATATGCTGATGCAAAATCAGATCCAAACACTTGAAAAACTTTCAGATACTATTGTCTCCATCACATCCATCCATCACATCCATACTTCATAATAAACCATTCACCTCATTCCACTCCATATTTTCCATTTTCATTCACATACACTTTCCATTTCTTTTTGTCCATTCATAACCCACCAATAAAAGCAAAAGGCTCATTTACATGCTTATTGCCATTGTCATTTCTGTTCTCCATTGCCATTTTCCATGTTCACTTTCCATTCCTTGTCATTTTCATTCCGCAAATAAGCCCTGCTTCAATGCAAATTATTGAGTCCATAGTCCTTTGAGTCTAAGTTCTTTGTAAAAACACCTTGAGACTTGCATGCCTTAATGGCAAGTCCTCATGCTGACAAACAATGGGAATACATTAATGTCCCTTGTTTGTTAGATCTTCTAGGTGACTCGACATCAGCAAATTCATTCGTACCTAGCAAGATGTGTTTGGGCATCTTGACTCTCATTGTCATCAATGGTGAGAGTTCTCGTGTTGACTAGTGGCATCCATTAATGGCCACTAAGCCAACAATTTCCTACTATGTTCGACATCAGAACATATTTTCACATAGTAGGAATTGTGCCAATGAGTTTTGAAGACATGAAGACTATTATTTTCAGCATTTTGGAGCAGATTCAGCAAGTTTTAGTAGAAGCAATAAAAAGCCATCTTATCTATCCATGACTCCTCTTGTTCAGCCACTTGAAGAAGAATATGATCAGAAGTTTTCAGCCACCACACACATACAACTCATCCATTCCAAAGAGTAAGTGAAGGTACGACATTTTCTAACTTTTAACCATAGAATTCCATAAAAAGCTAGAATGATACTTGTTGGAAAAACATTTCTCTTCCTCATTTCATAAAACTACCAATACCATCAGTTGGGGGGGGAAATACATTCATATTCATATCTTTCCATGTCCATAACATATTCAAGAGCTCACATACTTCCAACATATATTAATTATTACATTGCTATTATGAGCATACAATGGCTTTTGAAAAAGTGCTTAAAGGATAAATTGGATACAAACAAAATCATGGTTGTCACACAAGAACCAACCATCATGCAATCCAATAAAGATATACTTTGCAACAATAATCAAAATATCATTATGAAAAGTTCAAAGATCAAAATAGAAGGCAACAAAAAAATGGTTGTAACACAAGAACCAACCATGTTGCAATTCAAGTAAAACACTTTGCAGAAATATGAAGTTATCAAATGATATCATGCAAAGTTAAGCCAAAGCTCAAGGATCAAAAGAATCAATGTAATATATGTTGCATGAGGACATGCAATAGCTTCAGTTGGGGGGTATGTTGAGTCTTGAAAATGTCATTCATTTGCATTACACTTTCGCTATTATGTCCATTATATCACCTCCATTTCACCTCCATTTCACTACTATGTCACCACATTCATCCCACTTTCATTATCATTGGGCTACTTTTATGTTTTTCCAATATTTATTATTTCTAAGCCTTTTTAGTGAATTTGTGGTTAAACATTAGAAAATAATGTGCATATGCTTATACCTAACAAATGGGTTGAGTTTGTTGACATGTGTAGGTTGAAAGGAGACTTCTAGAAGACCCTTATGTGGCACTCTAAGGCCAAATTCGAATTTGGTTGGAAAGAATCATGGGATCATGAGGATATGTGTCACATCTCCTAATTGTATTGTAACTCTAAAAGACATGTGTCTTATCAGTTCCTATTTTGATTAGGACTCTAGAGGTAGAGGGAGAGATTCATGGATTATCATTAATGAGATGGCTCTCATCTTTTTGTATAAATAGGAGATCTCTCTCCTTCATTAGTTAGTCTCTTTTTAGTCTCTCTTTAGTCTTTCCTTTAGTCTTTTCTTAGTCCTTTTAGCTTGTTAGTCTCATGGCTTTTGAAAGCTTTTGTACTTTGCACTTTTGAAGAAATTGAATAAAGCTTTGATGTTCTCAACATGGAAGGAGATGTGAAGTAGATGTCATGGAGCATATTAGGATGTAAGTAGATTAGATTTCATTTTGTAAATATTGCTTTGTAGAATGTAAGGTAGATTAGATTTTCATTCATGCAATTTTAAGTATGCTTTGATTTCATAGGTAGAAGGGGGCCCCTGCCTTGTACAGTTTGAATTATTGCATTTTATTTTCTCCCGGGATTTGTTTTTATGTTTATGTATTTGCTTTACAAACTAATGGTATTTGAAGTTGACAGGTTCAAGCTGCTGCCTTTGTTTTTATAGCTGATTTTTAGTCTTATTTCTCAAAGTTCTGCTAACACATGAATGATCTTTTATCATGAACTGTTATCTTTTAAGGATCAGAATACCACTAACTTGCAGTTGGCTTTGAGTGCTTTTTAGACTAATCTTTCACTACTTTCTAATCATACTTTGCATAGTACATATGGCTGAAGTAGAGAATTAGGGAGAGATAATCATTATCTTTGGTTTTAAAAGTGACTTTCTTTTCTTTTATTTGCAGCAGCATGAATGGTGTCTAGTGCCATTGGAAGTGGTCATTTACTTTCAAGTCATTTCAAGTTCTTTGTTTTCAGTTTCATTTCAAGTTATTTCTTTCAAGCTCTTTCTTTGCAAGTTTAAAGTTTGATTACTTTCTAGACTTATTTCTAACTACTTCCTAATCGTGCTTTACACAGCACATGTGTTTGAAGCAGAGTTTTAGGAAGAGTTGAACATTATAACTGGTCTTTAAAGTGGTTTTTCTTACTTGTCACCTTAGAGCTTGACTACTTTTTGGACTTATTTCTGACTACTTCTTAATCGTGCTTTACACAGCACATGTGTTTGAAGCAGAGTTTTAGGAAGAGTTGAACATAAACTATAAAACAACGAAGTAAGAGAAAGGTTAACTAAGCACATATAGTGCACCACACTTCATCAGTTTACGATACCCGGATTGATAATTTATGTAGAGCAATTTAAAGACGTTAAATTGACTAAACAGGTAGTGAGCTTCTCATTTTTTTTAGTAGTAGTAAAGCCCCTTCCCATGCTCATCTTCCAAGGCAACAATCTCTACTTCAGTGTCCCTTAGGGTTTGATCATCCTGTTCTCTCTTGTTGTGAGCCCAAATTTTTGATAATCTCTTCAACTCCTTTAGGTTATGATCAAAACCTTCTGCTATATTCCCACCAATAGCAAGAGGGTGGGTCTTCCAATAATCAATTACCATTCGAATATAGGTTGCATCTTTCAACCATGTAGACTTGAACTTGAAAGGGGCTTTGGGTTTGTTCAATCCACCTCTTATTCCAAGGTATATTGGCAAATGATCTGATATACCCCCTGAACCAACCCATTGCCTATAGTTATAGCCCATACCCATCAGTCGTTCCTTGATGGGGAAGCAATCTAGCCTTCTAGCGAGGTTGTCCTCTCCAATTCTTCCGTTCCTCAAAGTATATTGAATTTTTGCAGATGGAATATCTATAAGGTTGTGATTCTCTAGGATGTTCTCAAAGAAAGAAGATAGGGGGTCAATTTGGGCATGGTGTCCCATGACTCCGAGAATCCAATAGAGAAATTTAAGTCTCCTCCAAGGATTATATTGTCCTTTTGTAGAAGATTGGTGTTCAATAAATGCTCCCAGAATACCCCATGATTTTGACATGGCCCATATACATTGATAAGTCTAATGTCGGAGCCAAGTTCAGATGAGAAGATGTCCACCCCGATGTGTCCAATGCCTCCCCATATGCTACATAGCTTGATAGTTCAAGTGTTAAAGCCCATTGCAATTCCTTCCGAGCGGCCATTGACATCAAGGGGTTGAAATGACCATTCGGGTAGCATGGACTCTAGTAGGTGAGATATGACTTTTGCAAGACCCAGGGTTTCTTGAAGGAATATGACATCAACCTGATCAGTCCTAAGAAGTCTAAGGAAAGCTAGATTTTTCTCAGGGCTAGCTAATCCTCTACAATTAAAGGATATCAACTTCATGGGGGAGATGGATCCATGGTGTTCTGTGCTCTAAGAACCTGGTCAGTAGAAAGTTGTCGGCCCGAAGAAATCTCCTCCCCTTCCTGTAGCTTGGCTTTGGATAGGGAGGATGGTTGGCCTCTTGGTGGATTTATGGGGATGGAGGGAGATACTAATCAAATGCCAATAAAGTCAGGAGGTTTAGATCAAGAGAGGGATTGAAGCGGGTAGTTGTGGGATAGAGACCCTTGATCAGAGTCATAGGATTTGGTAGATGTGGGCACCTCTAGAAAGGATGGGGAAGTGTTAGAGAAAATGGTGGGGAGGGGGTGATGCAGAGTGCAGGCTAGAGAGATGGGGGGTGATGGCATGAATGCAGAGCACTGATGATCAACTGATGATGATGCTACAATACAAGATGAAGAAGAGAAATGTACAAAGCAGGGGTTAGATGTGGACATACCCGAAGAAATCACAACCACCACAGCCGCCCTTTCCCTTGTCAGAGAAGGAGAGGGAGGCCAATATGGTGCTTTTCCATGCTTCTTCAGAGTCTCCTTAACTGGTGTTTTCGCTGTTGCTTCAAAGGAGGGGTGGTTCTCAGGTTCCTTTGTAGCCTTGGTTGGAATTGTCTTCCCCTTTTACGCTGCTCTTGCTTTTCCATTCAGGGGGCAGTCCCTGAATAAGTGTCCCACCTAATGGCATCTCTTGTGTCTAAAAGGGACCCCCTCATAATCTTCGATTTGAGTTTGTGAGAAATTTCTCTAGAGCAATGTGATACGTTCCTGCAGCCCTTCCCTGGTGTCAAAATAGACCAGTATCCTTGTGTATGCCATGATGCCTATAGTGAGGTATGATTTATCATACTTTAGAAATTTGCCCAAGGTGTTCCCAATGTGCTTGAAAATGTCCTCAGACCAAAAGTGGAGTGGCAGGATTGGTAGACATACCCACAGTGGTCCATCCCCTAGTTGCTCCCTCTCAAGGTCGAAAAGAGGGTTCCATCGTCGCAGGAGCATGGGGGCCTATTCAATGTGCCAGAATGAAGATAGAACCCAATTTGTGTGTTCGGCTCTGGCAAAGCGAAGCACAAACAATCCCTAGACAAAGGTTTGCACGAGAGGTAGTTTGGACAAATGTTATCCCCATATTTCTGTTGTCCATTGCTTAAGATGTGCCATAGAGTAGCTTCTCCCACAAACCCTACCTACCAATACTCTATCAGCAGTATCCATGGTTTCACCCCACTGGATATCTTCACCTAAATGGATTGCAACGTCTTGTGTCCTGGTTTTGACGCACTTTTGTTTTTGCCCAACCTGTGGCCCTTATCGATGATGTCCTCCTGAGAGCTACTAAGGTGAGGGTTTAGATGAGGGTTTGTAGGGTTCAAACTAGGGCTAGAAGGGTAAGCTTTTGAGATTGGTTAGATGCTAGTGAAGCTATTGGAGAGGTGTAGGTTTTAACCCCATAAAAAAATTAACTACATACAAATTCTAAAACATAGAAAATAAACAATGCGAGAGCATAACACATAAAACACATATACATAGAGATTTTCCCCTAGATCCCAAAGCTGGGACTACCAAATTGATTTTTCATTATGTTCCTTTCAATGTTACAATACATATTTATACATGTCGAAGCATCCAATACCATGCACTGAAAACCATTGCGCGCAAAACCATGTGCAAAAACCATGCACAAAACCATAGGTAGGTCTGCCCAACCTAATATAGGGTCCAAAAAAGATTTCCCTGGGGCGATGCCTCAGACCTTATAGAGGGGGTCTACCTGCCCCCCTCAAACCCCATGTGAAGCCCCCTATGCACAATCACCACAACAAAGGTGGGGCTACACACCCCCTCTAACCCCCCCATTAACTAGGAGGACTAGTCGTGGAAAGAATAAAACACAACCCAACATTCTCCCACTTGTGGTTTTCTTTCCAGAAGGGGCCACAAGAGAGCTTAGTTATTTATCCAGCGCTGCAATGCCCATTGTTTCTCTACACCAAGAGAACTTATTAGAGCTCACAGATTTCGTCAATGCATCTGCAATATTCTTCAAAGTGTCCACCTTTACTAGCAACACCTTTTTGTCTTCTATCATATCCCTCACAAAGTGATACTAAACATCAATGTGCTTTGTCTTTGAATGATAAGCAAGGTTATTTGCCAAGAAAATTGCACTTTGGCTGTCACAATCTATCCTTATTGCTCCCTGTACTAACCCCATACTTGAACACAATCTCTACAACCAAACTACTTCCTTGCTTGCGTGAGTGGCTGCCATGTATTCTGCCTCTGTAGTTGATAGTGCCACTACAGATTGTTTCTTACTCATCCAACTAATTGCACCTCCAAATAGGTTAAACACATACCCACTTATAGAACTTCTCTGATCCATATCTCCAGCCCAATATTCATCAATAAAGCCACGAATATCCAACACTCTATCCAATCCTAGTCTTCCTTGGTAGCACAAACCATAATCACTAGTGCCACGCAAATACCTGAAAACCCACTTCACTGTTGTCCAATTCTCCTTCCCTGGTTTTGACATAAACCTACTCAATACTCCTACTGCATGTGCAATGTCTGGTCTAGTACAGGCCATCGCATATATTAGGCTACCGACTGCACTTTCATATGGAACATGGGACATGTCCTCTTCCTCTTCTTGCGTCTTGGGACACTGTTCAACACATAACTTTACACCTACAGGAATAGGAACCTTCAACGGTTTGCTATCCTGCATATTAAACCTTTGCAATATTGTCTCGACATACTTCCTTTCGTTTAACCAGAGCTTCCTCTTTACCCGATCTCTTTTAATTTCCATGCCCAAAATATAGTTTGCAGCACCAAGATCTTTCATGTCGAATTTGGAGGACAATGGGATCTTCAAATCCTGGATAATTTCTTTGTCATTTCCAACTAGCAACATGTCATCCACATATAAGACCATATAAATAACACAGTCACCAATTAATTTAAAATACACACAGTGATCTACTTTTCCTCTGGTGAAGCCAAGTCCCCGTATAAATGTATAATATTTCTGATACCACATCCTTGGTGATTGTTTTAGCCCATACAGAGACTTCTTTAACTTGCATACCAGTTCTTTCTTACCCTTCAGGTTGCTTCATGTAGATCTCCTCTTCCAGATCCCCATGAAGAAATGTTCTCTTCACATCCATCTATTCTAACTTAAAATTAAAAGTAACAACAATAGATAAAAGTAATCTAATAGAAGCTACCTTGGCAACAGGAGAAAAAATATCACCAAAATCAATTCCTGGCACCTACGAATAACCTTTTGCTACCAACCAAGCTTTGTATTTCTCCACCTCTCCTTCTACATTCATCTTCTTCTTGAACACCCATTTGCTGCTAATGGGTTTCCTTCTAGTTGGCATCTCCACCAGATTCCAAGCCTCATTTTTGTGCAAATATGCCATTTCATCAACCATGGCCTCTTTCTAGAGTTTTCCATCCTCTGAATCTACTGCTTCCTTCACATTTCTGGGGTCATCATCAGTATTAGATAAAGCAAAATTTGAATAGAAAGCAGATGGACTATACCTTTCTGACTGCCTTCTTTCTCGAACTGATCTTCTGACAACTAGAGTTTGTGGCTCTTCATCTTCTGATTCCTCTTCTGCTATAGAGTCTGATTCTTGCTCCTTTAGCTCAAAATCTATCTTCTCAGGTCCCTTTGATGGGACTTCATGTTTAATAAAAAATTTCACCTCTCTTAACACCACATCTCAGCTGTACGCAACCTTCCTTGTTATTAGATCCCAAAGCTTATAACCCTTTAAACCATCCTTATACCCAATAAAGATGCACTTTTCAGATATACTATCCAACTTTATTTTTTTCTCCTTTGGAACATGTACATATGCATCACATCCAAATACCCACAGATGTGAAAGAGAGGGTTTCTTACCAGTCCATGCCTCTTGTGGAGTCTTATCCTCCAATGTTGATGAAGTGATCTATTGACCAGGTAACATGCTGTCTCCACGGCCTCTACCCAAAATTCTTGTCCTAACCCAGAACCACTGAGCATGCTTCTTGCCCTTTCCATCAACGTCTTGTTCATTCTTTCTAAAACTCCATTTTTCTCAGGTGTGTATGGAGTAGTCTTCTATCGTGTTATACCACACTTCTTACAAAATTATTCAATTTCCTTGCTACAAAACTCTCCACCGTTATCTGTCCTCAGCACCTTTATTTTCTTCTCTGTCTGGTTTTTCATCAGAGCCTTAAATTATTTAAAACTATTAGAGACTTCGGATTTCTTCTTGAGGAAATATATCTATGTATTCCTTGAGAAGTCATATATAAATGATACATAGTACAAAGACTTACCAAGTGATGGAACCTTCATAGGTCCAAACACATCACTGTGCACAAGCTATAATATTTGTTTCTCCCTCTTACCACCAGAGGGGAAACTCACCTGATTTTGCTTCCCATATACACAATTTTTATAGAAATCAAAATCCAGAGAGCTATTAGTCATACCTTTACCATGAAGTATTCGAAAACCCTTCTCTCCAATATGTCCAAGCCTTTGATGCCACAACATGGTCTTTTCTCCAAAGACCACTAGATTTTCTACTCCACTTTCAAGAACCACAGAATTGTTGCACTCATCAATACCAGTGCTACCTTGCAGCTTGTACAGAGTTCCAATTTGAACTCCTCGCATCAATACCGGTGCTACCAGAACCATCTTGCAGGTATCTTTCTCGAACATTGTTTTTACACCTGCATCATCCAACTTGCTTATAGAAATCAGATTTCTCGCTAATGCAAGAATATGCAAAACACCCGGAAGTGTTCTAGTCCTTCCACCTTGCAACTTCAACTTAACTTTTCTGTGACCAACGATTCTAGCCTTCCTGTCATCCCCCAAAAAGACATCACCACCATCATACTTCTCATACTTGCAGAACCACTCTCTATCAAGAGTGAAGTGAAAGGATGCACCTGAGTCAATCAACCATGCCTCATGATCTCCATGTGTACTTGAAGAAGCCAGGTACACATCCCCACCTTCATCTGAGGTGGTTTTTTCCTCTACAAAAGGAGCATCATCATATCCCTTTCCTTTGTTAGGAGCTTTAGATTTACAATCCCTTTTGTAGTGCCCTTCCTTTCCTCATTTCCAGCATGTCGCCTTTACAGGTTTTCTTGGAGATTTAGATCTCTCTCTAGATTTAGATCTCCCACTCGATGACTTATTTTTGTTTTTGTTCTGGGATCGTCCTCGTATAAACAAGGCATCACCATTCTAGCTCTCCATATTTTTCTATCTCATCTCCTCCGTCAGCAAGGATGAGACTATTTCATCAAACTACAAGGCAGTTGCATTGCTACTTATTGCAATAACCAGACTATCCTTGTAGGTTTTAACCCCGTACAAAAATTACCCGCATACAAATTCTAAAACGTAGAAAATAAACATAGCGAGAGAATAACACATAAAACACATATACAAAGAGATTTTCCCCTAGATCCCAAAACCGAGACTACCAGCTTAATTTTTCATTATATTCCTTTCAATGTTACAATACATATTTATACATGCCGAAGCATTCAATAACATGGACCAAAAACCACTGCGTCCAAAACCATGGATCGAAAACCATCACGTCCAAAACCATGTGTGAAAACCATGCACAAAACTATAGGTAAGTCTGCCCAATCTAATATAGTGCCCAAAAAAAAATTCCCCGGGCTGCTGCCCCTGTCCTCGTAGAGGGGGCCTACCTAGCCCACTCAAACCCCCTGTGACCCCCCCATTGCACAATTGGCGCAACGAAGGGGGTAATCCGCCGCCCCTCTAAGCCCCTGGTTAACTACGTCGTCTAGTCATGGAAAGAATATAACACAACCCAACATTCTCCCACTTGTTGTTTTCTTTCCACAATGGGCCACAGGAGAGCTTAGTCATTTATCCAGCCCTACAACGTCCATTGTTTCTCTACACCAAGAAAACTTCTCAGAGCTCACATATTTTTTCAATGCATCTACAGTATTCTTCAAAGTGTCCTCCTTTACCAGCAACACATTTTTGTCTTCTATCATATCCCTTCCAAAGTGATAATGAACATCAATGTGCTTTGTCTTTGAATGGTAAGCAGGGTTCTTTTCCAAGAAAATTGCACTTTTCTCGTCACAGTCTATCATTATTGCTCCCTGTACTAACCCCATACTTGAACAAAATATCTACAACCAAACTGCTTCCTTGCTTGCATGAGTGGTTATCATGTATTCTTCCTCTGTAGTTGATAGTGCCACTACATATTGTTTCTTACTCATCTAACTGACAATAAATCCAAATAGGTTAAATACATACCCACTTATAGATCTTCTCTGATCCAGATCTCTAGCCCAGTCCCCATCAACAAAGCCACGGATATCCAAAACACTGTCCAATTCTAGTCTTCCTTGGTAGCACAAACCATAATCAATAGTGCCACACAAATACCTGAAAACCTTAATTCACTGTTGTCCAATGCTCCTTCCATGGTTTTGACATAAACCTGCTTAATACTCCCACTACATGTGCAATGTCTGGTCTAGTACAGACCATCGCATACATTAGGCTACCGATTGTACTTGCATATGGAACATGGTACGTATCCTCTTCCTCTTCTTGTGTCTTGGGACATTGTTCAATAGATAACTTTACACCCACAGGAATAGGAAACTTCATTGATTTACTATCATGCATACTAAACCTCTGAAGTATTGTCTCGATGTACTTCCTCTGGTTTAACCAAAGCTTCCTCTTTGCCCGATCTCTTTTAATTTCCATGCCCAAAATATAGTTTGTAGCACCAAGATCTTTCATGTCAAATTTGGAGGACAATTGGGTCTTCAAATCCTAGATAATTTCTTTGTCATTTCCAACTAGCAACATATCATCCACATAAAAGACCAGATAAATAACACGGTCACCAATTAATTTAAAATACAAACAGTGATCTGCCTTGCTTCTAATGAAGCCAAGTCCTCGTATAAATGTATCAAATTTCGGATAGCACATCCTTGGTGACTGTTTTAACCCATACAAAGACTTCTTTAACTTGCATACCAATTATTTCTTACCCCTCACCGCAAAGCCTTCAGGCTACTTCATGTAGATCTCCTCTTCCAGATCCCCATGAAGAAATTTTGTCTTCACATCCATCTATTCTACCTCAAAATCAAAAGCAGCATCAACAAATAAAAGTAATCTAATAGAAGCTACCTTGGAAATAGGAGAAAAAATATCACCAAAATCAATTCTCGACACCTGGGAATAACATTTTTCTACCAACTGAGCTTTGTATTTCTCCACCTTTCCTTCTGCATTTGTCTTCTTCTTGAACACCCATTTGTTGCCAATGGGTTTTCTTCCAACCGACAACTCCACCAGATCCCAAGCCTCATTTTTGTGCAAAGATGCCATTTCATCAACCATGGCCTCTTTCCAGAGTTTTCCATCCTCTGAATCCACTGCTTCCTTCATAGTTCTGGGATCATTAGTAATAGATGAAGAAAAATTTGAATAGAAGGCAGATGGACTATACCTTTCTCGCTACCTTCTTTCTCGAATTGATTTTCTCTCAACGGGAGTTTGTGGCTATTCATATTTTGATTACTCTTCTGCTGTAGAGTCTAATTCTTCCTCCTTTAGCTCAAACTCTATCTTCTCGGGTTCTTTTGATGGGACTTCATGTTTAATAACATCTTTCACCTATCTGAACACCACATCTCAGCTGTACACGAGCTTCCTTGTTACTGGGTTCCAAAGCTTATAACCCTTTAAACCATCCTTATTCATTCAAAATGGATCCTAGAAACCCTTTAAGTCTTCAAAAATAAAAAACTATTGCAAAGGATGAACTTTTAAAAATGGCGGAAAACACTATCGGGAGAGAAAAACATGAAGAAAGTGAGAAAACAAAACCTATCGGAGGTCAAAGGAATGATGCATAGGAGCCATTGGATCTAGTCGATCAACAGTCCAGATCTGATCGGCATATCGCAATTGGCAGTGGCAGGCGGAGTCCATCGAAAGCGACCTTATGGGAAATCGTGATTGTGATCGATGTGATTAAACAAGAGCCATTTATATATGCACACAGACCAATGGTACAGATCTACTCGCACCATCGCATCACCAAAACACACACAAAAGGACTTACCAGGGCCCGAGGACTATAAGAGATGTGATTGCAATATGTCACATCGCAAAATCGCATCGTGACAATGCAGAGGAGTTGGCCAATACATATGCGACTTGTGATAAAGCCAGACCTGACGGGTCTTATGGGTACATATATATATATATATATATATATATATATATATATATATATATATATATATATTGAGTTCCATAAAAAGGAGCTTTTCAATGTAAATTCGAATTTTCGTTAAAGAAAAAAAAAACAAAGGAAATGCGGATGGAGCGATAAAATGGACCCGAAAGGGTTTATACATGCAGCGATATAATTTTTGAGTTCCGTAATGAGTGGGATTTCAGGCGGGCCTTAGGCGGTAAGTGGTATTGGATGGGCTCTGCCCGATCCCATCCACTAGTCAAGACGTGACTTAAGAAAACCACCTTTTCGAGTGAGTAATCTCTGTACGCATAAGCCGCCCGAAATGAACAACAACTATTGGATCAACGATCATATAGATCAACGGTGGACATGTGATAGCGATATAAAGGAAGATCCGATGGAGTTATAAGGCGAAATTGATAATATTTCAGGTCCAATAAAAGGTGTTTGGGCAGATTTTTACAGTGTTTTTGTGTATTTCTCTATGTAAATAGAGAACAACTATTTTGGGGATTTCAAAGGTGCTGATGGTCCCTTTTGTTGCAAAACAGGTGGCCACCATATCTGAAGATGTTACACCATGATTGGTTAATGCTCAGAGGGTATTTGAATAGACAAAGACCGGGAGCCAGAGAGCCTAGAAGAGGAAACGAACAGACAATGCTGATTGGCTTAAAAGCCACTGAATGAGAGAGACAGAGCCAAGCAGTGCTAAGATAGAGGGAAGATAGAGACAGAGAGCGAAAGGGAGAGTTTGTGTACTTAGAGATACTTGAGGGATTCATCTAAACTCATGCTATTTTGTATCTATTGTGTTGAGACTCAAATTGAGCTCACTTTTGTAAAACTCTACTCTTGAAGACATAATAGAGAGGTCACCACTGAAGGCTAGACCAGGAGACGTAGCCTAGGAGTTTTGGGTGAACTCCTTGATTATTTGTTGTGTTATGCGTATATCTGTTATTTTTTTCTAATTGCTTCATTGTCTATATTATTCGCAATATTTTCAATCCATTGCACTAAGTAATATAGGCTAATCTTGCACATGGGTCTGTAATACCTTAATATTGGTCTAAGATCACATTTTCAGATCAAGTGGTATCAAAGATTTAGGTTTGCTGAGGTTAGACAAGCTTGTGTTCGATTCTTGAATGCTAACTAAGTCAAAACGCAAACTAGGAGAAGGAAAACTTGTTGAGACTAATCCAAAGATTGTAAGAGTCTATCCTCAGAGGAGAATGGAAGAAGAAATTCCATTGTAATCAGAATCTCAGTCCATGGACAATTTTATGGCCATGCGAGCCATGGTGGAAGAGATGTATCGAGAATTCAAGAAGGGTCGAGGTGAAAGTACTTCAACACCCAAACAAGGCAAAGGATCAAAGGAACCTCTTCTAGTTGCCCATCCAGAAGGCAAAGGGAAAGTGGAAGAGCCTCCTCCATCATCTCCTCCACCATCACCTCCATTTAGCCCTGAAAAGAAAAAGAAGAAAACATCTTTGATTAAATTAGATGTAAAGTTTGATTTGCCAATTTATGATGGAGAATTAAATGCAGAAAAGCTAGATAACTGGATTAGACAGATTGATGTATATTGTAGGGTGCAAAACATTGATTCAGAAAGGAGGAAGATTCAGCTGGCTAGCCTTTGCCTTGGAGGAACTGCACTAGTGTGCTGGGAAGGCAGGACACAAGCTGATTTGAAGAAGCATGGTAAAATTCTTTCTACCTGGAATGAATTTGTTTCTGCCATTAAAAAACAGTTTTAGCCTCTAGCTTTTATGCAGCAAGCAATGATGAGTTGGAAATTCTTCGTCAATTAAAGGGTCAAAGTGTACAAAGCTATACCCAGGAATTTAGAAAAAGAGATTTAACTCTAGGCATATCTCTAGACTCACCTAAAATTTTGTTGAAGTATACAGGTGATCTACATAGCTATTTGAAGCACACCATTCTCATGTTTAACCCCACTAACCTAGATGATGTATTAGGTCAGGCTACACATCTAGAGGCTAGAGGCAAGAATGTGAACCTAGAGATTGGGGGATCATCAAAGCCCTCTGCAAGCAAGAACAAGGAAAAGAAGAAGCAGAAATGGAAGGAGAGGAAGACAAACGCTGTACAGAAAGATAAACCTTCATGCACTCATTGCAAGAAGGATGGACATGATGATGAACACTGCTGGTCTTTGCATTCGGAGCTGAAACCTAAGAAGTTCGGTGGTAAGAAGAAGAAGACTGCTGCTGCTATTCAGAAAGACTTGGGGTCAGACTCAGGTGATGAAACAACAGTCACAGCCACAGGTATAAAAGGTAAAAATTCTGAAGCATCTACAAGTAATTCTGCACAATCTATTGATAATGAAGATAATGAGAGGAAAAGACATGAGCTTTTTCATATTAGAGTTATTTCCAAGCACCAAAAGATTGATACTTTATTTGATAGTGGATCACAAGTAAACTTGATTTCTGAAACAATTTTAAAGAAGTTGGGCTTACTAACAACAACTCACAAGAAGCCATATCCATTAGGTTGGGTATGTGATAAAGCAGAGCTACAAGTGACTATACAATGTAAACTTAGGTTTGCTATTGGGTCAACATTTGTAGGTGAGGTTGAGTTAGATATAGTTCCCTTAGATATATGTGGTATTGTTTTAGGAAGTCCTTACTTGTATGATAGAAAAGCCATATTATATAGAGCTAAAAATAAGTATCAACTCACTAAATATGGAATAGAATATATTGTAAGAGCTCATAAACTCAAAAATAACTATTCTCTCATAAACTCAGGGAAGATGAAAAGAATTGTAAATTCATGCAAGAAATTTTTACTAATGGTTGTAAAGGAAAAGAACCCTGATAAAACCAATGTATTTGAAGGCTGTGAGGCTAAACAGAAAGTTGATTTAGTTAAATTTGTTTCAGAATATGATATCCTATTTCAATAACCTAAATGTCTGCCACCCAAAAGGGAAATAGTACATGATATTCATTTGCAGTAAGATGCTCCATTTCCTAACATTGGAATGTACATGTTATCCGCTTTAGAGAATTCAGAGATCAAGAAGCAGGTACAGGAGTTGCTCGATAAAGGGTTCATAAGACCAAGCACATCACCATGCGGATCTCCAATCGTGTTGGTGAGAAAGAAAGAGGGTTCGTGAAAGATGTGCATTGATTATAGAGCACTAAATAAAATAACGATCAAGAATCGTTATCCTCTTCCTCGCATTGATGATCTATTAGATCAGCTGAAAGAAGTAGTTTACTTTTCCAAGTTGGACTTGTGTAGTGGCTATCATCAGGTCAGAGTAGTAGAACAAGTTGCATGGAAGACTACTTTCAAAACAAAGCAAGGGCTGTATGAATGGCTAGTTATGCCTTTTGGCTTAACTAATGCTCTTGCCACTTTCATGAGAGTTATGAATGATGTACTCAGACCTTTTATCGATGATTTTGTAATTGTATATTTAGATGACATTCTTGTTTTCAATAAAACATGGGAAGAACACTTGAAGCATGTAAAGCATACTTTAGATGTTTTGAAAAGAGAAAATCTCTATGTGAAATTGTCAAAATGTGAATTCGGCAAAACATCTTTAAATTATTTAGGTCATATTATAGGGGGTGGTGAATTGAAGATAGATCCCTCTAAGATTGAAGTCATTGTGAACTGGCCTAAACCCAAATCTACTACAGAAGTTAGGAGTTTCCTAAGAGCAACACAATATTGGAGAAAGTTTATTGCTAACTTTTCCTTGATTGCAGCTCCTTTACATGCTTTAACAGGATTGAACAAGGTGTTTCAGTGGGGAGGCAAACAGCAGAAAGCCTTCGACACCTTAAAAGAAAAAATTAGTACAACACCAATACTAGCACTGCCAGATCTTCAATGACGATTTGAGATTGAAACAGATGCCAGTGACTATGCCATGGAAGTAGTGTTGATGCAACACGGTAAACTCATATGCTATCATTTTGACACATTTAATTCTACAGTAGTTAATTATCCCACATATGATAAAGAATTGTATGCATTATTAAAGAGTGTGAAAAAGTGGAAATGTTACCTAATGGGCAAAGAAACAATTATACATACAGATCATCAACCATTTCAACATTTGCACTCACAAACTAAATTGCAGCAATCAAGACACTGTAGGTGGGTGGGTTTTCTACAGCAGTTTCATCTTGTCATCAGATATAAGAAGGGCATACATAATAAGGTTGCATATATGTTATCCAGACCAATCATAAATGCATCTACTATACTTAATCATAACTCAGTAATGCATGAAAGCTACATTGAACAATATGCTCAAGATGTAGATTTTAAAGATGTATATGAAACTTTAAGTCATGTCAAACAAGTAGAAGAATTGGATTATTATGTTAAGGACAAACTCTTGTATTATTTGGGAAAGTTATGCATTCCACAAACTGAAAGAGTTAACATAATCTAAGAAGCACATACTTCTCTTATATTAGGTCATTTTTGTGTAAGTAAAACAGTTTCATAGCTGCAAAGGTTCTGTTATTGGCCAAGAATGCATGAAACAGTTTCTAGATATATTAAAGGGTGTACTATGTGTGCTAAAAGCAAGCCCAGTAATAGAAAATTAGGCTTGTACACTCCACTTCCAGTTCCTTCTCGTCCTTGGGAAAGTGTTTCCATGGACTTTGTTGGGGGATTTCCAAAGTCTAGAAAAGGTCATGATTATTTATATGTTATTGTGGACAGGTTCAGCAAATTGTGTATTTTAATACCCTGTAACAAGCAGATTACAACTGAACAAACAACGAAGTTGTTCTTTTAGCATGTCTGGGTTCATTTTAGGTTACCCACTTCCATTATATCTGATCGAGATTCCCGATTTGTTGGGAAGTTTTGGTCAAGTCTGTGGGATTGGATGGATACTAGAGTGAAGAAGAGAACAACATTTCATCCAAAAACAGATGGCCAAACAGAGGTGGTCAACAAGACAATGATCCAGTTGCTCAAGGGCTATTGCAGTAAGCATCCAAAGCTTTGAGATGAGCATTTTTGTTATGTGCAACATGCTTACAACCGTGCCAAGCACTCTTCTACTCAGAGATCTCCATTTGAGACTTGTTTTGGTTTTACACCAAAGTCTCCCTTGGATTTTGTCTTTAGTAAAGACATAGCAGTTGATGGACACAGTGATGTGGACAAAGCAACCAAGTTCATTGAACAGATCCAAGAAATTCACCAGGAAGTACAGGAACAACTAGAAAGAAGCCAAGCCAAGTACAAGGCAAGGCATGACAAGCATCGGATTGAGCATAGCTTCCAAGTTGGTGATCAAGTCTGGCTATACATCAGCAAAGACAGAATGCAGGGTGAAGGTAATAAGCTGAAACCAATAAGGTATGGGCATTTCAAGATACTTGAGAAAATTGGTGAAAATGATTTTCGCCTTGATTTTCCAACTTATATGCAAATCTATTCAGTCATTAATGCAGAGAACTTGAGACTATATGAACCTTCATTGATTGAAGATCCCGAAGAGCAAAGTCAGTTGCCTTCTATTGATGATCTGTTGCCTGAATATCTCAATGAGTTGCAGGAAGACACAATTCTGGACAGGAAGGTGAGAACTACGCGCAGAGGGGATGTTGAGTACTTGAGAATCGGACTCAAAGGTTCAAAACCAAGCAGTGCATGATGGATAGAGATTGAACAAGTGAGGAAGCTGTATCCTCACTTGATCAATTCTTAAAAACCAACTTTTGGTGGTCCAAAAGCTTTTCAGTGGGAAGGAGTGATCCAAAATGGATCCTAGAAACCCTCTAAGTCTTCAAAAATAAAAAACTATCGCAAAGGATGAACTTTTAAAAATGGCAAAAAACAATATCGGGAGAGAAAAACATGAGGAAAATGAGAAAACAGAGCCTATCGAAGGTCAAAGGAACGATGCACAGGAGCCATCGGATCTGGCTGATCAATGGTCTAGATCTGATCGGCATATCGCAATTATCGGTGGCAGACGGAGTCCATTGGAAGCGGCCTTATGGGAAATTGTGATAGCTATCGGTGCGATTAAACAGGAAACGCTGATCTATGTGCACAGATCAACAGTCCAGATCTACTTGCGTCATCGCATTGCGAAAACACACACATAAGGACTTACTGAGGCCTGAGGACTATGCGAGATGCAGTTGCGATATGTTGCATCGCAAAATCACATTGCGACAATACAGAGGAGTGGGTCAATGCATATGCGACTTGTGATAAAGCCGGACCTGACGGGTCTTATGGGTAAAAATATATATATTTTGAGTTCCGTAAAAAGGAGTTTTTCAATGTAAATTTGCATTTTCGTTAAATAAATGAAAAACAAAGGAAATGCGAATGGAGCGATAAAACGGACCTGAAAGGGTTTATACATGCAACGATATAAGTTTTTAGTTTTGTAATGAGTAGGATTTCGGGCGGGCCTTAGGCGGTAAGTGGTATTGGACAGGATTTGTCTGATCCCATCCACTAGCCGACACGTCGCTTGAGAAAATCGCCTTTTTTGGCGAGTAATCTCCGTACGCATAGGCCGCCCGAAATGAACAACAACCGTTGGATCAACGATCATATAGATCAATGATGGACATGTGATAGCGATATAAAGGTGGACCCGATGAATTTATAAGGTGGAATTGATAATATTTCAGGTCCGATAAAAGGCGTTTGGGTGGATTTTTACAGTGTTTTTGTGTATATCTCTGTGTAAACAAAGAAGGAATATTTTGGGGATTTCAAAGGCATTGATGGTCCCTTCTGTTGAAAAATAGGTGGCCACTATAGCTGAAGACGTTACACCATGATTGGTTAACGCTCAAAGGGGATTTCAACGGACAGAGATCGGGAGCCAGAGAACCCAGAAGAGGAAACGAATAGACAGCACCAATTGGCTTAAAAGCCACTGAATGACAGAGACAGAGGCAGGCAGTGCTGAGACAGAGGGAAGATAGAGATAGAGAGCGAGAGGGAGAGTCTGTGTACTCAGAGAGACTTGAGGGATTCAATTAAATTCCTATTGTTTTGTATCTGTTGTGTCGAGACTCAAATTGAACTCAGTTTTGTAAAACTCTACTCTTGAAGACATAATAGAGAGGTCACCACTGAAGGCTGGACTAGGAGACGTAGCCTAGGATTTTTGGGTGAACTAATTGATTATTTGCTATGTTATGCCTGTATCTATTGTGTTTTTCTAACTGCTTCATTGTCTATATTATTTGCAATCTTTTTGATTCATTGCACTAAGCAATATAGGCTAATCTTGTACATGAGTCTGTAATACCTTAATATTAGTCTAAGATCACATTTTCAGATCACTTATACCCAATAAAGATGTGCTTTTTAGATTTACTATCTAACTTGGTTCTTTTCTCCCTTGGAACATGTACATATGCATCACATCCAAATACCCTCATATGTGAAAGAGAAGGTTTCTTACTAGTCCATACCTCTTGTGGAGTCTTATCCTCCAACGCTGATGAAGGTGATCTGTTGACCAGGTAACATGCTGTCTCCACCGCCTTTGCCCAGAATTCTTGTCCTAACACGACACCACTGAGAATGCTTCTTGCCCTTTCCATCAACGTCATGTTCATTCTTTCTACAACTCCATTTTGCTCAGGTGTCAATGGAGTAGTCTTTTGCCATGCTATACCACACTTATTACAGAATTCTTCAAATTCCTTGCCGCAAAACTCTCCACCATTATCTGACCTCAACACCTTTATCTTCTTTTCTGTCTAGTTTTCCACCAGATCCTTAAATTATTTAAGAATGTCAAAGGCTTTAGATTTCTTCTTAAGAAAATATATCCATGTTTTCCTTGAGAAGCATCTATAAATGATACATAGTACACTGACTTACCCGGTGATGGAACCTTCACAGGTCCAAACACATCACTATGCACAAGCTCTAAAATCTATTTTTCCCTCTTACCACCAGAGGGGAAACTCACCTGATTCTGCTTCCTATATACACAATTTTCACAGAAATCAAAATCTAGAGAGCCATTACTCGTACCTTCTACAATATCTTTACCATGAAGTATTTGAAGGCCCTTCTCTCCAATATGTCCAAGCCTTTGATGCCATAGCATGGTCTTCTCTCCAGAGACCACTAGAGTTTCTACTCCACTTTCAGGAACCACAAAATTATTGCACCCATCAACAATAGTGCTACCTTGAAGCTTGTACAAATTTCCAATTCGAACTCCCCACATCAATACGAGTGCTCCCTGAATCATCTTGCAGGTATCCTTCTCGAACACTGTTTTTACACCATCATCATCTAGCTTGAATACAAAAATCAGATTGTTGGCTAATGCCGGAATATGTAGGACACCCAAAAGTGTTCTAACCCTTCCACCTTGTAACTTCAACTTTACTTTTATGTGACCAATGATTCTAGCCTTCGTATCATCCCCTAAGAAGACATCACCACCATCGTACTTCTCATACTCACAGAACTACTCTCTATGGGGAGTGAAGTGAAAGGATACACTTGAGTCAATCAACCATGCCTCATGATCTACATGTGTACTTGAAGAAGCCAAGTACACATCCCCACCTTCATTTGAGGTGGTTTTCACCTTTGCAGAAGGAGCATCATCAGATCCCTTTCCTTTGTCAGGAGCTTTAGATTTACAGTCCCTTTTGTAGTGACCTTTCTTTCCACATTTTCAGCAAACCACATTTATAGGTTTTCCTTGGGATTTATATCTCCCACTCGATGAATTATTTTTGTTCCTGTTTCGAGACCGTCCTCATACAAACAAGGCATCACCATTCTGGCTCTCCATATTTTTTCGTCTCATCTCTTCCGTCAGCAAGGATGAGACTATTTCATCAAACTACAAGACAGTTGCATTGCTACCTATTGCAATAACCAAAATATCCCACGAATCTGGTAGAGTACACAAAAAACTAATGCACTTATATTCATATGAAATTTTAATATCAACAGATAATAACTGACTTATCGTAGTATTAAATGCATTTAGATGCTCTGTCACTGAGTCTCCATCTTTCATCCTCAGGTTATACAACTTTTTTTGTAGGAAGAGTTTATTCACTAGAGACTTAGATTGGTACAAAGTCCCTAACTTGTCCCACAAATCCTTCGTCGTAGCTTCCCCTGATACATTCAGCAATACTGAATCTGAGACACACAATCGTATTGTGCTCTTTGCCTTCCGACCCAACTTCTTCCATTCTTCATCAGACACTCCCTTTGGTTTAGTACTTGGATTTACCGCAATCCACTAATCTTTATCCACTAACAGATCCTCCATTTTGAGCTTCCATAACTCAAAACTCCGACCGTTAAATTTCTCAATCTCTATCTTTCCATTGCTCGCCATCTTCTTTCACCGCCAGAATCGATCCTGCAGATCTCCCACTGAACAGGGTCTACCATAGGTCTGAGCGAAACCCATCAACAATAAAGGCATCTCCTTGAAGCCAAAATAGCTCTGATACTAAATGTAGGTTTTAACCTCGTACATAAATTACCTGCATACAAATTCTAAAATACAAAAAATAAACAATGCAAGAGCATAACACATAAAACACATATACACAGAGATTTTCCCCTAGATCCCAAAACTGTGACTACCAGCTTGATTTTTCGTTATGTTCATTTCAATATTACAATACATATTTATACATGCCAAAGCATCCAATACCATGGACCGAAAACCATCGCATCCAAAACCATGGACCGAAAACCATTGCGTCCAAAACCATGTGCGAAAACCATGCACAAAACTATAGGTAGGTACACCCAACCTAATATAGGGTCCAAAAAAAAATTTCCCTGGGGCGCTCCCCTAGACCCCATAGAGGGGGGCTACCCGCCCCCCTCAAATCCCCCGTGACCCCTCTGCTGCGCAATTAGTGCAACAAGGGGGGGCTCTTCCCCCCCTCTAACCTCCTGGTTAACTACGTCAGCTAGTCGTGGAAAGAATATAACACAACCCAACAATCCCACGAATCTGGTAGAGAACACAACAAACTGATGCACTTATCTTCATATGAAAATTTAATATCAATAGATAATAACTAACTTACCATAGTATTAAATGCATTCAGATGCTCTGTCACTGAGTCTCCATCTTTCATCCTCAGGTTATACAACTTTTTCCGTAAGAATAGTTTATTCACCAGAGACTTAGATTGGTACAAAATCCCTAACTTGTCCCAAAAAGCCTTCGTTGTAGCTTCCCCAGAAACATTCAGCAATACTGAATCTGAGACACACAATTGTATTGTCCTCTTTGCTTTCTGATACAACTTCTTCCATTATTCATCGGACACTCCCATTGGTTTAGTACCCGAATCTACCATGATCCACTGATCTTTATCCACCAACAGATCCTCCACCTTGAGTTTCCACAACTCAAAAATCTGACCATTAAATTTCTCGATCTCTATCTTTCCATTGCTCGCCATCTTCTTTCACCACCAAAATCGATCCCATAGATCTCCAACTGAACAGGATCTACCACATGCTCGAGAAAAACCCCTCAGCAACAAAGACGTCCCCTTGAGGCAAAAACAACTTTGATACCAAATGTAGGTTTTAACCCATATAGAAATTACCTGCATACAAATTCTAAAACACAGAAAATAAACAATGCAAGAGCATAACACATAAAACACATATACACAGAGGTTTTCCCCTGGATCCCAAAACCGAGACTACCAGATTGATTTTTCATTATGTTCCTTTCAATGTTACAATACATATTTATACATGCCGAAGCATCCAATACCATGGACCAAAAACCATCGTGCCCAAAATCATGTGCGAAAACCATGCACAAAACCATAGGTAGGTTCGCCCAACCTAATATAGGGTCCAAAAAAAATTTCCCTGGGGCGCTGCCCCAAACCCTATAGAGGGGGGGGATACACACCCCTCTCAAACCCCCTATGACCTTCCCGCTACAGAATCGGCGCAATGAAGGGGGGCAGAGCCTGCCCTCTAACCCCCTTGTTAACTAGGTGGGCTAGTCGTGGAATGAATATAACACAACCCAAAAAGAGGGGAGTTGATAACGGTTCCGAGAGAGGGGTAACCTGAGGAAAAAGCAAGGGTTCACCGAGAGGGGTAGATGTAGGGATGTGTGATCCGACGGACGGAGGGAATGGTGGGTAACCCGAGGAGCTCGTGGTGAGGTCAGGACCTATACAATGAGCCACAAACTATAGGGAGGTTGGCGAAGGGGCAGGGGTAGCGAAAACCGACCAAGTGGGGGTGTCCTCTGGTAGGGTAACAACTAGGCATGAGGGCTCCGAGATTGAAGGAAACAGAGTGATAACTTCTGATAGGTCGCTACTGAAGGGGAGTAGGTTGTCTGTGTTCAAGGGGGGGGGGGATGTCCAAATGGAGACATCCATGAATGGGTCTTCTGAATAATCAACCAAATTCATCTCCATAATAGTTTTCCGAGTGCTATGCACTAGCTGCCACAGAGATTGTCAAATCGTTATTATTGTTGTAACCCACTGTAGATAGGAGAACAATGAGGAGCACGACGAAATCACGGGGAGAATAATACACAAAGGCAGTGACCGAGGAACAGGGACTGGTGCAAACGCCGTAAGAGAGATACGACAACAAGGTGGAAACGGAGTTGTTGCAATGGAGGGGTAGGATCTGCATATGCTCGAGGGTGCAGTCAAACCCTAGCCCGTGTAAGGCACTATTTGCGAAGGGTTACGGATCCATGTCACCCTAACTGTGTTGTTTTTCATATATATATATATATATTTAATACGTAAAATATTATGACTAAATAATACCCTTTCAGGCTTGTTGGGGAGAGAGAAAAAGGTAGGTATGATGAACCCGACATGATCCTAGCCGTTGGGGGAAGTGTAATCAAGAGTTATTAAGCGAGAAAATGGCCAACATATAATTAAGTGAAGAAGGCTCGATGATATATGTAATATGAGCACATACTTTATTTGAATATTCATGGGGAGAATGCTTTATGAGGGAGCACCTAGACATAAGCCACATGGAAGTTGACTATAATCTTACCTCGCCTTTATGATTTGTATGTGAAGGAAGAAGTAAAATAAAAAAACAACAACATATGTTTCATATTTTATTCATGTGAAAGGTTAAAATAAATGTTTTTTTTTTCAATGCAAAGTGCCTTATCGTGTGGTAAAAGGTTAGGAGGTAGGTTAGGGTTTTATTAAAAAAAATTAATATTTTATTTCTTTTATTATTATTTAATTTATAATTATTTTATTATTTTATATTTTGTTTGTTTATTTATTATATATATATATATATATATATATAAAAGTTTAGTTTAAGTTATGCTTACATTTTAATGATATTAATTTGTGATTTTTTATAATTATTTTAATAAATTGTATTTAGTTACTAAATTAATTAATTTGTTTTTAATTTTAATTTTATAATTATTATAATGATAATTATAACTTATAAATTTAAGGTTTTTGCAATGATTAATTCGAAATTAAGACTTTTAATTTTTTATTTAATTCAATAATGATTTTTTATAGGCTAAAATGATTATTATAAAAATAATTCTAATGCAGGGCAAAACATAAGTATATTGTCATGAAGATTTGAGCATGCACTTTTTATCATAGGAACATAAGAGGAAGACATCCATAAAACCCACGAGGATAGCTAAGCTCCAAAAGAGGGTCAAATCAAGCACCAACACAATAGAAGCAAATGTTAGCATATGTAACTATGTAGAGAACATTTAAACCTTAACATGATTAAACCTATCCAAAGAACTTAAGAAAAAAAAACCTTGGATAACCCTAAGGGTTATGATATGTAACTATAGATACAAATTCTAATATTAAAAGATAGAGCAGAGTTTGAAAAACAAAAGATAGAGTTCAACTTGGAAATGGAATACATAGTCGAAATTAGAGCATTCATGTGGAACGTCTAGGGTAAGAAAGAAAATCCTAGTCACAAAGTGTATCTATATACATAATGGAAAATAAAAGAAAAGATACATTGCAAAAATCATACTTTAAATACACCATGTTTGTGTAGAAAACCAAAAATATCACTAACCTTATGCTCAAAAGAAGTAAGTTGATAGGAATGACAAGCCAGATGAAAATCACTAAGAAAATGGAAGCTTATAAATCCACAAAAGAGTAAAACAAGAAATATACTTTCCAACTAAATACTGGGATGAAAATAAAGTAGTCGTAAGCGTAATTGTTCGCATAAGCTTGTAGATTCAAGGTTTATATTAATAAAAACCCCTCCCAAATTCCACTAACATTTCATATAGGGTTAGGGATTTTATTAATTAAAACCCAACCAAAATGAGACGTAAACTCATAACCTGCACCAAAAAGAGTTATAAACCAATTTAGTGACTCACACACACACACATATATAATTCTAACTTGGACAACAATGAAAATCTCTCTGTAGTCGCAACCGAAATGTACTATAAGAATATTAAAAGGAAAACTAGACGTTGTGGCTGGAATATCATAACAAAATTATATCTATATATATATATATATATATATATATATATATATATATAAGGTTTATAAAATATACCAGAGAATCAATTAGTGACGACTATCAATTTGAATTACATTATCATTGTATGTTCAAACCAAATAATGAATGATTTAAACTAATCCATGGCCTAAATTTAAATAATAAAATCATCAAGTTATACCTTGTAAACCCAAATGATACCAGAGTGAGAATCATGGATGTATATTGAAGTACACTATAAAAAAAATATCAACAACAAAGAATAAGAGTAAATATTCTAGCATACATATCAAGCCAAGAGGGAACTTACACAAATAGTAAAAACCCTACTCTAGTGGGTAAGCCGGAAACTGGAAAATCCTTTAAGGAAAAGATTTGGAAACATAAATTGCACACCAAAGGATATAGAATCAACCTTTGAACCTTTGAGCAAAGTTAAGTTATAGGACTTACAAAGCTCTATTGCACAAAGTCAAAAAGGGAAACTAATTTCATAGAAATGACGACTAGGGATAGTCATCACAACCTTATAATAACCCTAACCATCATGGATTGTTGATCAATCCAGAAAAAATTACCATCGTATATTTTAGGGTTTGATTCCAATCTTGAGCCCTAACAATCATTCAACACGTGGAACAAAATGAATTAAGTCGAAGGTTCAAGAAGAACTTAGTTAAATCTAGGTAAATATACCATATGCCTTCAGGAAATGACATTTGTAAAAAATATAATACAAGAGTTGATGTTATGCGATGGTATAAAGTGGTTAAGACAAGTTAATACATTGGTAATTGTTGTCAGGTCTTATATACAAATTCATGGAATAATATATGTGGCAAATTCATGAAAAGCATTGGTAAACTGAAGGGTAGAACGTAGAAAGAATAAACAAACCTTTTTACAAAAGAGGTAAATAATATATATATATATATATATATATATATATATATATATATATATATATATATATATATATATATATATTTATATATATATATATTTATTTATTTATTTATTTATTTAACGTGAAATATATAAAATGAGTTTTAGAACGAATCTAACGCAAGCCACATTTTTGTTCATAGTAGACCTAGAGTTATTTATGAACTCATACAATTTTGACATAAAATGAGTTTTAGAACTACTCTAACTCAAGCCACAATTTTTTTTCATAGTAGATCTAGAGTTATTTATGAACTCATACAAACTTGACATTTGGATGGTCGACAATATCAAAACAACATTTACAATTAGTACCTTCAGGCCAAGGAAATAAGTGTATAATAAGTGTATAATGCATAAATACAAAAAAAATATTTGATTGAATTGTCATGGTGATCACTCCTTGGAAATGTAAAAGAAGAGAATAATTATTAATGCAATTGAAGTAAGTTAAATGATATATTATAAGAAAATTGCTCAATAGTAGAATTATTAAGTAAGGATAACATTTTCTAAAAAAACTAGAGTATTTGACCATTTGAGTCAAAGGAAAGGGAGTGGCATAATCGTTACACTAGACTCACCCATCTAGCCTCGTTTGGTACCAATTGGGGATTGGTAATACAAATATCATTTGCATCCTTACTCCATCATTAAGTCAAAATCATACCTCCTTTGTGTTTTCCACTAGCAAGAGGCTTACATAGTTTGCTAAATTGCTTGACCTAGAGTTCGAGGTTTATATCGTATCAAAACATACGAGTGAGGTGGAATTTTATACCTTAAAAATTGATCAAAATGAAAGGGGATTGTGTGGAAGACATACATAATAAATTGTGTTGGGAGCATGATAATATTGAGAGGGGGGGCATGGGTGAATCAATATTATACTTCATGGATCACTTTAAACAACCTTTTAGTTTTCTTTACAACTTACTGAATCATCAATTGATTAGCTAACATCGCAATATATTAACAACAATTAACTCACACAAAATAGATCACGTGAACAACAAACATAAACCCAAATAAACCATGAGATCAACATCTAAAACAACATCATACATGAGAACATAGGGTATAAGGTGGAAACCCTGTCGAGAAAAAAAACACCATTTTCTTTGTCTACTTCTTTTTTATTATTCAAATCTTATTTTTACATCATGCATTGGCCACCACCAGTGTGTGATCCCAAACTTTCCATGCACGTGAGAAACCACTCACTTTAGGACACTACTTGACAAAAGCCACCAATTCCTCAACTTTTGAGGCCACCAACTATTGGAAGCCACCACTCCCTCAACCATGCAAGTCACCATCTATTGTAGAACACTAGTTGTTGGAGGCCCCAACCTCCAATAGTTTTCCAGGCCACCACCAGGGGGAAGCCACCGCTCCCAAATTTTTCAGGCCACAACCTAAAGGAAGCCACCACTCCATGAATCAATATGCCACCACCTTCCCACTAAAGGCCCAAACATTAAAAATTGTGTGGACCACATTTCATCCATTTTCAAACTAGGGCCCACATAATAGAGCTCAAACATTGTAGGCCATGTTTCATCATATTTTTAGACTGGACCCACTATTAAATTTAAGCTTATAAATTGAATATAAAAAACTCAATACAACTCTTTGTTCACACAATAAACATCAAAATATGACTTTGTAGAAATTAATGTGTAGATTCAAAACTGCTCATGAAATTTACTAAATCACAAGATTTGAAGCTACTATACTCATCTGTGAAAGTTAATTCACCATCTAAAACAAGAATTATTGACATGCAAAAGGAAACATAACACATAAACAAAGATTCATCTAGGGGAAAGCAATTTCTCAAAACCCCTTACTATTTGTATTGCATTAATCAAAGAATAAAGAAGAAATACAATGCTTGCTCAAGCCTAAGCACATCCTGCACTAGTATAGACTATCTCTTCGTCTCAATGTCTAAACCTGGACCAACACTTAGCCAATTTCAAGCCTTCTGAAGATCCTATTTCCTTGTGTTGTTCCCTTGGGAAATTTCCCCTATTTTTTAGGAATTTCACACTAAGGAATTGTGCAATTACCATAGGCCAATTCTTTTACTACATGCACCACTTGTGTAACTTGGATTAGTTTACAATTGATAATACAATTCCATTGAACTCCAATATCAACTGGATAACTCGAATTTGCTGCATTCAACAATTATTTTGGGTTGATTGATCAGTTAATTGGTTGATCACACAGTGTGGAAAAATTTCCACACCCACAACTTGACCTCCACTAGTTCTACTAATAGTTAGAACTAGTTAAACTGAAAATAACTCAAATTAACTAAAATAGATTGCTACAAATTAGCAATCAATCATGTAGAACTAAACTCAAGTGTCTCTAACTTAAATTTACTGAGTTAACTGAGTGACAAGAGCCATTTCACCTCAATTAACTAGCTCCAAGAATTTTGTTGAAATTGAAATTGAAATTTTAATCTAGTTTGACGACAACAAAGTCAAAACTAGATTTTCTTGCTGTAATTTCAACACTCACTCTTAGGAAGAAATGGATTATCAACCACCCCTATCCTACACCCGTGGAACTCAAATTTGCCTCTTGATAAAGCCTTTGTCAAAATATATACATCTTATTCCTTAGTCAGAATGTATTGCAACAACATAATCTGCTTCTGCACACAATCTCATAGATGGTGATACCATATTTCAATATGCTTGGATCGATAATGAAATACTAGATTCTCAGATAGGTTGATACAACTTTGATTGTCATAGTAAATATGTAGGTTTGAACCCTGTACAGAAATAACCTGCATACAATTTCTAAACTACATAAAATAAACAATGCAAGAGAATAACACATAAAACACATATACACAGAGATTTTCCCCTAGATCCCAAAACCGGGACTACCAGCTTGATTTTTCATTATGTTCCTTTCAATGTTACAATACATATTTATACATGTCGAAGCATCCAATACCATGGACCGAAAACCATCGCATCCAAAAACATGTACGAAAATCATGCACAAAACCATAGGTGGGTCCACCCATCCTAACATAGGTTGACCCCATAAAGTGGGGTTACCTGCACCCCTCAAACCCCCTATGACCCCCCCCGCTACACACTCAGTGCAACGAAGGGGGGGCTCCACACCCCCTCTAACACCCCTGTTAATTACGTGGGCTAGTCGTGGAAAGAATATAACACAACCCAACATTCTCCCACTTGTTGTTTTCTTTCCATAGGGGGCCACAAGAGAGCTTATTCATTTAACCCTGCAATGCCTATTATTTCTCTACACCAAGAGAACATCTTAGAGCTCACAGATTTTGTCAATGCATCTACAGTATTCTTCAAATTGTCCACCTTTACCAGCAACACCATTTTTTCTTCTATCATATCCCTCACAAAGTGATACTGGACATCAATGTGCTTTGTCTTTGAATGATATGTAGGGTTCTTTGCCAAGAAAATTGTACTTTTGCTGTCACAGTCTATCCTTATAGCTCCCTATACTAACCCCATACTTGAACACGATCTCTACAACCAAACTGCTTCCTTGCTTGCATGAGTGGCTGCCATGTATTCTGCCTCTGTATTTGATAGTGCCACTACAGATTTTTTCTTACTCATCCAATTGACTGCACCTCCAAATATGTTAAAAACATACCCACTTGTAGATCTTCTCTGATTCAGATCTCCAGCCCAGTCAGCATCAACAAAGCCACGAATATCCAACACTCTGTCCAATCTTGGTCTTCCTTGGTAGCAGAAACCATAATCACTAGTGCCATGCAAATACCTGAAAACCCACTTCACTGTTGTCCAATGCTCCTTTCTTGGTTTTGACATAAACCTGCTCAATACTCCCACTTCATGTGCAATTTCTGGTCTAGTACAGACCATTGCATACATCAGGCTACCGACTACACTTGCATATGGAACACGAGACATGTCCTCTTCCTCTTCTTGTGTCTTGGGACATTGTTCAGCAGATAACTTTACACCTACAGGAATAGGAACCTTCACCGGTTTACTATCATGCATATTAAATCTCTGCAATATTGTCTTGACATACTTCCTTTGGTTTAACCAAAGCTTCCTCTTTGCCCGATCTCTTTTAATTTCCATGCACAAAATATAGTTTACAGCACCAAGATGTTTCATGTCGAATTTGGAGGACAATTGGGTCTTCAAATACTAGATAATTTCTTTGTCATTTCCAACTAGCAACATATCATCCACATACAAGACCAAATAAATAACACGGTCACCAATTAATTTAAAATACACACAGTGATCTACTTTGCTTCTGGTGAATCCAAGTCCTCATATAAATGTATCAAATTTATGATACGACATCCTTGGTGACTATTTTAACCCATACGGAGACTTATTTAACTTGCATACTAGTTCTTTCTTACCCTTCACCGCAAAGCCTTCAGGTTGCTTCATGTAGATTTCCTCTTCCAGATCCCCGTGAAGAAATGTTGTCTTCATATCCATGTATTCTACCTCAAAATCAAAAGCAACAACAACAGATAAAAGTAATCTAATAGAAGTTACCTTGGCAACAGGAGAAAAAAAATCACCAAAATCAATTCCCGGCACCTGGGAATAACCTTTTGCTACCAACCAAGCTTTGTATTTCTCCACCTTTCCTTCTGCATTTGTCTTCTTCTTGAACACCCATTTAGTGCCAATGGGTTTCCTTCCAGTCGGCAACTCCACCAAATCCCAAGCCTCATTTTTGTACAAAGATTCCATTTCATCAATCATGGTCTCTTTCCAGAGTTTTCCATCCTCTGAATCTACTGCTTCCTTCACAGTTCTGGGATCACCATCAGTAATAGATAAAGCAAAATTTGAACAGAAAGAAGATGGGCTATACCTTTCTGGGTGCCTTATTTCTTGAACTGATCTTCTCACACCTGGAGTTTGTGGCTCTTCATCTTCTGATTCCTCCTTTGCTGTAGAGTCTGATTCTTCCTCCTTTAGCTCAGACTCTATCTTTTTAGGTTCCTTTGGTTGAAATTCATGTTTAATAACATCTTTCACCTCTATGAACACCACATCTCGGTTGTACACAACTTTCCTTATTACTGGGTTCCAAAGCTTATAATCCTTTAAATCATCCTTATACCCAATATATATGCACTTTTCAGATTTACTATCCAACTTGGTTCGTTTCTCCTTTGGAACATGTAGATATGAATCACATCCAAATACCCTCAGATGTGAAAGAGAGGGTTTCTTACCAGTCCATACCTCTTGTGGAGTCTTATCCTCCAACGCTGATGAAGGTGATCTATTGACCAGGTAACATGTTGTCTCCACCGCCTCTGCCCAGAATTCCTATCCTAATCCTAACCCAACACCACTGAGCATGCTTCTTGCCCTTTCCATCAATGTCTCGTTAATTCTTTCCACAACTTCATTTTACTGAGGTGTATATGGAGTAGTATTTTGCCATGCTATACCACACGTCTTACAAAATTCTTCAAATTCCTTACTGCAAAACTCTCCACTGTTATCTGTTCTCAGCACCTTTATCTTCTTCTCTATCTAGTTTTCCACCAGAGTCTTAAATTCTTTAAACTTGTCAAAGACTTTAGATTTCTTCTTAAGGAAATATATCCACGTATTCCTTGAGAAGTCATCTATAAATGATACATAGTACACAGACTTACCCAGTGATGGAAGCTTCATAGGTCCAAACACATCACTGTGCACAAGCTCTAATATCTATTTCACCCTCTTACTACCAGAGGGGAAACACACCTGATTCTGTTTCCCATATACACAATTTTCACAAAAATCAAAATGCAGAGAGCTATTACTCATACCTTCTACCATACCTTTACCATGAAGTATTCGAAGGCTCTTCTCTCCAATATGTCCAAGCCTTTGATGCCACAGCATGGTCTCCTCTCCAGAGACCACTAGATTTTCTGCTCCACTTTTAGGAACCATGGAACTATTGCACCCATCAACAATAGTGCTACCTTTTAGCTTGTATAGAGTTCCAATCCGAACTCCCTGCATCAATACCAGTGCTCCCCGAACCATCTTACATGTATCCTTCTCGAACATTGTTTTTACACCTGCATCATCCATCTTGCTTACAGAAATCAGATTTCCGCGACCAATGATTTTAGCCTTCCTTTCATCCCCCAAGAAGAAATCACCACCATCATATTTCTCATACTTGCAGAACTACTCTCTATGAAAGGATGCACCTGAGTCAATCAACCATGCCTCATGATCTACATGTGTACTTGAAGAAGCCAAGTACACATCCCCACCTTCATCTGAGGTGGCTTTAGCCTCTACAGAAGGAGCATCATTAGATCCCTTTCCTTTATCAGGAGATTTAGATTTACAGTCCTTTTTTTAGTGCCCTTCCTTTCCACATTTCTAGCACACCACCTTTACAGGTTTTCCTGGAGATTTAGATCTCCCACTCGATGACTTATTTTTGTTTCTGTTCTGGGACCGTCCTCATACAGACAAGGCATCACCATTCTGGCTCTCCATATTTTTCCATCTCATCTCCTCCATTAGCAAGGATGAGACTATTTTATCAAACTACAAGGCACTTGTATTGCTACCTATTGTAATAACCAGACTATCCCACGAATCTGGTAGAGAACACAACAAATTGATGCACTTATCTTCATCTAAAATTTTGATATCAACAGATAATAACTAACTTACCACAATATTAAATACGTTTAGATGCTCTATCACCGAGTCTCCATCTTTCATCCTCAAGTTATATAGCTTTTTCCGCAAGAATAGTTTATTCACCAAAGACTTATATTGGTACAAAGTCCCTAACTTGTCCCACAAAGCCTTCACCATAGCTTCCCCTGATACATTCAACAATACTGAATCTGAGACGCAAAATCGTATTGTGTTCTTTGCCTTTTGATCCAACTTCTTCCATTCTTCATTGGACACTCTCGTTGGTTTAGTACCTGGATCTACCACCATCCACTGATCTTTGTCCATCAACAAATCCTCCATCTTGAATTTCCACAACTCAAAAATTTGACCATTAAATTTATTGATCTCTATATTTCCACTGCTCGCCATATTCTTTCACCACCAAAATCAATCTCGCAGATCTCGCACTGAACAGGGTCTACCACATGCCCGAGCAAAACCCCTCAGCAACAAAGGCATCCCCTTGAAGCCAAAACAACTTTGATACCAAATGTAGGTTTTAACCCCGTACAGAAATTACCCGCATACGATTTCTAAACTACAGAAAATAAAATATGCGAGAGAATAACACATAAAACACATATACACAGAGATTTTCCCTTGGATCCCAAAACCAGGACTACTAGCTTGATTTTTCATTATGTTCCTTTCAATGTTACAATACATATTTATACATGTCAAAGCATCCAATACCATGGACCGAAAACCATCACGTCCAAAACCATGGACTGAAAACCATTGCGTCCAAAACCATGGACTGAAAACTATCGCGTCCAAAAACATGTGCGAAAATCATGCACAAAACCATAGGTGGGTCTGCCCAACCTAACATAGGTTCCAAAACCAAAAATTTTTGAGGCGCTACCCTGGACCCCTTAGAGTGGGGTTACCTACACCCCTCAAAATCCCTGTGACCCCCCTGCTACGCAATTACTGCAATGAAGGGGGCGCTCCGGCCCCCTTCTAACCCCCCGGTTAACTACGTTGGCTAGTCATGGAAAGAACATAACACAACCCATCAAAATCACTATAGGGTCCATCTTCTAACCAAATAACCGAACAAGAATATTTCTCATCAAGATAGCCTCACATGATGCTTGATTTGCAGCCATGTACTCTGCTTCTATGAGTTGAGTGCCATAGATCTCTGTTTCCTGCTATACCAAGAAACTGTCATTGACCCAACACTAAAAATTCCTCCTGAAGTGCTCTTCTTTTCTAATGGACTCCCTTCCAAATCTGCATCTGTGAATCCTTGCAGCTTCACTCCCTCTATCTGTCAGGACCAAAGACCAAACTGAGTAGTGTCTTTGAGTTATCTCAACACATGTTTTACTGCCTTCCAAAATAATTTGGTTGGATTAACCATTGCTTGACTAAGCTAGTTAACTACATAAAACATGTCCAGTTATGTTTCCACCAAATACATAAGCGAACCCACAAGCTTCTTGTAAATTGTAGTCTCCATTACTTCACTTGAAGTAGCTTTAGTTCCCTACTAAAAGAGTCTCCATGGGTTTACACCTATCCATGCGGAACCTCTGAAGTATCTCATTGGCATACTTTCCCTAAGAGACAAACAATTCCCCATATCCTTTCCATACTTCCAAACCAAGGAAGTAATGCATAAGACCCATGGCCTTCATCTTGAACTCTCTTGCAAGGTCCTCCTTGTAATATCTGATCAGTTTCTTATCACCGGGAAGGATCAAGTTATCGACATATAAAATAATAATCAATCATTTACCCTCTACCACAATATGATAAAGGTTTTGTTATGAAACTAGATCACAAAAATATAGAAAAAATAGATCAACGACTTAGAAATCAGCATCTTCGAGGGGGAAAACTCCTTTATATTACACAAATGAACAATTATTTGATGATACAAATTGCAAGACCTCCTTTTTATATATAGGAGTCTAAGGGGTCATAACGTAATCAAAGTTGACATAACAATAATAATGTAAGGGCACAACAATAACAATAGTGGGCTTTTATGGGGCACAATAATAACAATATGGCGACTACATGGGCACAACAATATAATGAGGGCGTTGACTAATAAAAATAAGGGGTTACACTAGTAGTATAGGGACTTAACATGCCCCTCTCCTTCAAAAATTGTTGTCCTCAATGCTTGAGTAGTTTTGGATGCTTCTGTATAGAATTATCGTCAAGCGGGTAAGTTCTTCCACTTGATGAGATACTCTGAAATTGATCGATTTCGTAGCTTTCGGGTTCTTGTTTCCATGACTGCTTCAGGTTCCAATATGATTTTTCCTTCCTCATCAAGTTCTGACAATATTGTTTGAATTGGGAGCTTGTCACTTATAAACTTCTTTAAGCATGAAACATGGAGAACTGGGGGCACTCAGGAAGATGCAGGAAGGTCCAATTTGTATGCCATAGTACCAATATTTTGTAACACCTTGTACAGACCATTATACTTTGGTGATAATTTATTATCCTTCTTAGCTTGCTTCAGGGACATTTGTTTGTATGGTTGTAGTCATAGAAATACCCAGTCACCTACCTCAAAACTTCTTTCGCTGTGATGTTGATCTGCTTGTTGTTTCATTCTATTCATCGCCAAAGTGGGGTTATCCTTTAAAAGTTGGAGAATGTTTTGTTGATGCTCGTTGTGATCAAAATATTTCTCCATTTGTAGTATCCAATTTACTAGATCCTTGCCATCAAACTTCTTCATATCGACTTTTCTTGATTTTTGGAGCTTGATCTTGAAATGACTGTAACTCTGTAATTTTGGATCTCCAAGTTCTGAAATTGCGTTATATGGTAGCTCTTCGAGTCCTCTTTCTAATGCCACCAATCTGATCAAAATTGGATTCTCCAAGAAAGAGTTATGTTCAATCTCCCATGATGACTTGATTATATAATTTTTCAGTAGAGAGAACTTGTATGACATGCCACATGTCACGGTTTCGACCTTCGGATCTGAAAACGATGCATAGAAAACTACAATTCGTCCTATTTTTGTAACTTCTTATGGAATTTCAATCTGATGCTCAGAGACATAGTTATGAAAATTTTCCCAAGGTCACCTATTTGGAGTATAATTCGGGAGTCTGCAAAAGCTATAACTTCCTCAGATCTTATCTCCAGAAATATAGAGAGACAAGATCTATAATTTAGACCCGAGGATAATCATGATGTTGGCTCAAATGGGATTTTTTGTTAGGCTTTTGAAACATCGTAGAAAAAAATTATAGTGAAAATTCCACAATGACCTGTTTTGGAGGAGCGAAACCCTAGAATCCAAAGCTTTGATACCAAATGTTATGAAACTAGCTCACAAAAAAATAGAAAATATAGATTAACAACTTAGAAATCAACCTCTTCAAGGGGGAAACCTCCTTTACATTACACAAGTGAACAATTCTTTGATGATAGAAATGACAAGACCTTCTTTCTATATATAAGAGTCTAAGGGGTCATAATGTAATCAGAGCTGACATAACAATAATAATGTAAGGGCACAAAAATAACAATAATGGGGTTCTATGGGGCAAAATAATAATAATATGGGGACTAATAGTTGTACATCATGTAGATCAAAATATTTCTCCATCTGTAATATCCAAATTACCAGATCCTTGCCATCAAACTTCTTCATATCACCTTTTCTTGATTTTAGGATCTCGATATTGAAACGAATACAACTTTATAATTTTGAATCTCCAAGCTCTTCAATTGCGTACTATGGTAGCTCTCTGATTCCTCTTTATAATGCCACTAGTCTGATCAAAATTGGATTCTCCAATAAAGATTTATGTCCAATCTCCCACGATGACCTGATTATATAATTTTTTAGTAGAGCGAACTTGTATGACGTGCCATGTGTCATGATTTAGACCTTTCGATTTGAACAAAATGCAGAGAAAACTACAATCCACCCTAGTTATGTAACTTTTGATGAATTTTCAATCTGATGCTCAGAGAGAAAGTTATGACGATTTTCCCAAGGTCCCCTATTTGGAATGTAATTCAGGAGTCTACAAAAGCCATAAATTCCTCAGATCATATCTTTGAAAATATAGTGAGACAAGATCTGCAATTTGGACCCAAGGTGCATCGTGATTTCGGCTCAAATGGGGTTTTTGATTAGCTTCTGAAACATTGCAGCAAAAACGTTATAGTGCAAATTACACGATGACATGTTTTGGAGCAGCGAAACCCTAGAATCCAAAGCTCTGATACCAAATTTTATGAAACCAACTCACAAAAAGATAGAAAAGATAGATCAATGACATAGAAATCAACCTCTTCGAGGGGGAAACCTCCTATACATTACACAAATGAAAAATTATTCGATCATACAAATGACAAGACCTCCTTTCTATATATAGGAGTCTAAGGGGTCATCATGTAATCAGAGTCGACATAACAATAATAATGTAACGGCACAACAATAACAATAGTGGGCTTCTATGGAGCACAAAAATAAAAATATGGGGACTAATAATTGTACATCATGTAGATCAAAATATTCCTCCATCTATAGTATCCAATTTATCGAATCCTTGCCATAAAACTTCTTCATATTGCATTTTCCTGATTTTAGGAGATCGATCTTGAAACAACTGTAACTCTATAATTTCATATCTCCAAGTTCTAAAATTGTGTCATATGGTAACTCTCTGACTCCTCTTTCTAATGCCACCAATCTGATTAAAATTGGATTCTCCAAGAAAGAGTTATGTCCAATCTCCCACGATGACCTGATTATATAATTGTTCAGTAGAGAGAACTTGTATGATGTTCCACGTGTCATGGTTTCGACCTCCGGATATGAAAAATATGCACAAAAAACTACAATTTGTCCTCTTTCTGTAACTTCTTATGAAATTTCAATTTGATGCTTAGAGAGAAATTTATGATGATTTTCCCAAGGTCAGCTATTTGGAATGTAATTCGAGAGTTTCCAAAAACCATAACTTCCTTAGATCATATCTCTCAAAATGTAGTGAGACAAGATCTGAAATTTGGAACTGAGGATTACCATGATTTCGGCTCAAATGGGTTTTTTTTAGCTTTTGAAACGTTGCCGAAAAAAAATTATAGCGAAAATTCCACGATGACTTGTTTTGGAGTAGCGAAACCCTAGAATCCAAAGCTCTGATACCAAATGTTATGAAACCAGCTCACAAAAAGATAGAAAAGATAGATCAATGACTTATAAATTAGTGTCTTTGAGGGGGAAACATCCTTTACATTACACAAATGAACAATTATTTGATGATACAAATGGCAAGACCTCCTTTCTATATATAGGATTCTAAGGGGTCATAATGTAATCAGAGCCGACATAACAATAATAATGTAAGGGCACAACAATAACAATAGTGGTCTTCTATGAGGCACAATAATAACAATATGGGCATTACATGGGCACAACAATATAATAAGGGGTTGCACTAATAACAATAAGGGGTTACACTAGTAGTATAGGGACCTAACAGGTTTACATCTACTTCACTTTTGGTGAAGCCCAAACCCGTGAGATAACTGTCGATCTTGGTATACCAAGCACGGGGTGCTTGCTTGAGTCCATACAATAACTGCTTGATTTGCACACATGGGACTCTTTGTCAAAGGTCTCAAACCCCTATGACTGCTTATTATAAAACTCCTCCTCGATAACTCCATTAAGGAATTTTTTCTTCACAACCATCTAGTGGATCTCCCACCCATTTGTGCTAACAATGCTAGAATTGACCTAATGGATGAGTACCTTGCTACTGGAGAAATGGTCTCCTCATAGTCAATTCCATCCACCTAAGAGAACACGTTGGCCACAAATCTAGCCTTGTGTTTCTCCATGATCCCATATGCTACATGATTTACCTTCTAAAGCCATCTCAAACCAATCAATGATTTCTCTGTTGGTCGCGGGACCACTTCCCAAACATTGTTTCTGACAATGGAATCGTATTCCTCTACCATAACATCAACCCATATTGGTTTCTCTACAACTTCTTCAAATGAAGATGGCTTTGTTTCTACAAGCTCACTCGTCAAAGCCATGTAACCAGTGTATCAATCCATCAAACAATTTAAACCTTAAAATGGGAACTCTGGCCAAAATCTTCATAAAAACATAAAAAACAGTGCTAAAAACAAAAAGTGTTGATGCTGGAATAACACCTTTTTTTTCTAGGATAAATTTTCAACATGTTTTAAAAATGGCGATGAAAACCAATTTTTTGTGCAAAAATTGTCCAAAAAACACCCTTAAAACAAAAAGTGTTGATGTTCGAATAACACTTTGCAAAAAACACCCTCAAAACAAAAAGTGTTGATGTTCGAATAACAATATATATATTTTTTTCAATGGTAAATTTTGTGCAAAAAATACCCTCAAAACGAAAAGTGTTGACGTTGGAATAACACCTTTTTTTTTCTTATCATGACTCTGAAAAAACATTAAAATTTCAAAAGAATAAAAATAAAAAATAAAATAATAAAATAATGAAAAAACACAACAAAAAAAAGTTAAAAAAAAAATAACAAAACGTAAATTAAAATATATATTAGAAACAAAGCATAAAATTAAAAAAAAATCAAATATATAAAAAAAGACAAAAAAAAAATCAAACATTTAAAAAAAAATTAACAAAAGAAAATCAATCATAAAACTGTTAAAAAAAATTAACCTATAAAATATAAGAATTATAAAACTAAAATAAAAATAAAAATTATAAACAAATAAATAGTAAAAAAAACATATTTAAAAAAAAATGTAAAAAAAAAAAATTATCTTGTAAGCCATAAAACAAACAATGAAAAAAAAAACAAAACAAAAATATGGAAAAATAAATAAATTTAAAAGAAATTATAAAATTAAGTAAGTAAAAAAAAAAAAAAACATTAACAAAAAACCAAAACAAAATTGAAAATTAAAAACAAACAAGATTTAAAAAAAAAAAAAAATAGAAAATTAACCAAAAATAAAAAAATAAAAAAATTAAAAAACTACTAAAATTAAGATTAAAAACATTTAAAAAAACTTAAAAAAACAAAAATATAATCAAATTAAAAAACAAGCAAACAAAACCCCAATTAAAAATTTAAAAAAATATATATGTATTTTCAAATTAAAGAAAAAACAAAATATATATATATTTTATTTAAAAAATAACAACATTTAAAAATTTTATTAAAAAAAAAACAATTCAAAACCTTTTTAAAAACAAATATTTTTTATTTAAAACAAAATAAAAAATTTTAAATAAACTTTTAAATTTTGTTTTTTAAACAATTTCTTTTTTATTTAAAAAAAAATAAATGAACTCTCCCGGCCGCTCGTGGTGGCATGACCGTGGGCTGAGGGGCTGCATGCAACCTACTCTGCCTAGGGCCACCAGAATCGCCCCGCCACCACCCGGCTACCTGTGGTGGAGTGACCCTGGGCGGAGGAGGCTGCATGCAGCCCCTCCGCCCACGGCCATGCCACCACGGGCGGTCTGGTGTGAATCAATTTTTATTTTTTTTAATTAAAAAATTTTTATTCAAAATTTTTGAAAATTAATTAAAGTTTAAAATTATAATTTGTTTAAAAATTTTTAAGATTAATTTGTTGATTTTTTTTTTTAAATAAAAATAAAATGCTTATAAATTAATTAAAGTTTATTTTTTTCTTTTAAAATAAAAATGTCCTATTTAAAAAAACAAAAATTAAATGTTCGTTATTGAAAAAAAATAAAAAATATGTGCATAAAAAATTTAAAAGTTTGTTTGTTTGTTTTTGTTTGTTTTTTTTTTTTATAAATAAAAAAATAGAGATTTCATTTTAACTTCTTCTTCTTCTTCTTCTTCTTTTTAAATACACACACACACATATATATATATATATATAAAATTTTCATATATATATATATATATATATATATATATATATATATATATATATAGTTTTATTTATTTATTATTTTTTTTAATTTGAGTTTATTTTTGTTTTTAATTTTTTTTTAAATGTTTTTAATCTAAATTTTAGTATTTTTTTTTTTCAAGTTTTTGTTAATGTTTTTTTAAACTTTTCTATTTTTACTTAATTTTATAGTTTTTTTTTGTTCTTCTTTTCTAAATTCTTTTATGGTTTATGAAATATATATATATATATATATATATATATATATTCCTTGTTTTATGTTTTTTTTGTCTATATATGTGTGTGTGTGTGTTAAGTAATCAACATTTAAAAAAAGAAAAATAAAACGATTTGAAAATTCATAAGTAATCATGATTTAAAAAAAAAATTGGACAGGATAAATTTTAAAGTGTGAAAAATAAGCCCTCTAAAAAAAAGGTATATTGCATCAACATGTTTCAAAATCAACATGAAAATCACTAACATTTAAAAGCAATTTTTTACGTTTGATACAAAGAAAATTTAAAGTTTCAAAAATATGCTCCGAAAAAAAAGAAGTGTATTCTGCGTCACCACTTTTCAAAATCGGGTCACTTTTTTGCTACCTCTACGAAACGCATAATAGTATCGGTTATTTAAAGTGCCAAAAACTATGCTCTAAAAAAATATGTGTGTTCTGCATCACCCCTTTTCAAAATCAGGTCACTTTTTTGCTATCTCTATGAAACAAGGAACAGTATCGGTTCCCGTTTCAAAGTTTACGTTGTTATCAACCTCCTTTTTATGTGTTGTGATGTCTCTAGCATCCTGCAATAATCTATCATCTTCCCTAGTTCACTTCCTTCCTTCTCTGGATGTCTCCACTCTTTATTCCTCTACTTCTGGCTACTCCACAAATTCCTGAGGTTCTTCCTTTGGTTCCAAAAGCTCCTAATCAAGCTGGAACTGAAGCTCCCTCTCAGGATAACACCTCATTTCCTTCTCCTCATCAAATTCACATCCTGTCTTACCACTTTCATCCTTAGGGATGTCAAGTACACACGATAGTTGTGAGGTGTATCTGTGTACCCCACAAATATGCCCAACTCTACTGTCGGCTCTAGATTTTTCCTTGCTTCCTTGGAAACATGACAATAAACTGATGATCCAAAGATATTAAAGTGTGACACATCTAGTTTCTTCCCTAAAAAAGCTTCCTCTAGTGTACTCATGCCAAGAATCTTGTGAGGACTCCTGTTGTGAAAATAGATTGTTGTATTGCATTCTTCAACCAACAAGTGTAGAGGTAGTCTTTGCTCATGCAACATCGTTTGCTACTCCCACAATACTTATGGTCTTCCTCTCAGCCACCCCATTATGTTATGGGTTATGAGGTATTGTAAACTCTTGTTGAATGCGTTCCTTTGCATGGAAATTTTTAAACTCATTCGACACATACTCACCACCATTATAACTCTTGAGAGCCTTCAATTTCTAGCCAATCTCTTTCTCAACAAGTGATTTAAACTTAACAAATTTGGAGAATATCTAGTCTTTCTTCTGCACGAAGTGGATCCATCACTTCCGTGAGAAATAATCTACAAATATAACATAATACCTATGCTTGGAAGTAAAGGTTGTCAAGAAAGGTCCACAAACATCGGAGTGAATCCTTTCAAGGACTGCATGCCCCTTCTGTCCCGATCATTGAAGGTGCATTTTGTGTACTTCCCCAACATAAACCCATTGCATGTATCCCACTACTCTAGTGCTCCTTTGGGGAGGCCTATATAAATTTGTTGCATGATCTTCAAAGTGCCATGATGAAAATGGCCAAGTCTTTTATGCCATAATTTGCCGACATCTCGGCTCTACACCTTCTCTATTTTTGTGCTCAATGTTGTGTTATCACTCTGTAATTTCCTAGGTTGTAAAGGAATTGCAAAGGTAACCACAAAACCACTTTTAAGTTTAGAAGCTAGCCCTTCTAAACTCAGAGAGGGATCTCTCTGTCATATTTAGCTTTATTTCTTTAGGATTTTAGGCTAGATGTAAGGTTCAAAGTTTGGTTTTTTGAATTGTTTGGTTGAAATTGCAAAGAAATGCCATTGGGCAAATGGAGTCAAATGCCTTAAGGTGATTAGATGCAAAAATATTAGAATAGATGTAACAAGGCAAGGTAGGCAGGCTATTGGATCTTCGTAGCTTGATGGAGTGATAGAGAGGAAAATCTTAAGGTTTGATTAAATATAGAGCAATTAATAATTCTATATTTAATTTCAGTTTGAAAACATAGATATTGTTTATAAGCCAAGACAGAGTGTAATTAAACAAATTTAGTTTTTCATTTTCTTTAAACAATATAGATCAGAATAACATATGGAAAACAAAGATACAACAAGTTTACAAAAAGAAAATCATCACCAGTTTTCCTAACACAAGAATCCTGGAACAAATTTATGTATTAAAGAAATGATCACTTTCAGCTCAGTGAACAACTTTACATCAATAGCGTGATTTCTTCATCCAAGTTCCAACATTTTTCCTTCGATTTACTACGTACTTATATAAAATTATCAATTAATATATTGAGTGAAAACCTTAAGATATTTTACAAAATATCCTAAACTGTTTATAAAAATAGAATAAAAATATAGATAAGTAAATCTTTTGTGATTCTTTGGAAATATCTTCGAAGTCTGTTAATGACTCGTCATGAAAAAGTGTTGCCTTGTTGTTGGGGTAAAAACTATCTTACTCAAGTAATTCACACAATTCTTCCCATCTTTTTTCACTTGGAGTGGATAATTTTACTAACTTTTTGAAAGTTTCATCCACATCAGTACACTTTTGAAAATTATAGATTCACTTTTAAATTGCTCAATCTTTTGTGTTAACCTATGTGTTTTTTACAATTTTGTCAAGTGTACAATGTCAACCTTTAGTTTTTTCTCTTGAAGGTTCTTCAGTTGAGTTTTTAGCTTCTCAATTTCATGTCCTCTAATTGACAGGTCATCCATTGCCTTGATAATTTCCTCTGAAGAATATGTTGACTGCCCCTCAACTGTAATGGTTGCTGAAGTGGATGCCCCTACTATTGATGTAAATGCAATAGGGACTATTGTCAAGGGAACTGCTCTTAATTTTGTTTTTTTTCTCTCTCTTTTAGCAACTTCTCCATTTCAACCTCCATTTCCTTGATCTATCCACTTTGTTCAATTAGGATCCTAAACATATCTTCTTTTTCCTTCTCAAGCTCCCCAACTTCCTTAGTCTGTGGGTCTTCTGTGGATGGAAGCTTGAGTTGCTTCTTGAGTGCTGCAATATCAACATTATTCCTTTTAACAATCTCTTATGTTGCTTTCACATCACTGGGATCATATCCCAGTTTGATTACAAGGTCTTCTAATGATTTTATCTTCGTATCTTTGGCCAGAGAGGAGACTTTTTCTAACTTAAGCTGAGATTGGATATTATTCAAAGAGGCTTGCAGCTTAGAAGCTTCCATTGCTGATGTAGTCAATGTAGAGTACAACATCTCCCATGTTTGCTTGTGCAGGTCTATTTGATCAATTGGATGAATTTGATCAGTGTTGAAGGAAAAAATAGATTTCTTATAATCTTCAGGGGTCTTTGGGAAAGGGATTTGAGCCTGCAGAAAGGCTATAGACATTTTCCCTCTTTTCGTGTCAAAGGCAGATAGTAGCCTATGTTGCGAGGAGGTTGTCTGCTTCCAAAACTATGTATATGTTGTAGCTTTTAGCTTCTCATTTTTCTTCTTGATTTCTTTGTACTTAGCAAATATGTTTGGTTCATCTTGGTCATGAACCAATTCTCCTGTCTGAGAAGTGTCCACTAGATCTTGGGAGGCCGAAGAGGATGGAGATCCCACAAAAATATCCCTAGTTCTCCTTGAAGCATGAGGGCCTATCAAAACTATTGTTTATACATTTTCCTCTTCAAAGGATCCTTTTGTTGCTGGAGTAGTCTTATGCCTTTTCTTGTATATTTGAAACTCATTTTCAAGAATTTTTGTGACTGTAGGGGAAGCCTCTTCCCTTGGTCTCTTGTCATGCTTCTCATGTGGTGTAGGAGTCCATGTTGTTGTAGTGGAGAGTACATGTTCTTCTGCCTCCTGCGGAGTGTTTTCTTGCCACTAATACTAGTTCACATACTTCTCGATCTCTGGCCTAGGAGTGTGTGAGTAGGGAGTGCTATTTTTTTCTAATCTCAACCTTGAAATGATTCCTAGGAGGTCATAGGACCAGATGAATCTCAGTGTGAAATTCATTTGCTTCAAGAGGATGTCTGCTTCTTTGGTTGTTGTTTTACTATTTCAAATGAATGGGCCCACCTATGTTTTTACCTTAAACTATGATTTATTCTTTGTTTCCACAAAATGCATCTCATCCATATTGATCATATGTCTTATATAATCTAATGAGAAAATCCTCATCGGGACAAAATTTGGTAATTTGTAAGGTGGAAACTCATAGCCATAAACCCTTACCTCTGTATATTTTTGGTAAAGATACTAGTCATCTATTTTAATTTTCCAACTTAGATGAAGAAATATTTTAATTTCTGGACCTATTCTTGGCTCAATATCATTGTTTAACAAACAAGAGACTGTGTATAAAAACTTATCAACATACTCTGTGAAAGTAAATTCATTGGAGTGCTTCCTTACCAAGGAAGTCCAATGAATTACTGATTGGGGATTTCCCTGCTCATCCAATTTTTACAAAGGAAACTGAAACCTATCTGCCTGATGGTAAAGAAACAAATAAACAAGTACTAAAGCATATTTGAAAGCTCCCTCTATGGAGAATTTGAGGAACTGATCATGGATTACATCTGATATAAACTGACTGTAATTGAAGATGGAGGGTTTTTCACCTATTGTGAAGACTGATAAAAAAAAATAATGGCCTCATCAACCCATTGATTGGATTGGTAGCCCAGTAAACATGAAACAATAGAAATGATCTACTTGGTCATCTACAAGAACATAGAGGATGAATAGGGGGGATTTTTCTTGGGTAACTAGGAATCCTCAGGGAGAAAAGTATAAAAAATATTAGCTCTTTGTGGGAAGGCCAGGCTTTTGTAGAATTCCATGAGGGAATCTACTGAAAATGGTTTCAGAGAGTCAGAATTTTGCAATTGGATCATTTGGGAGATGGATTCAGTTATAATGGTGAAAAGGATATTGTTATTCTGGGCCAAAATTTCCCTCTAACTGGGGATATATCTGAATTGACACCATGACACAAACTCAGGAAAGTGGTAGGTCCAGGGAAAAATGAATTGGGGTAGGGAGGATTCCCACATACCCAATTCATCACTGAGGTATATGAATTTATGTTTTAACTAGTTGTGGAGTTCATACAGGTCAAACCCACAATAGGTTTCAACAATCTTGTATTCCTGATCTACTAGAGTTTGGTGGTCTAAATCTAGAACAGGGGGTTGTTCTCTATGACTTTAGATTTTCCTTTAGGCACCATGATAGAAAATAAATTAATATGAGGTTCGAATTACCCGGGAAAATTGGTCAAAATTTGGTATCTGAAGTGCAAACTGGTAATTGGCCGGATGCACAGGTCCTAGCGATGATTTGGATAATTGTTGCAGTGACAGGTTCTAGTTTGTAGGCAGGGCATTCTAAGAACTCTGATACAATTTCTACCTTAAAATAGAAAAATAAGGGTGGATAGAATGGTTTTATTTGATAATATAGGAAAAAAATCTCACCATTACAATTTAACAGTTGGAGGAGCGGGTCTATTGTCGCAGGAATGGATAGATATTAATTGCTCAATGGTTTGATGATGAGGTGGTAGAAGTGCTAGGTGGCAGCAGTGTATTGGGGAGAAGTGGGGACGAGAGGTTGATTTTTTGGAAGGGCAATGGGCGAATAGGGGGATAACATGTAGCGACGTGGGATAGGTTCGAGGTGGGCATGGGAGGCCCACCTGGTGGATGGTGAATGGACTGGTCAAAGGTCGTAATAGCAAGAGTGGGATGATGGATTTCGGAGGGGCGGAGAGGAGGTTTGTGGTATTAGGCGGGTGGGTGCGAAATGTATGTGGAGTGGACACGTCGCTAGGCTAGTATAGGAGGGAACCGCTTTTTGGACCCCCCCCCTCGGTTAATCGTAAGAGGGATGGGGGGGACCAAAGCTCATCAACACTTGTTGATCTAGGCGGGTGAGATCTTCACCATCCAATCTTGTTCAAACTTTATTTGGAAAATGACAAAGTGTGTTTTCGCATTAAATTTTATTCAAATCTATATACCTTTCCGTTTCTACCATGAAAAGAGGGTTATTTACATTAATTTTATTTCATTTCCAATTAAACCATGATTAAAGGGTGTAGTTTAATTAATCAACTTTAACTAATCTAATCAACTCAAAGTTAAAACATGATTAAACAATGTGGTTAATCAATTTTATTCTAACTACTATAATTTAACCACGTTACATTGTGTGGTTAAAACATTATTTTTCTAACTAAACATATTTAATCAAACCTAATCATGCTTAAACAGTGTGATTAAACTAACTATCCCTCTTTATCTAACTTCAATGAAAATGTGGCATTTTAACGAACACCACATTATTCAAACATTCTGAGGTATTACTGATATATTTTTTCATTTTTTTGAGTGGCATTTAGACTTGCTCACTTATTTTTGGGGTATTTTGATTCTTTTTCAATTTTCTCATATTTTTTATTTTTCTTTTATTTCTTCACATATATATTTTTTCCTTTTGTATCCCCTTTCTTTTATTTTCTTTTATTCTATTTTTTCTTTTTCTTTTCTTTTGGAAATAATTTGCAAAAAGGAAGATTATTTACAATAATCATATACATGAAAATTCATAGATAATCAACTTATGATCCTATAGATTATAGGACCCTAACAGTGGCTCCAATGTGGATGGCATGCTCCTTGTGAGATGTCAAGAACGTTGTAGATCAGTAGCCTTTATCCATTGGGCATGGAGTCCTTATTCTCTAGATAAACTGATTAACAACAATTATTCTTAAATATAGGTAACAAATCGCCAGAAGCTTAGGGCCTTCTCTTTGAGGTTAAATTTCCGATGTTAGCAACCTTCACTCTTGCAGTACAATAGTAAAATCATATATACAATGATTCTAAATGAAAACTGATTTAACTTTGAGGAAAGTAGTCTTTGACAAGTCTGTTATTGACAGGTCCACTAGACAATGCTTCTTCAGTCAAGTACTTCAATAAAAATGCATTATTTCCTCGGAAGGATACAACTTTGTAGGGTCACTTCCACAGATGATCAAATTTCCCATGTTTTCATTTTTCTTCATTCCTTGAATCCCATTTCAATACTAGATCCTCTAGTTAGAAATCATGAATGATTTGAGTTTTAATGTAGAATTCCTCCCTAGACTGCTGCAACTGTATGGACTGATTAATTCTTCTTTGTAAATCATTGTTTTCTACTTGATATTCCTATAACAATTTTAACACAGGAACTCCCAGAGAAAAAGGAAAAACAACATCAACTCCATATACTATTTGGAATGGAGACATCCCAATAGAATTTTTTGTGCTACTTCAGTCAGCCCATAGGGCATTAATCAACTTTTTATGCCATGATTTTTTATTCTCTTGCAGTATTTTTTTATGATGTTCGCTAAACTCTTGTTGGACTCAGCTAACCCATTTCCTTGTGGGTAGTAGGCAGTTGAGTGTCATGATTTTATGTTATACTTATGACAAAACTCTATCATTTTCCTTGGTTTAAAGGCTGCAACATTGTCTATTATGATATTGTGTGGGCACCCAAACCTAGACAGGATGTTACGTTCTAAAAACTGTATGATGACCATGTCTATGGCTTGCCTAGTTGGGATAGCCTCAATCCACCTGGTAAAATAGTTAGTGGTTGTCAATATCCATATATGTTGAGTTGAGGATCTCAGATGGATTTCTCCAATGAAATCTAGGCCCCACTATTGGAAGGGGACCTCCACTGAAATAGGATTTAGGGGTAAGGGAAACAACTTTCTTTTACCTTAAAAAATTTGGCATTGATGGCATGTTGAGACCTTCTTATACACATCTGCAAATAAAGTGGGCCAGTAGAAACCAGCTCTGAGGATTTTATTGGTTGTGGTTTTCCAATATAAGTGTCCTCCACAGTCTCCTTGATGGAATTCCTGCATGGTCTTATCTACTTCATCCTTCAATAAACAGTTTAACAAAATACCCCCAACATCTTTCCAATACATATTTTGATCTAAAATGCAAAATTTCATAGCTTTTAACTTAAGAAATCTAACTTTAGTTTTAGTTAAACTAGGAGGAGCTTGTAAATTCTGTAAAACAAAAATGATATCTACATACCAAGGAGAGGTAGCAAATGCTTTTGAAACATGTGGAGTTGCTTGCTCTTCCTGTTCGTTAAGAGAAGGTATGAAATTTATGTCAAGAACATGGAAATTTCACTCAACCATCAGCTTAGCCAATCCCTTCCCTTTAATAAGCTTGGTAGTGTTTATTTCAATGTCATACTCTAGGGTGACTACTATCCACTTGCCTCATTTTCCATTAGGATTTGTTTGTGTAAGGTATCTTTTACCACAACACTAGGAACATAAGCAATGATGTGGGAATGTAAAATGTAAACTATGAAATCTTTACTGCTTTTACCAATGCAAAGGCTTGTTTCTCCATGATGTTATATTTTGGGATGCATTTCTTAAGGTCCTGCTAAAGAAATTAATAGGTTGCTCAAATTCTTCGATGTTTTTTCTACAAAAGAACAACTGCAATAGTATGTTCAGATGCAAAAGAAAAAATCATAAAATCCTTTCTAAATTCAAGGCTAATTAAAACGTGAGTCGTTGTTAAAGGTAACTTTACTTCATTAAAATATTTTTTGGCTTTAGTGTTCCATTTTATCTCAACATATTTCTTTAGCATATCAGTGATGGATTTTAATATCTTAGCCAGGTTTGGAATAAATCTTCTGAGGAAGTTTATCTGGCCTATAAAAGATTGGATTTCTTTCTTGTTTCTGGGAGGGTCAATTTTCTATATGGCTTTGACTCTGTTAGGATCTCTCTTGATACCATCTTTAGAAATAATATTACCTAGAAGTTTTCCCTCCTTTAAACCAAAAAGAGTTTTCTTAGGGTTTAAGGATATTCCATACTTTCTGCATTTTTTAAAAACTCTTCTTAAATGTAGCAGAGGGTCTTCATCTGTTTTTGAAAAAATAGTTATATCATCTAGGTAAATTAATATGAACTTGTCTATTTAATCAGCAAATGCATAATCCATAGCTCTCTAAAAGGTGGCCCCTACATTCATGAGGCCAAAGGGCATCTTGACATACATAATAGTCCCCCAAGGTGTAGTAAAAGTTGTCTTGTTAGATTTTAGGCTTCTGTGGGAGTTTTTTTATTCATGATCCGGATTAACCACAGTCTTCAGTTCATTCTGCCAACGTTTCAAACCCCAAAGGGGGTCCATCATCAGGACAAATTAGAAAGAATAAGAATGAGCAATTATTGAGAGAGAAGAGAATTGCGACCTGAAAATAAATACAAGAACCCTAAATTCATAAATAAAGGCCGACATATGATTTCTAATTATTATTTTATTTATTATTTTCCTATTTATTAGATCAGTTTTTTTATTATTTAAAATTATGAACAAATATTAAATTTTTTACTATAATTAAAATATATTAATTATTAAAATTATGAACAAATATTAAAATATTTACTATAATTAAATTATATTAATTAATATAACTAAATTATATTAGTTATATTATTATAATTAATATATATAAATAATATATATAAATTATAATTAATTTATATAATTATTCTAATTTATATAATTAATATAATTTAATAAAAATTAATTATTATAATTTAATATAAATTAATTAATATAATCCATATAAATTATTTTATATTAATTTATATTAATATAATTAATATAATTATATAAATTTGTTTTAATATTATTTTCCTTTTTATTAGATCATGTTTTTATTATTTAAATTTATGAACAAATATTAAAATTTTTACTATAATTAGAATATATTAATTATTAAAATTATGAACAAATATTAAAATCTATACTATAATTCAATTATATTAATTAATATAACTAGATTATATTAATTGTATTATTATAATTAATATATATAAATAATAGATCTAATATATATAAATTATAATTAATTTATATAATTTATATAATTAGTATAATTAATATAATTTAATATAAATTAATTAATATAATTTATAAGATTTTATAAGATTTTAATATAATAAATAATATAATTAATATAAATTAATTAATATGATTTATATAATTAATATAATTAATATAAATTAATATAAATTAATTTATATTAATATAATTAATATAATTATATACTTATATAAATTTGCTTTAATTGCTTTAAGTAAACTCCCGGAATGCAAGACCCCTTATTTCCGATCCTGAGCTTCCAAGGGTCCGGGGGGTTTATTTGCTTTATCAGAGGAAGCCAATTTCCACTGATTTCACTCCCATTCTCCCTGTTGAGGTTCTGAGGGTATTTCATAATTTCAATGGCCTCTCTGATTTTTCTTTTATGATAGTTGTCTTCTCTTGCAATTACCCTGGCGCCTTCCAAACACACATGATGTTTGGTTTTGGACGAGTGCTCTGCAAGGGCTGATATGCGGGATCTTTCATTCTTTATGTCAGCTGCATGTTCTTTAAGCCTTATTTTCAGAGATCGACCTGTTTCCCCAATATAACTCTTGCCACAGGAGAAATCGATCTTGTACACCCCCTTGAGCTGCTGTCGATCAATGTTATCCTTAACCGACCTCATTATTTGCCTTATTGTTCCACATGTTGTAAATTGAGTGTGAATGTTCTTCTTCCTTAAAATTTTTGCAATCTTATCTGTAATCCCTTGGATGAATGGAAGGTAAACTTTCCCTTGATTTTCTTTCTTGTCTCCAGAGAATAATCGCATGGAAAGTCCCTCAGAACTCGTTAGTAAGGATGTGGAAATCAGTAAAGAGGTCGAAATTAGGGATGCTAATAGGATCATGGAGGATTATAATATATATGAGAACAGAAGCAATTATAATATACATAAGAATAGAAGCAACTTTGAAGAAAAAGATAGGGAGGCTGAAGCGAATTCAAACTATGGGATTATTAAGAACGGTAATGCTTCAAGTGATAATTGTAACAATGATAGGTTTGTTATGGAGAACCCCATTGTTCCCAATAAACATGATAATAGAGTCGTGAATCTCTCATCCACAATTCTCAACTCTGAAGAAATTAAAATCCTGAGCAAGGGATTGGGATTTGCGGTCTCACCTAAGAACATTCCCTTTGAAAGCATCATTTGCAACATTGAGAATGGGACTCAAAGTCTTTCATCAAACGACAGAGAAATAATAAGACAAGAATGTTCCCTAGCTATGCTGAAGTCCAAGCGGCCAAAAAGTAACTTGAATAAGGAAGAGAGAGAGGCTCTCAGATCTCTCCGAAATAATGATAAGATAGTTGTTCTTAAAGCTGATAAAGGTGGCGCCACCGTTGTGTTAAACAAAGAAGATTACATTCAAAAAATGAATGAGCATTTGAGCTGTGGAAGTTATAGAAGAGTTAACTCCAACCCTATTCCCAATGTGATAAAACAGGTCAAGAAAGCCATCATGGAAACCAACCTGGAAGATAAAATTAAGAAGAAGCTGATTCCCTCCTGTGAGGTTATTCCTAGAATCTATGGGTTACCAAAAATCCATAAGGAAGGGGTTCCCCTTAGACCAATTGTTAACACCATTGGTTCCCCTACCTATGAATTAGCGAAATATGTGGCTAAAATCCTAAAACCTCTGGTTGGTAACACAGACTCTTTTATAAAAGACTCAAGTGATTTTGTAAAGCTTATTAAGAATAAAAGGGTGCATAAGGATGATATTCTTGTAAGCTTCGATGTCGTATCGTTGTTTACAAAGATTCCTCTTGATGAAGCTGTTCATGTCATAAAGATGGCCACCGATCCTGAAACAACAAAGCTTGCAGAAATCTGTTTACGGTCCACATTTTTCAGTTTTCAAGATCACTATTATGAGCAAATTTCTGGAGTCGCCATGGGTTCCCCGCTCTCACCTATTGTCGCCAACCTATACATGGAGTACTTTGAAAGAAAAGCCCTTGACTCCTTCCACTTGAAGCCAGCATGGTGGAAAAGATTCGTAGATGACACCAACCTGAATTGGACTCATGGTAGGGCAGAGCTTGAGAAGTTCTTCAATCATCTTAACTCTATATCTTCCGAAATCAAATTTACGATGGAGCTTGAGGAGAATGGTAAGATCCCCTTTCTAGACGTTCTGATCAGTAGAAAGGAGGATGGTACTTTGGGACACCAGGTCTACAGGAAGAAAACGCATACTGATAGCTATCTTCACGCTGACTCTTATCATCATCCCTCCCAAAAATCCGGCGTCTTAAACACCCTAGCTGTGAGGGCTTTTAGGATCTCTGACCCTGATCACATAAAGGATGAGATAGATCACTTGACCTCTGTCTTCAAAAACATTGGATACAAGGAGTGGAGTATCACGAAAGCTATAAGAAGGGCTCGGGATAGGGCCCTCTCTGAGCGTCCCCCTGGAGACAAGAAAGAAAATCAAGGGAAAGTTTACCTTCCATTCATCCAAGGGATTACAGATAAGATTGCAAAAATTTTAAGGAAGAAGAACATTCACACTCAATTTACAACATGTGGAACAATAAGGCAAATAATGAGGTCGGTTAAGGATAACATTGATCGACAGCAGCTCAAGGGGGTGTACAAGATCGATTGCTCCTGTGGCAAGAGTTATATTGGGGAAACAGGTCGATCTCTGAAAATAAGGCTTAAAGAACATGCCGCTGACATAAAGAATGAAAGATCCCGCACATCAGCCCTTGCAGAGCACTCGTCCAAAACCAAACATCATGTGTGTTTGGAAGGCGCCAGGGTAATTGCAAGAGAAGACAACTATCATAAAAGAAAAATCAGAGAGGCCATTGAAATTATGAAATACCCTCAGAACCTCAACAGGGACAATGGGAGTGAAATCAGTGGAAATTGGCTTCCTCTGATAAAGCAAATAAACCCCCCCGGACCCTTGGAAGCTCAGGATCGGAAATAAGGGGTCTTGCATTCCGAGAGTTTACTTAAAACAATTAAAGCAAATTTATATAAGTATATAATTATATTAATATAAATTAATATAAATTAATTTATATTAATTATATTAATTATATTATTTATTATATTAAAATCTTATAAAATCTTATAAATTATATTAATTAATTTAATTAATTTATATTAAATTATATTAATTATATAAATTAGAATAATTATATAAATTAATTATAATTTATATATATTAGATATATTATTTATATATATTAATTATAATAATATAATTAATATAATCTAGTTATATTAATTAATATAATTGAATTATAGTATAGATTTTAATATTTGTTCATAATTTTAATAATTAATATATTCTAATTATAGTAAAAATTTTAATATTTGTTCATAAATTTAAATAATAAAAACCTGATCTAATAAAAAGGAAAATAATAAATTAAAACAATTAAAGCAAATTTATATAATTATATAATTATATTAATTATATTAATATAAATTAATATAAATTAATTTATATTGATTATATTAATTATATTAATTATATAAATCATATTAATTAATTTATATTAATTATATTAAAATCTTATAAATTATATTAATTAATTTATATTAAATTATAATAATTAATTTATATTAAATTATATTAATTATATAAATTAGAATAATTATATAAATTAATTATAATTTATATATATATTATATATATTATTTATATATATTAATTATAATAATATAACTAATATAATTAAGTTATATTAATTAATATAATTTAATTATAGTAAAGATTTTAATATTTGTTCATAATTTTAATAATTAATATATTTTAATTATAGTAAAAATTTTAATATTTGTTCATAATTTTAAATAATAAAAAACCTAATCTAATAAATAGGAAACTAATAAATAAAATAATAATTAGAAATCATATGTCGGCCTTTATTTATGAATTTAGGGTTCTTGTATTTATTTTCAGGTCGCAATTCTCTTCTCTCTCAATAATCGCTCATTCTTATTCTTTCTAATTTGTCCTGATGATGGACCCCCTTTGGGGTTTGAAACGTTGGCAGAATGAACTGAAGACTGTGGTTAATCCGGATCATGAATCAAAAAGTTGTCTTGTGTTGATCATCAAGGTGAACCAGAATCTGGTTGTACCCTTAGAAACCATCCAGTAGAGAAATTCTACTAGAACCAACTACTCATTGTAAAATATGGTCCATTTTAGGGAGAGGATAGTTGTCTTTAAGAGAGGCCTTGTTTAAATTCCTAAAATCTAAACAAAGTCTAATTTCTCATGTTTTCTTTCTAGTTGGTACTAGATTAGAGACCCATTTTTAGAACCTCAAGGGTACAATGATTTTAACATCAAAAGGTTTCTTCACTTCTTTATCCATTAGAGGTAATAACACTGGATTTACCCTTCTTAATTTCTTTTTGAAGGGTTTTTGTTCTTCTCTAATGGGGATGATATGCTTTATGTTACTAGTATCATGAGATTTTAAGTCCTTATAACTCCAATCAAACACATTTGAGAATTCTTTAAACAGTTCAATGTATTTTTTATTTTCTTTAGGAGGCAAGGATTTAGACAGTTTTACAATTTTAGGATTTTCTTTTGTTCCTATGTTATAGTCCTCTACCTCATCTCCTATAGGTTCAATTTTTGGCTTTTTGGCCACATCGTTGAAGTCAAAAATCTCTTCCAATGGCACCAATCCTCTTGGCAACACATTGTCTTTTAATTGCAGAACCTCAAGTTCTTCTTGATTGTCATCAGTTTCATTTAACATTATTTATTTTTCATTATTATTTACATCATTATCAATATCATTATCTACATCAATATTCACACACTCAAACTCATCTTTCATTTGTAAAAAATTCTCTATTTTCTCATCATTACCAAAAACTTGCCAATATCTTACATTATCAGGGATAGTTGGCCTATGTTTCACTTCCACCACATATTTCCTATTGGGATGGAAATGCATTTTGCAAGTACTGGCTGAAACAGCTAAGGCATTAGCTAAAATATTTTGGCTTCAAGGGATAGCAGGAAAATCGTATTCAGAAAAGTATTGCAGAAAAACTAAGACTAAATTCCTAAAGGCTATTAATCTAGGGTGTTTAGTATAATATTCACCCTTAATTTGATTGATAATTAACTCAGAATCCCCATGAATAGAAATTATTTTTGCTCCTAATCTCTTTAAAATTTGCAGCCCTAAGATCAGTGCCTCATATTCAGCTATATTATTGGTGCACTGAAAATTAAGTTTGTAACCATGTCCCTTTGCCATATTTGTTGATGAGTTTACAATGAAAACACCTGCCCCTACTCAATCCTTACTCACAACCCCATCGAAATTCATATTCCAAAGAGCTTCTCCCTCTACATCCTTTTCTTCAGTATCCAATTTTATTACTTCTATATTTTTGATTTCAGCCTCTAAGTGTGGAACTTCATTTTATACACATTCATTATTATACATGATAAATGAATCCATGTATGAATGTCGTGAATACAAGGGATAATTGTTGGGTTTGTCTTGACTACTAACCAGGTATTTCATTAGTGTCTCCCTATATAATCTTTTGGGATGACCAAACACCAGAATGGTAGCATAAGTCATGTCCATTTGTAAAGTGCCTTGTAATTTTTCTCCCAAAGATCTAGAGAGCAACATTCCATACTTAGGAGGTATGTATGCTACTATAATGTCCATCACCAAGCTCTTTGCTGGTATTTGGACTAGAGTAACACATAAATCTTTGATTAATCCTAAGCATATTACCTTACTTGAATCAAATGAATATAAATATTTCTATGGCCTAGTTATGTCTAAGCCTAGCTTCTCCATAATAACTCTAGGCATTAGATTGTGAGAGGCTCCAGAATCAAGCATAGCATTGTGTAGAATTTTATCATGAATATTTAAGCTAATGTAGAAAGGGGGAAAACTACCATCCTAAGATTTTCCTTCAACCTCAGGCCCAAACAATAACTCAGGTTGGTCATCAATCAAATTGACTGTGTCAGTCCCTTCCCCTATCTTCAAGGCTTTTATGACTTGTGATCTATATGCATTTTTATTAATTAATTCAGTGAGGGGAATAGAAATTTTAACTTTAGCCAATTCATTTTCAATGTTGAAAGATGTAGGAGGTTTTTCTATTTCTTTAGTAGTTGCATCCTGTTTCTTAGAAGTTTCCTTCTGAGACTCATCTTTAGACTAACTAGTAGAAGGGGTATTAGTTTGGGTCTTCTTGGGAAGAGTGTCAGTAGTATTTTTACTCCTCAAGTTATATTTTCTATGTACTTCCATAATTGCGTTCTAATATCCTTGTTTGCAGTCTTCAGACTCTAATGGAATGACTTCTGATTGTGAGAGTAGGAAAATGTCTTGCTCTTCCTTAGGAAAATGTGGTTAACTTCAGTTTCCTCAAACAAATTTATTTGATTTTCTTCAGGATATTCAATTATGTGAGCTTCCTCATCTGCATATTTTTCTTGGAATGGAGTTTTTGGCCTCTCTGCTCTCTTTGTTTAATACAAGGCTAGCTTTTCATGAAATTTGGATTTCTAATTCGGGGACCACCTTGGTTTTCCCTTAGAGGGGCTCTATCATCTATAGTAATTCTCTCCATCATTTTCTCCATTGTTTTTACTAAAGTATCCAACTTAACATCAGAGAAAGAAGAAGCATGTTCCTCTTTTATGGTAACTCTCCTTTCGGCCTTCAGTCTAGCTCTCTTTGCTAACATATTGGCTTCAACACTAACTGAATTTCTTTGCATTTCCTCAAGGGTTGCAGGGTTTCTTTATCTTAATTGGTAATACATATCAGGGTCAAAACCATCTGGGAATTTAATTAGGGCTAGCCCTGGAGGAGGTTGTATTGTTGTAGGGATAGAGTTATAGATATTGTTAAATCTGATACATTAGTCTTGGATTGTTTCACTAGGGGATCTCTTGATACTTTCATACTCTACTAATATTTGTAGAGGGTTATTTTTCACTTCCCATCTTCTGAGGAAGGTGTCATGAAATTGAGTAAGGTCTGGGATAGAATGAGCTGGTAATCCTTTAAACCATTTTTTAACCTCACCAGTGAGACTTTGAGCAAACAATCTCATTTTTACATCAGCATCATCTATCTCTTGGAGGTCTAAGTAGTCATTCATTTTATCAATATGTTGTTGAGAAGTTATGGGCCCAGTGCTATCAAATTGAGGAATCCAACTGGTAATCTTGGGTCATTGCATTGAGTTGTGTAGGCAGGACTAAGGGGGCATAATGAGCTGCCGTTATTGGCGAATGAGAATGAGAAGGTGATGAAATTATAATAGGTGTGTATGTGGGAGGGATTAAAGGAGGTGGAGTAGAAATCTGCTGAGTTGGTGTAGTAGTAGTAGAGGTAGGTATTGCAGTAATGAGAGAAGTTATTAAAGGAGCAATAGAAATAGGAGGAACTTCTAGTGGAATAGAAATACTAGGTGTTATTTTTGGTGGGGTTGGGGATGAAGCGGTAGAAGAAGAAGGTGAGGCTTTAGGTGACTTATGGATCAAGGATTTATGCACAACCTGATCTAATTGGCTTACCAAATCTTCAATCTTGTCAAATTGTTTGAGTTCATCATCAACAAAATCTGATTTAATAGTTTGAGGTTTGGAGATATAAGGTTTTAGAAAGCTTTCATCAATCACAGTTTTAGGCACAAATCTGTCATATTTACTTCTAAAAAGACTATGTTCAAAAGCTAAATCAAATTATATATCTTCTAAAGTGACAAAATTCTTAGGAAGGGAATTAACCCTCGGCAAAGGACCTTCTCTTGATTCACTCTCAGATACACTTTTCTTTCTAATTATTTTTTTTGGATTATCTACAATTTTCGGTGGATTTGGATCTAGATTAGCTCTAGTGTATATTCTTTTAGGAGCCATATCTACTATTAAGTATTCAAAGATAAAATATATACAACTTTTAAAGTGGAAAACAGCCTGAAACAGATCTATTTCAAAGCCACAAACTTGAAATAGCTTTAAGGTCTAATGAAATATTTACCAAGGAAAATTGAATTTATATGAAATATGTTCCTCCCTAGTATGGTCACCAAGATGTTATCACTCCATAATTTCCCATGCTGTAAAGGAATTATAGAGGTAACCACAAAATCATTTTTAAGTTTAGAAGCTAGCCCTACTAAACTCAGAGAGGGATCTCTCTATCAGATTTAGCTTTGTTGCTTTAAGATTTTAGGCTAGATGTAAGGTTCAAAGTTTTGTTTTTTGAATTGTTTGGTTGAAATTGCAGAGAAAATCCATTGGGAAAATGGAGTCAAAGGCCTTGGTGATCAAATGTAGAAATATTAGAACAGATGTAACGAGGCAAGATAGGCAAGCTATTGGATCTTCGTAGCTTGATGGAGTGATAGAGAAGAAAAGATTAAGGTTTGATTAAATATAGAGCAGTTAATAATTCTATATTTAATTTCAGTTTGAAAACATAGTTATTGTTTATAAAACAAGACAAAGTGTAATTAAACAAATTCACTCTTTCATTTTCTTTAAACAATATAGATCAGGATAACAAATGGAAAACAAAGATAAAACAATTTTACAAAAAGAAAAGCATCACTAGCTCGCTTGACACAAGAATCATGGAACATATTTCTGTATTAATGAAATAATCACTTTCATCTTAGTGAACAACTTTACATCAATAACATGCTTTCTTCATCCAAGTTCGAACATTTATACTTCGATTTATCAAGTACTTATACAAAATTATCAAAAAATATCTTGAGTAAAAACCTCAAGATCCCTTACAAAAGAACCTAAATTGTTTGTAAAAAAAGAACAAAAATATAGATAACTGAAGCTACTATGATGCTTTGGAACTATCTTCGAGGTCTGATGTTGATGACTCAGCCTGAAAAAGTGTTTCCTTGCTGTTGGGGTAAAAATTGTCTTACTCAAGTAATTCACACAATTCTTCCCATCTTTTTTCACTTGGAGTGGAGAATTTTACTAACTTTTTGAAAGTTTCATCCACATCAGTATACTTTTGAAAAGTAGGCTTGATGACAAATAAGTGTTTGATCTCATGTTTGATAGACAGATCAAAATCCAAAGCTTCCATGAAATCTTTTCCTGTGATGCTTCCTTTGATGCCAACAAACTTTGATTTATCCCTTGCTATGTGGTACAATTGCTGGTGATACTCTTCTAAACTAATTAGCTTGTCTCCAATTCCTATTAATCCAAGAAGTCCCTTCTGATTAAGCACATTAAATTTCTTGTGAAATTTCTGAACGTTGGACTCCATATTGTGACATTTATTCTCCAATTGCAGCATAAGGTTCCTTTTTGTAAGGACCTTCCTCACTTCCAAAATTGTCTTTGTCCTATCTGCAATTTCTAATTCTTCTAATTCTTCCCTTGTTTTAGAATTCAGAAGTCTGATGAGAGCAGTAGCTTCACCAGGCTTCTGCCCTAAATCTTCTTTTACTTCTTCAATGACCTCTTTTGACCTTTGTATTAATTCTTCCTGCTCAAAGATAATTTGAATTGAGGGCCATATTTCAGTCATGGCCTCATTTATTTCTATCCATATGCTCTCTTTAGCCTGTGCCAATGTTTGTGCCATTGTTGATTCACTTTGCAATTGCTCAATCTGCTGTGTTAACCTATGTGTTTTTGCAATTCTGTCAAGTATACACTGTCAACCTTTAGTTTCTGCTCCTGAAGGTTCTTCAACTGAGTTTTCATCTTCTCAATTTCTTGTCCTCTGATTGATAGGTCATCCATTGCCTTGATAAGTTCCTCTGAAGAATCTGTTAACTACCCCTCAACTGTAATGGTTGTTGAAGTGGATGCCCTTGTTGTTGATGTAGATGCAATAGGGAATGCTTTCAAGGGAACTGCTACTAATTGTGTTTTTTGTTCTCTCTCTTTTAGCAACTTCTCCATTTCAACCTCCATTGCCTTGATCTATCCACTCTGTTCAATTAGGATCCTGAACATATCTTCCATTTCCTTCTCAAGCTCTCCAAATTCCTTAGTCTATGGGTATTTTGTGGATGGAAGCTTGAGATACTTCTTGAGTGCTGCAATATCAACATTCTTCCTTTTGACAATCTCTTATGTTGCTATACATCACTACGATCATATCCCAGTTTGATTACAAGGTCTTCTAATGATTTGATCTTCGTATCTTTGGCTAGAGAGGAGACTTTTTCTAACTTAAGTTGAGATTGAATATTATTCAAAGAGGCTTGTAGCTTAGAAGTTGCCATTGCTGATGTAGTCAATGTAGAGTACATCATCTCCCATATTTTCTTGTGCAGGTCTATTTGATCAATTGGATGAATTTGATCAGTGCTGAAGGAAAAAATAGATTTCTTATAATCTTTAAGGGTCTTTGGGAAAGGAATTTGAGCCTGCAGAAAGGCTATCTGCATTTTCCCTTTTTCTGTGTCAAAGGAAGATAGTAGCCTATGTTGTGAGGAGGTTGTCTGCTTCCAAAAATATGTATATGTTGTAGCTTTTAGCTGCTCATTTTTCTTCTTGATTTCTTTGTACTTAGCAAATATGTTTGGTTCAGCTTGGTCATGAACCAATTCTCCTATCTGAGAAGTGTCCACTGGATCTTGGGAGGCCGAAGAGGATGGAGATCCCACAAAAATATCCTCAATTCTCCTTGAAGCATGAGGGCTTGTCAAAACTGTTGTCTGTACATTTTCGTCTTCAAAGGATCTTTCTATTGTTGGAGTAGTCTTCTTCCTATAGAGTCAAAGGACTACTTTACCTTGACACCCTTTTTTCCTATACTCCTTCCTTTTTCCTATACCTATCACCTAAATAAATGCAATAGACACAAGGTTTTGTTAAGGTAAGCACTTACATGTCCTCTTTTTCATAGTTGTCTATATAACTTATTATTTTGTTAAAGTGTGCATTCAGCTACGAAATTGGCTTGTTCCTACAGCTAATCCGAGTTTCCACAACTACCTCCATTTTTGACAGGGTTCGAGTACACCAGATAAGTAAAAGAAGATATGGATGAATGAGGAATGATTCCCTCATGGATTCTTTCCTATTCTCTCGAGCCAATCCTTCAAGAAGATCACACTCTAACAAAGTCAACCTCAAACTCAATTGCAAGATTATTGTCAGGACAAAGTCTGAGTTTTCACAAAATCTTATCGATTTGCTTTTCCAAATAGCAAATCGATTATTTAGTGATATAGTTTGGTTAATAGGATTGAAATAAAGATATGTAGGATTAAAACTCTCATATTGTTATTCAGAGAATTAATAAATCTGCAGCTGGGATACTCAGAAGGGTAGAATTAGGAAGCTTTCTTGATAGCTTCAAGACATATATTTTAGGGAGTCTAAGTGAACAAATAGACACCCTTAAAATACAAAATAAGCAAAAATCTGAAAATGTTGCATTATCTATTTTCTGTCCTAGATTTCGAAATAAGCATGCCTTAAGAGAGTGTGCCTTAGATTCAAAATCTATAGAAACTTGTGTCATGTGTGTAGATAATCATGATACTAAGGAGTGTCCTTGTTTACCAGGTCTCAAGGCTGTATTTAATGATGAAGGAGTACCAGAACAAGTAGACCCTCTTTACTTTATAGCCAAGAGACCATGGCAAAACTCCCAACCAAATCAACCACAAGGCTTTAGACCACAACAATTTGCTTAGTCTTCACAAAATAATTGGAATCCATCTTGGCAGCCTTGGGCTCAGCCATAATCACAATCTTGGAATCAAGGATGGAAAATTCCTTATGGGGCTTATGCTCAATATCAACAATATTCACCATCCTATCTTCCACCACAATTTCTACCCCAATCCAATCAAATTCCCCAAGCTAATCAATTACCTCAAATCCAAGTTCAGAATCAAAATCCACAACTCTCCCTACCATTTACACAAAAACCAAATCAACTACCTGCTCAACCACTTCTGAATCCTAATAATAAAATACCACAACAACCTATGTACAACATGGAAGGGAAAAATCCTCAAACTTATGTAATAACTCCACTAGATCTAAATAATGTTCAATTAAGGCCTGGAAGAGTGTTACAAAGAAAACCCCTTGTTGTTATTTAGGAAGTAATCTTCAAAAACATAAAAATCAATCTGAAGAAGGAGAGACCTCTCTCCCTCAAAAAGAGAATAATCAAACAGAAAATGTTCCAATAAATACTCCTATCATAGAACAACCCTCAGTATCAATTAGACCACCTTTCCCTAAATGGTTGAAAATTGATGAAGGAGTAGAAAAAAAAGTTGCTTGATTACAATATGTTGGATGAATTAAGAAATGTCTGTATCAAAATTCCTTCGTTACAAGCCATAAAAGAAATACCAATTTTTGCAAAAACAATTAAGGAATTAAGTACTCAAAGATTAGGAAGAAAAAGAAAAGACATAAAAAGAATTCAATTAATCATGATGGGGAAAATGACAATTCAAAAACATCTAGATCCAGGAAGCCCCATTGTAAAAATTCACATCAATGGAATTGAAATACCAAACACATTGATTGATCTAGGAGAAGCCATAAACATAATTAGTAAACAAGTCATGGATTCACTTAGGCTTCCTAACCTTCAATACACATCAACACTATTACAATTAGCAGATAGGTCTATGATTAAACCTGATGGTGTGTTGGAGGATGTTTGTGTATCCTTAGATTCTTGGGAATATCATGTTGATTTCATGGTCTTAACACCCAAGAATAAATTAGGTGGACACCCATTAATCCTAGGAAGACCTTGGTTAGCTATAGCTAATGCTTTCATCAGTTGTATATCGAGTGACATGTTTATCTCAGATGGGAATTCTACAAAGAAATTTACATTATACTCTCTTGCAAGAACAACAATAGAAATAGAGAAGGAAGAATGGATAGATGATGAAGATGATATACAACATGTTTTCACTACTGGACAAATAAGAGAGGAAAACCAAATTTTAAATCTATTGGAAAATAATGAATCTTCCTCACATTATCATCGTAGTCGAAATGAATATCTCTCATCTAGACAAGTATCATTGCGCTCCATGGAAAATTTTGGGAATTCTATAATATAAATATTTCCAGGTAAAACTTTGAATGTTAATAAAAAATTAGAAGAATTACAAAAGAATCAACTAATAGAAGTCTTACAGAAACATTCTTCTTCTTTTTCATGGGAATATACTAATATGAGGGGAATTGATTCTAAAACTTGCATACATCATATCTACATTGAACAAAGTACAAGACCAGTTAAACAGCCACAATGAAGAATAAATCCAAATATAAAAGAAATTGTTAAAGAGGAATTGCAAAAGATGCTCAATGTAAATTTCATTTATCTGATATCAGACAGTGATTGGGTTTCAACCCTAGTAATCATTCCAAAGAAAAATGGAAAATGGAGAGTATGCATCAATTACAGAGAATTGAATAAAGGAACATTAAAAGACCACTTTCCACTACCTTTCATAGATCAAGTCTTAGACACATTAGCAGGGAAAAAGTATTTTTCATTTTTGGACGGTTTTAGTGGATATAACCAGATTCAGGTAGCACCTGAAGATCAAGATAAAACCACATTCACCTATCCATGGGGAACTTATGCTTACCGATTACTTCCCTTTGGATTATGCAATTCTTCAGCAACATTACAAAGAGCAGTCCTCAGAATTTTCTCTGATCTTATTCATGATTGTGTGGAAGTGTACATGGATGATTTCAGAGTTTATGGATATTGTTTTAAACAAGCACTTGAAAATTTAGAAAAAGTTTTAATAAGATGCAAAGAAACGAATCTCTCATTAAGTCATGAGAAATGTTTCATGATGTTTAACGAAGGAATTATTTTAGGTCACCATATTTCAGGTGATGGAATTAAGGTGGACTCATCTAAAATTGAGGTCATTTCTAAATTATCAGTGCCAAACTGTCAACGCGATGTTAGGAGTTTTCTTGGTTTTACTGGTTATTATAGAATATTTACAGAAAACTTCACAAAAATTTCATCTCAACTCTTTAAACTTCTTACCAAGGACTGTGAATTCAATTGGGATTTTGATTGTCAAGCTGCCTTTAAAACTTTGAAAAAGAGAATTTCTGAAGCACCTATTCTAAAAGGACCTAATTGGAAATTTCCTTTCCATATATCAATTGATGCTTTAGATATAGCCTTGGGAGTTGTGTTAGGGAAAAAAGACCTTACTCCTTATGCAATCTATTATACCAATAAAAATTTAACACCTACAGAGTTAAATTATACTTTAACTGAGAAGGAGTTTTTAGCTGTATTTCATGCCATTAAAAAATTTAGACATTATATAACTAGTTATGAAAATTTCATTCACACAAACCATTCTGCCATTAGATACCTAACAAATAAACAAATCACTGATGGAATAATAACCAAATGGCTCTTATTGTTACAAGAATTCAACATCGCCATTCTAGATAGACCTGGAAAACAGAACACAATTGCTGACTTTTTATCTAGAATTCAAAATGATAATAATGATCAACCTGTAGAAGATAAATTTCCTGATGAATACCTTTTTGCAATATCTACTAAATCACCTTGGTATGCAGATATTGCTAATTATTTAGCTACAGGGAAAATTCCATTTCATTTATCTCCTAGAGAAAAGAGGAGAATAGTTCACAATAACACATCTTATTCATGGATAAACAAAGAGTTATACAAAACAAGACCAGATTTCATTATCAGAAGATGTGTTCGAGAGGATGAAATACCAAAAATACTTAAAGATTGCCACGATGAACCATGTGGAGGACATTTTTCTAACAAAATAACTGCTTATAAAGTCTTACTTTTAGGATATTATTGGCCTTCCATTTTCAGGGATACCAAGGAATATGTTAAAAGATGTGATAGTTGTCAGAGAATGGGAAAACCCACTCTTTCAAATGAAATTCCATTACAGCCATAGGTACTCATTGAACCATTTGAAAAATGGGCACTAGATTTTGTTGGTCCAATCAGCCCACCTTCAAAACAAAAAAGGTATATTCTGGTATGTATTGATTATGTCACTAAATGGGTAGAAGCTAAAGCACTTCCTTTTGCTACTGAAAATGTTGTAGTTTCATTTCTTTTTGAGGATATTTTCACTCGTTTTGGTGTTCCAAGAGAAATTGTAACAGATCAAGGAACACAATTTACATCCAGATTAGTGCAGAAGCTTGTGGAGCAGTACAAAATCAAACATCGAAATTCCACTCTATACCATCCACAAGCCAATGGACAAGTTGAGTCTACAAATAAGGTGATTGAAGCAATCCTTACCAAGACTGTACACTTACACAAGAAGGATTGGGCAAAAAAGCTTCCAGAAGCTTTGTGGGCTTATAGAACTACATGGAGAAGTACTATACGACACACTCCCTATGGAATTGTTTATGGGAAGCAAGTCTTACTTCCAATAGAGTTCCAAATCCAGACTTATAAAAAAATAGTCCAACTAGATCTTGACTTATCAGAAGCACATAAGCAAATGATGAGACAACTTAATGAGCTTCTTGAAATAAGACAAGAATCCCTCCAGAAGACCAGCCTATTTCAACAACAGAGATCTAGATGGCATGATAAGTACATTAAAGAAAGAAAATTTTATCTAGGGGATTGGGCATTACTCTTTGATTCAAAGTTAAAAAAATTTCAAGAGAAATTCCAAACCCACTGGCTTGGGCCTTGTGAAGTTGAAAATTTCTTTGACAATGGTGCAGTTAGAATCAAGACTATTGATGAAGAGAAAATTCCTCCTTTAGTGAATGGACATCGACTTAGACTTTATCAAAAGCCATTGACAAAAGAGGAATTTGTCAAAATTTTCCAAGATAATTCAGAATTGAAGATGGTTGAGAAGAGTTCCTCTTCTTTTCCACCTTAGAAATTTTACTTTTCTATATATATATGTGTGTGTGTGTGTGTGTGTGGGCAAAAAAATTAAGAAGGTATAAACATGAAAACCAACATGTTGTTTGCACCTTAAATTTTCTTTCCAAAAAGAAATTCCCTTTCCTACAATTTTTTTTTCTTAGTTACAAAATCAACAAAAAATTTGAAGTGAAAACCAACTCTCGTTGGCACCTTAAATTTTCTTTCCAAAAATAAATTCCCTTTCCTAAAGTTTTTTTTCTTAGCTACAAAATCAGCAACTTTCTGTAGCTCGGACAAGTTTCTCCAGCTAGGACAAGTTTCTATAGCTTGAATAAAAATTTTGTAGCCAACTTGACAGGGACACTTGGTGATTCGAATTGAAGAATAATTGAGAATGAAAAGTACCTTTAGGAGATATCAAAGGACAATTATGGTTAGAAAGTTAATCAAAGGTATGTGATACTTTAATTTTACAACGAGGATTAATATATTACATATATGAACTAAGAGGACATAGCACTACCAAAATAAAATGAAATCATTGAAAATTAAGGGTGATGGTCACTTGTCAAAATCATCATAATCCACCACTTAAAACCATGTCTTGTCCCCATTCCAAATCTATCAAAGTAATCAACGAATCATTATTTTGAATGTGCTCCAAAGGTCAATTCATTCCCATGGCCTTCAGTATAATTTACTAGTTCTCCCATTTCTCTGAATTCACATAACCTTCCCATCTCTCTGCCACTAAACGAAACCCTACCAACACCATTTTTCCAATCAAGTGAGAAGTCCTTGAGATGAAGCATCTTCCATAATGGGTGTTATTGTTCGAATTGAACCAACAGGGAAGAATTTCTTAGAAGGATATCCTCAGACTAGGGAGTTGTTGTAGAAAGCACATTGGTTACAATTTATAGAGAAATTCAATGGTTTCCACATGGAAGTGACAAAGAATTTTGCACTTTTGTTTGATGGAATGGAGGTTGAAAGAGGAGACATCAAGTTCACAATAATAGAGTCCCTGATCACAGAAGCTACTGAATTTCCCAAAAATGGAGAAAAATGGTTCAAAAACAGGGGAATCAATGGAGAAGGTTGGAAATTTTTCCTGAAAAATCCAAACATGGACACCACAATCTTCAAGAAAGGTATTCCTAGTACATCCCTTAAGAGTAAATGGAGTAACTTGCTTCTTGTACTTCAGAAATTTATTACTTGTGAAGGTTGGTTTGGATACATGTATTTCTACCACGTTAGAATAATGATGAATTTTCTTGAGGAGAACTAAATGAATCTTTCTTATTTCCTCTTGCACAGTCTTACGAAAATGTCCATGAACGTTCAAAAGAAAATTCAATTCATAGACAATACCATGTATCATCATGGATTGATAAAGATCTTGGTTGAGTTTCACCTTCAGAGTATAGGGGACAACTGGGAAAATTTTCTAGTAAGGAACCATTTTGAAGAAAGAGCTCCTGAACAACCCAATAGTAGTAGAACCCTCATGGGAAGGAAGAGAACAATGGAAACAATAAAAGAACAAGAACCCCAGTCTCAACAAGAAATATCAGAGTATGAACTACCCATAGTGTATATTTTGCTGAAAATGAAAAGGGGAAGTCTTAGAAGAAAGAAAGCTAGCAAAAGAACAAAGGATTTACCACAAACCAAGATCCTTCCTCAGGAAAAGAAGCCAAAAGATAAAAAGAGGAAAGCACAGGGATTACAGACCTTAGGACTAAGGAGAAGTAACAAATTGAATACGATGCAACAAGCAGTTTCAAGAGCTACATAGTATATCGATCTTGAGGAGAGGGAGCCGATTGAAGACCCTGAAGGTCCTCTAGAAGGATCACCAAAACTGTCACCAAGGGTGTCATCACTGCCCTGCAGTCCACCTCCAAGAAGTCCAGTGCACAGTCCAAGTGTTGATCCTGTTCAACAAGAGATTTATGACTACATAGAGTCATTAGAAAGGAAGGAAGCAACAACTAAAGAATCAATCCAAAGTCCAGAAGAAGGAAGCAATCAGTTCAATGAGCCACAAGAACCTTCAGCCTCTAATGTTTTAAAGCAAGAGATCTTTGAGCTGGAGACATTGAACAAATATCTCAAAAATGAAAATCAGACATTGAAAGCACAAAATGGGATTCAAAGAGTGACAACCTTATTCTTCATTTGAGTTTATGGTACAAAAAAAACAATAAATTAAAGAAGGAAAATAAGGCAATGCAAAGAGAAATCATCAACCTAAAATATAAGATCCTCATGAAGAAACCAAGAATGCCAGTGGTTTCTAGAAAGAAGAATAAAGTGAATCCTGAATGTGATAATCATAGGGCACAAGAGAATGAAAATGATGAATTGTATGAGGACATATAAAACCTACAGCATGGGGGAATGTAGAGTCCAAGGACTGCCTTACCTTGACACCCTTTTTGCCTATACTTCTTCATTTTTCATATACCTATCACCTAAATAATGCAATAGACACAAGGTTTTGTTAAGTTAAGCACTTACATGTCCTCTTTTTCATATTTGTCTACATACCTTATTATTTTGTTAAAGTGTGCATTCAGATATGGCATTGGCATGTTTCTAGAGCTAATTTGAGTTTCCGCAGCTACCTCTTTTGTTGACAGGGTTCGAGTGCACCATCTAAGCAAAAGAAGATATGGATGAATGAGGAATGATTACCTCGTGGATTATTTCCTATTCTCTCAAGCCAATCCTTCAAGAAGATCAAACTGTAACACGGTCAACCTCAAATTCAATTGCAAGATTATTGCCGGGACAGAGTCCAAGTTTTCAAAAAATCTTATCGATTGCTTTTTTAGCAAATCGATTATTTAGTGATATATTTTATTTAATAGGATTGAAATAAAGATATGTAGGCTTAAAAATCTTGTACTGTTATTCAGAGAAATATTATAAAAGCAATGGTCGCTCTGTGTTTTGGGTGTGCGCCGCTATATGTAAATTCTGAGAACATCTTGTTAAACTTGTTTGTGAGTAATAGACTTGGTTCATATTTTCCATGCTGCATTGATTGAATATTGTCGATTGTTTCGTGGAGGGCCCCTACGTCCAGTACAAGTCTTTGACCAATTTCACATAGATTTCTTTAATTTCTTAAAAGTTAAATTGTAGATGCTTTGTTTTGTGTTTTGAAATGCAGTATAATGGAATTCACGATTAAACTATTGTCTGCATAAGCAATTTCCTTTGCTTTCTACCTAGCCTAATTCTATTATTTCATTTGCTTTTTATCTGGTATAGTTTGATCATCTCCTTTGCTTTCTACCTAGTGTAGTTCAACTATCTCATTTCATAGCTTAGTTGCTTTTCAGTTTATTAGTTTTATTTCTTGTTTGGATGAAGTTGAATGAGTTAAAAAGTGACAGTATTTTTCTTGGAAATTAAATTAAGATATCATTTATAGAATAGATCTCTCTTGCACATAGTAATCTAGACTTGGATGCAGCATAAAATTCAAGATAAAATAAAAAACAATCTAACAAGAGTAGAGTTTAGGATCACTCTTAGACCATCCACAAAACTAATTCAATAGAGATTAATTTTTAGGATAACCAGCTAACAAATTTAAGAACAATACTCTAATATAATCAATAATACCATATCCATATTAATTCTAAGTTTAGACCTTAACAATAACATAGATATCTTAACGACATAAAATAACTTCTTGCACATATAATGCACTTGTGCTTCATCAGTATACTTGCCCTGGTCGATAATTTATGATGACAATTTGAGAAAATAAATTGGCTAAACACTTCCTTTTCCTATAGATTTTAAAATCCTTTTCAAGAATTTATGTGACTATAGCGGAAGCCTCTTCCGTTGGTCTCTTGTCATTCTTCTCTTATGGTGTAGGAGTCTGTGTTAGTGTAGTGGAGAGTACATTTTCTTCTACCTCTTGAAGAGTGTTTTCCTACCACTAATCCTGGTTCACATACTTCTTGATCTCTAGCCTGGGAGTGTGTGAGTAGGGAGTGGTATTTTGTTCTACTCTCAACCTTGAAATGATTCCAAGGGGTCATAGGACTAGGTGAAGCTCAGTGTGAAATTCATTTTCTTCAAGAGGATGTCTGCTTCTTTGGTTGTTTCTCTACTATTGCAAATGAATGGGCCCACCTATGTTTTTATCTTAAACTATGATTTCTTCTTTGTTGCCACAAAATGCATCTCATCCATATTGATCATCTGTCTTATGTACTCTAATGAGAAAATCATCATTGGGACAAAATTTGGCAATATTCAAGGTGGAAAATCACAGCCATAGACCCTGATCTTTGTATAGTTTTGGTAAAGATACTAGTCAGCTATTTTACTCTGTTGACTTAGATGAAGAAATATTTCAATTTCTGGACCTATTCTTGGCTCAATATCACTGTTTAACAAACATGAGACTGTGTATAAAAACATATCAACATACTCTGTGAAAGTAAATTCATTGGAGTGCTTCCTTACTAAGGAAGCTCAATGAATTATTGACTAGGGATTGCCCTACTCATCCAATTTATACAAAGGAAACTCAAACCTATCTGCCTGATGGTAAAGAAACAAATAAACAAGTATTGAAGCATATTTGAAAGCTCCCTTTGTGGATAATTTGAGGAACTAATCATGGATTTCATCTTATATAAACTAACTGTAATTGAAGATGGAGGGTTTTTCACCTATTGTGAAGACTAATAAAAAACCAATAATGGGCTCATCAACCCACTAATCAGATTAGTAGCCTAGTAAACACAAAACAATAGAAATGATCTACTTTGTCATCCTCGGGAACATAGAGGATGAATAGAGGGGATTTTTCTTGCATAATTGGGCATCCTTGGGGGGGAAAGTATCAAAAATATTAGCTCTCTATGGGAAGGTCAGGTTTTTGTAGAATTCCATGAGGAAATCTACTGAAAATGTTTTCAAAGAGTTAAAATTTTGCAATTGGATCATTTGGAAGATGGATTCAGCTGTAATGGTGAAAAGGATATCATATTCTGGGCCACAATTGCCCTTTGACTGGGGATATATCTGAATTGACACCATGACACAAACTCAAGAAAGTGGTAGGTCTGGGGAAAAATGAATTGGGGTAGGGAGGATTCCCATAGACCCAATTCATCATTGAGGTCTATGAATTTATGTTTTAACCAGTTGTGGAGTTCATATAGGTCGAACTCACAACTGGTTTCAACAATCTTGTATTCCTAGTCTACTAGAGGTTGGTGGTCTAAATCTAGAATAGGGGGTAGCAGGGGGTTGTCCTTTGTGACTTTAGATTTTCCTTTAGGAGCCATGATAGAAGAGAAATTAACAAGAGGTTCGAATTACCTGGGAAAATTGGTCGAAAATTGGTATCTGAGGTGCAAATGATAATTGGTTGGATGCACAGATCTTAAGGGTGATCTGGATCACTAGGTCGGTGACAGGTTTTGGTTTGCAGGTGGGGCACTATAAGATCTTTGATACAATTTTTACCTTGAAACAACAAAATAAGGGTGGATAGAACATGTTTATTTGATAATATAGGAAAAAAGGCTTACCATTTCAATTTAACGATTGGAGGAGTGGGTTTGTTGTCACGAGAATAGATAAAGATTAATTGCTCAACGGTTTGATTATAAGGTGGCAGAAGTTCCAGATGGAAGAAATGTATTAGGGAGAAGTGGGGATGGGAGGTTGATTTTGCGGAATGGAAATGGGCGAATAGGGGGATAACACGTAGTAGCATGGTATAGGTCCAAGGTGGGGATGGGAGGCCCACCTAGCAGATGGTGAATTGAGCGAAAGAGGAATGGAGTCAACGGTTGTAATAATGGGAGAGGGAAGGTGGATTTTAGAGGGGGGGAGCGGTGGTTTGTGGTATTAAGCAGGGGGTGTGAAATGTACATGGAGTGGACATGTCGCTAGGGCAGTATAGGAGGGAACCACTTTTTGGACCCACCCCCTCGGTTAACCATCGAAGGGAGGGGGGGATCGAAGCTCATCACTCATCGTTGATCCGGGCAGGTGAGATCTTCACCATCCAATGTTGCGCGAACTTTATTTAGAAAATGACAAAGTGTGTTGTCACATTAAACTTTATTCAAAACTATATACCTTTGCACTTCTACCATGTAAAGAGGGCTTATTACATTAATTTTATTTCATTGCCAATTAAACCATGATTAAACGGTGTAGTTTAATTAATCAACTTTAACTAATCTAATCAACTCAAAGTTAAACCATGATTAAACAGTGTGGTTAACCAATTTTATTCTAACTATTGTAATTTAACCATGGTTACACTGTGTGGTTAAAACATTATTTTTCTAACTAAACATATTTAATCAATTCTAATCATGCTTAAACAATGTGATTAAACTAACTAACCCTATTTATCTAACTTCAATGTGGAATTTTAACTAGAAACACATTATTCAAACTTTATAAGGTATTACTGATACATTTTTTCATTTTTTTGAGTGGCATTTAGACTTGCTCACTTATTTTTGGGGTATTTTGATTCTTTTTCAAATTTCTCATATTTTTTATTTTTCTTTTATTTCTTCACATATATATATATTTTCCTTTTGTATCCCCTTTCTTTTCTTTTCTTTTGTTCTATTTTTTCTTTTTCACAAATAATGAACTTATGATCCCATATATTATATGACCCTAACATGTTGCACAGTTTTCCACATCTAATTAGTACAGGTTCTTCACTCAAACCCTAATCTAGACCTATACATGAACAAAAAAAGGTACAAATATAAACATAAACATAGAGATGTAGAAAAAATAAATCTTCTTTTCATTAATATCAAAGAACTGAAAGATGCTTACATGAGAATGGAAATAAACCAAAACAGGAAATGGTAGCTTATCTCTAAGAAGAGATGTGGTGGCTACATCCCTCGAAACTATGTTACAATGAGGCTCTGTGGAATTTTTATCATTGAGAAATAATGGGAAACCCTAAAAATAAAAAAAATCTAACCCTAAGAGATGAAGCACCAAAAGCTTGTGGGACCCGTTGGGGTTAGTTGGAATGTCAACTTTTTGAGGTTGTAATTTTGGCATACGACCTCTGTTTGACTATCATAATACCTTGTTTCAAAGATCTCCAACAGGAGCCAATAGGAGGACACAAAAACACTAGTAAATTGGTTTGGCACTTTTCTATACTCTTTGTTTTCCCAAAAAAATGTAGGCCCTCAAAATGGCTTTGGAAGTTTAGGACCTGAAAAATTGCTAAAAATAGTAGGTTGTAATACAATCAAGGAAAATTAAAAGAAATGGTGGGGGTACAAGTGGAATAGGAAGGTGGGCACCAATATCCACCTGGATAAATCCTCCCCCCTTAGGAAGAAATGGTCCCCATTGTGTTGAGTGCCTCCATGAGATGGGGAAACTTTTGCTGAACTTGGTCTTTGCCGAGTCACTTGCCTTGGTGAAGGAGTTTGCCTTCTTTGACAACTTGATATAGTTGGATCCTCTACTGGTGAGTGTTCTTAATATGTGTGTCCCAGATTCTATCATTTATGGCCTGCTCGATGCAACTTGGGTTGTGCTATGATGGTGTTAGTTTCTGAGCAATGTTTGATGTGTCTAACAATGGGGGAAAGTATGGTCATAGTCAGTCCACACGTTTTGTAGGCCCTCAAAATGGCTTTGGAAGTTTAGGACCCGAAAAACTGCTAAAAATAGTAGGTTGTACTACAATCAAGGAAAATTAAGAGAAATGGTGGGGGTACAAGTAGAATAGGAAGGTGGGCACCAATATCCACCTGGATAAATCCTCCCCCCTTAGGAAGAAATGGTCCCCATTGTGTTGAGTGCCTCCATGAGATGGGGAAACTTCTGCTGAACTTGGTCTTTGCTGAGCCACTTGCCTTGGTGAAGGAGTTTGCCTTCTTTGACAACTTGATATAGTTGGATCCTCTACTAGTGAGTGTTCTTAATATGTGTGTCCCAGATTCTGTCATTTATGGCCTGCTCGATGCAACTTGGGTTGAGCTATGATGGTGTTAGTTTCTGAGCAACGTTTGATGTGTCCAACAATGGGGGAAAGTATGGTCACAGTCGGTCCACATTAAATTAAATGGGTGCAGACCAAGTAATAGTGGAATTTTGAGCTCAAAGGCATTGTCCCCTACAAGCTTGGTGACGGTGTATGACCCATATTGGAGTGGGTGAAGCTTACAGTGGGGCCCAGTGAGGCACTCCTTTTGAAAATTTAACCAAACTTTGTCGCCCAACTGGAATTTATGTGGCATTCGATGTTGATAATGGCTTTTCTTGTACTTAACATTGGCTATGTCCAATATGTCATGGACTTGCTGGCGAGTGTGCTGAATGCACTCAATGAAGTTGTTAGTCTAGTCAGCTTCGGATTGGACATGAGCTGAATCTGTGTGAGTAACTGCAAATGTTATTCCACATCAATGGGGCATAATGGATGGAATCCAAACCCCACATGAAAGGGACTATGGCCAGTTGAGCTATGGAGAGCTTTGTTGCAGCTGTGTTGGACATAGGGGAGGATTTCATCCCATGTGCCTGGATGCTTCGAGTTGTACACGTGCAAATTATGCATGATCATCATGTTGATGACTTATGTTTGGCCATCAGTTTGGGGCTGGAAGGTCATGGACTTAGTGAGCTTGGTATCTAGCATCGACCAAAGGCTTGACGAAAATGTACTCAGGAACCTATTGTCTTGATCTGAGATAATTAACTGTGGGATCCCAAAATATACCCACACTATTCAAAGAAGGGCTTAGGAGTGGCTTTCGCTGTGATACTCTTCTTGTAGACTGCTAGAATGGCCATCTTAGAGAACCTACTAATGACCATGAACACAAAGTCATTTCCATTCTTAGTAGAAGGAAGGTCAGACATGTAATCCATTTAGATGGATTCCCAAGGTTGACTAGGAGTAGGAAGAGGATTATATAGGCCTTTTCTTCCAGAAGCATCTAGTATGTGTTGTCAAATTCTGGATCGCTCTTGTAAATATGTGGTCACCAAGAAGTCTCATGTCCACAAGAGTCGAGCACAGTGGTTAGTGCCATAACTAGTGGTCGGCTGAGATAGTCGGTAACATTATTGGAGTTTCCCTTCTTGTACTTGATTTTCAAATGGAACTGTTACAGATATGTCGACCATTTCGGATGATAATCATTATGTAACTTCCCTTGTGTCTATATGAATTATAGGGCTCGGTGGTCTGTGTGGATTACCGTTTCCTTCCCATAATGTAATGCTTCCATTATCAACAGGCCTACATAATATAATACATCTATTTGTCATAAGTGGGATACTTTTGAACTGTATCTAAAAGTGGCTCACTATGATATGCCACCGAATGCCCCTACTGGGTAAGAACTTCACCAATAGCATCATCAGAGATGCCCATCTCAATTTCAAATAGTTGTTACAAGTCCGCTAATGTGAGTAGTGGTGCAAAACAGAGGAAATTATTTAACTCGAAAAATGCCTTTTGTTGGTATCCAAACCAAAATAACTTTGCTTTCACTCCACCCTTGGTGACTTGACTCAAAGGCCAAGTGATATGAGAGAATCCCAACATGAACCTACGATAGAAATTGGCAAGGCCCATAAAGTTGCAGAGCTCTATTAGAGTGGTTGGGGTTAGCCAATCCTGAATAACTTGTACCTTGGTTGGGTCCACATGCAAACCCCACTCATTAATGATGTACCCCATATATTGAGCTTGGGTCATACCAAAAGTGCATTTCTCCAAATTGGCACACAATTTATCCTGTAGCAAGGTTTAGAGGATCCATCGGGTATGGTGTATGTGCTCTTCCCAACTCTGACTAAAGATTAGGATGTCATCTAGGTACACTTTCACGAATGAGTTGGTGAAGGGCCACAAGGTGTCTTCCATCAGCCACATGAAGGTTGTGGGGGCATTCATAAACCTAAAAGGCATGACCAGTTATTCAAAAAGGCCCTCCTTTGATTTAAAGGCCATATTCCACACATCAAAGGGTTCAATTTGTACCTGGTGATAGCCAGACTTCAAGTCAATCTTTTTGAAATATTTGGCCCCCTTGAGCTATTCCATAAGGTCATTAATCCATGGGATTGGATATCTATTCTAGATAGTGATCTTATTCAGCTCTAGATAGTCATTACAGAGTCTCTAGGCGTTGTATTTCTTTTGTACCAACACGATCGAGCTCCCACTTGGTGATGAACTTGGCCTGATGTGCCCTTTTTGCAACAACTCCTGAATCCGCCTCTTAATTTCATCGTTCTCCTGAACAGAGCATCGGTATATCAGTCCATTGGGTATCTTTATTCTCAGTGTCAGATTGATGGAGTGCTTGACCTGACAATGCAGGGGTACCCCTATGGGTGAGGTGAATATGTCCTTGTACTCTTCCATAACCTTGTCGATATGTTACTGCCACACTTAAGAGCCCTATATCAAGGCTGTGGATGTAGCTATAGTCTTCTTCTTTCCTTGAGGGAGAATCATAAGGAAGACAAATTTCTTGGTCTGGGAAATGATCTTACTGAATTGCTTCATAGAGATCAAAGAGATGGTGATAGGTGGTGCTACCTCCGATATCGTGTATAAATTATTGCTCAAAGAAATAATATTAGTGCAAGGCCTAGACTCAGACATAACATGACACCTCCATAAGTATGGTTGTCCTAATAATACATCACAAACTCCAAGAGAAACAACATCACACAATACATCCTCTGTGAAGGGCTTGATGTTGTAGGGAAGGCGACACTGTTGACTGATGCAGAGATCTAATTTTTTATGAAGCCACCTGATGGTGTATAACTGTGGGTGTGGTATGGTTTGTAGGTGCAACCGCTTCATGACCTCTACTCAAATGAGGTTATTTTGGCTTCCACTTTCGACAATGAACTGCAATGGAGAACCCTTCACCCACATCTATGAGTGGAAGAGTTGCTCCCCCTCCTATGGATCCTCGAGTTCAATCTTTTGGATCTTGGTGGTGGAAACGGTGGGACTGGGCTATGCATCAATAATTTGCTTCCCTGTTTCATTCCCCTTGTCAGTTTCTGACTCAGAGTTAGAACATGCATCTAATTCAAAAGACTTCAACTCAACAACCAGTGACTTCTTGGCTTGACACCCACTTGTGTTGTGAGTGGGGCTCTTATGAAACTCACAACATTTCCCTATGTCCTTCTTTGTCTTCTTGGTATTTTTCTTTGCTTATGGCTTCGGCGGGTTGTCATGGGTTGCCACACCTTGGCTTTGTCCTTTATTTTACAGTTTTTGGGCACCTTTCCCTTGCTTCAGATTCACATATCCAAATTCTTGCTTCTTTTGATTAAATTTCTTCTCGATCTTGACAATGTATCATAGGAGGTGCCAAGCAAGGAGATGTCAAGGAACTCCATCTCATCCTGAATTTACTTGTGTAGATAGCTATGGTACATGAGTACCAAACACTGCTCAAAATCCTTGATATCCAACTTCGTGCGAAGGGTATGAAAAATATTATTGAACTCTCGTACATCTTGGTCCCTTTCCTACCACAGTGTGGTCCACATTATATATTTATCTTCATAGCTATCGACAGGGTAATATTTTTCCTTGATGGCGTATTAGAAAGAATTCCAATTGGGTGTAGCTGAAAACAGTGAGGGTTCCTTCTCATCCTTTTGTTCACAATAGGTTTCCCACTAGTCCTTGAGATGGGGGGCGACTTTGAGGAGTGAAAAAAGTATTATTTTCCTAATTGGAAAAGTCATGAACCAAAAAATATCCTTCCAATAGATTTAACGATCTATCTACGACATATACATCTATCGGGCCTTCAAATATGGGAATAACAAAGTTAAATTGTACCTTAAAAGGAGTGGTGCCTCCAGAGTGGCTATTGGATGAATATGTGTCATATGTGGGTAGCCATCGAAGGATCTGGGAAAATTTATCCATCATCTTGTTCCTCTGTCGCTTGAGAGATTCCTCGAGAAATATTTTGAAAGGATATCTTGCTCCCTCATCTTTATTTTTTTCTTCCATGGGAGGTCTTCGGGGTTTGTGAGACTAGTCTTGGAAAGGTTAAACTAGTTCGAGCCCTAAATCCTTATACCCTGAACTCATAGGGGACATGCAAAGAAAAACAGAGAAAGAGAAGACCACTTTGATACCACTAGTCCATAATTATGCAGGAATGAAACAAAATAAAAATATAAACATAAACACAGAGGTGCAATAGAGATAAATCTTCATTTAATTAATATCAAAGAACTGAAAGATGCTTACAAACATAATGGAAATAAACAAGCATGGGTGATGGTAGCTTATTTCTGAGAAGAGATGTGGTGGCTACATGCCTCTGAACTATGTTACAATGAGGCTTGGTGTCCTTTTTATCGTTGAGAAACAATGGGAAACCCTAAACAACCAAAAACCTAACCCTAGGAGATGAAGCGCTAAAGTTTGTGGGCCCCATTAGGGTTAGTTGGAACGTCAACTTCCTGTGGTCGTAACTTTGGCATATGATCTACGTTTGACTATCATAATACCTCGTTTCGAAGATCTCTAAGAGGAAGCCGAAAAAAACCAATATAAATAGTTTGGCAGTTTTCTAGTCTCTCTATTTTCCCTAAAAAACATATTTTAGGCCCTCAAAACAAATTTGAAAGTTTAGGACCCGAAAAAATGCTAAAAATAGTAAGTTGTACTACAATCAAAGAAACTGAAAAGAAATGGTGGGGGTCCAAGTGGGATAGGCAGGTGGCCACCAATATCGACCTGGCTCAAACCCTGATCTTCTTCACTTGTCCCATGTAAATATGTCTCAGGAAATCCTTCCCTTTGTTGAATATCACATCACAACGACAATTCTCCAACATAGTTACGAAAACTAGATTCTTCTTTAGATCCTATATGAACATCACATCCTTAAGCCTAAGAGGGGATCCCAACTCCCTTTGAAAAGTAAATATACCAATACTGGTCACACTATACCTTCGATCATCTACCATCTTAATTTGCATCTATAGATCCTTCTCCTCCAAGTCACTAAATAATTCTTTGTTTCTCGCCATGTGGAAGAAGGCACCGCTGTCGAGATACCACACACTATCCATCACTGTGTTTTCCACGTAAGAAATGAGGGTAAAATCAAGTTCAAACTGTGAAGCTAAGGCTTCACCTTCTACTCCTCCTACAATCTTCTTGTTTACCTTATTTTGTGGACATTTTGTTGCATAGTGCCCAAATTCATGACAGTGAAAGAACTTGATTCTGGACAAGTCTTTCTTCTTGCCCCCTTGACTTGAATCTTCTTTGGATTGGGATTTCTTCCCTTTCCCTTTCTTTTCCTTTCCATCCAAGGCACAATTCTCCTCATCCTCACCCTTGGATGAGGTCCCATCTCTGGTGCTCCACCTTATCTCCTCCTGTACCAAATCAGACCAAAGGTGTTCCCAATTTGGTAGCTTCTCCCTCCCGTTCACTGAATCTTGGTAGTTGTGCCAACTCTTGGGAAGGCCTAGAAGGGCTAGGCTCACCAAATCATCCTCTGCTACAGTAACACCAACTTAACAAAGTTCATCACGACACTGTTTGAACCTTATTAGGTATTGTGGAATGGTCTTGTTCCTCTGTAGCTTAATATTTTGAAGCTCATCCTTGAGTGACAATTTCCTATGGCCACTACTATTTCGTAAAAAATCTGTCAGCGCTTGCCACATTGCATATGGAGTCTCTTTCCCATGGATATTGTAGACAATATGGTCTCATAATCCCTCCAATATGATCCTCCTTGCCTTGGAAACACACTTCTTCTAATATGCTATATTTTGAGCATCAGTTGTTGTTGGTTTCAAAATATCATTATCAATGAATTCCTTCAACCCATTATCCTCCATTACTGCCTCCATCTAGTCCTTCCATGCAACATAATTTGAGCTTCCCTCAAGGGCATACTTGAGCTTTAGTCCATTGAAAGTCATCTTCTTAGTCCTGAAGAAAACTTGCAACCTGATCTGCAACCTCGAACCTCCTGCAATGACAACTTTGAAATCTCTACTCTACAGTGATTCCAACTCTTATACCATGTAGAAATTAATTTGTATATTCAAAACTGCTCATGAAATATACTAAATCACAAGAATTGAAGCTACACTACTCATTTGCGGAACTTAATTCACCATCTAAAACAAGAATCATTGACATGCAAAAGGAAACACCACACATACACCGAGATTTAACTAGGGGAAAGAAACTGCTTAAAACCCCTTACTCTCTGTATTGCATTAATCAAAGAATAGAGAAGAAATATAATGCTTGCTCAAGCCTGAGCACACTATTGGCTTAGGGGGTCCTGGCCCATTTTAGAGTTAGCTGTGACAACCAACAAAAGCCTACACTACTGGTCCTTTTGGCAACAACCCACGTAGTGCAGGCTGTAGTCTCACCCGAAGCAATATGGGGGGATGCTGGAACCAAGTTTCTGCATCCAGATATCAGTGTGATGTCTTTTGAATGCCCTAGATCTGCCTTTGTGTAGATCTATGAGCCCCTAGGGCTCAGTACTGAAAATCTATCCCAATAGCCTTTATACCTTCGCAAAGGTCAACGATTGGTCTTTACGGACCCTTAACAGTCTACGCATCCACTTACATGCACTAGAAAATAATCTTAGGTTAGAGCTCGCACAGATCTACTTAAGTATTAATAACCAGAGCAGATAATTCATCAAAATCTTCGTGGAATTACATAAACATGATTTCATATATATTCTAACAATTATTCAATAGAGTCGTGCATGTTGGGCGCGGGATCCCTCAAGGTTAGTTTTGGGGCTTAGAGCCCATCCAATTTTATAATTCCAATGTAAATACTCCGCCTTTTGTGGGCACAGAATGTGTAGTTGTTAAAGAGTCATAGGGTTATCTGCCCTTATTTTGATAATGTAATGTTGGTTGTAAAAGATCTACCCATGGTCCGTGGACCATGGGATTGTATAAATAGAGTGAAGCTCTAAGTAGTCAAAGGCATCTAATATCTAATATAATAGGGAAAAGCAATGAAGATGTATGCGAGATAGCTCTGAAGTGTAAGTCTAATTTTTGGGTCGTAGTGTAGGTAGAGGCTCTGCAGTTGAGTGCGCAGAGGCCTAGTAGTCCACAGATGAGTGCGCAGACCCCTGCAGCTAAGTGTGCAGGATGAGTCGAGTCTATAATCATCTGGAAGTATTAATAAAGAGAAGTTTCCTATAAATTTTGTGTCTTATTTCCTGTTTATGCATCTGTTATATTAGGTATGAATTTCACTTATAATGCTTATATGATGCACGAATGTGTATAATTTTATTGGTTAAGTGAACACAAGTAATAACATTTATTTACGGAAGCTAACTAAGATCTGGTAATAAGATAAGATACTTAGCCTAGTTTAGGAAATATGACAGTTCGCTGCCCTAGCAGCGCGAAAGGACTTCAGCTCCTGGTTAGGGTTGTGTGAAAGCCGAGTGTAACACTTCGTGAAGGTACTGAAGGGTAGAACAGAGCGTGAAGAAACCTGCACAATGGTAGGAATAGTTGGAAATAACCAACATCATACCATCTCAAGGGTGCGGAAACTTGGTTCCAGCATCCCCCCATATTGCATCGGGTGAGACTTCAATCTGCGCTCCGTAGACTGATGCTGAAAGGGCCAGTAGTGTAGGGATTTGTTTGGCTAACTAACACTGAACTTGGGTCAAGCCCCCACAAGACAACAAATGGTTCCATTGCCAGGACCAGAATCTGCATTGAGATGTGTGATGTCATATCATTGGAATCCAACTAAGAAAGAAATCAAAGGTTGGTTGGATAGAATAATTCACGAGTTCGTGGCACAGAAAAATAGAAACCTGTGACTGTCAAAAGAAAAGTGGTTAGATGGTTACCTGTACATGAAGATCCATGATATCGTTTTCGCATCCTTCCTTACTAAGCTATACAAGTGGATCATGAAACTAGCAGATAGCCAAGGAAGGTGGAAACTTGACAGTCCTATTGTGTGGACCTCAGAACTAGTGTGAAGATTAGAAGAATTGAAGGATAATATAGTGTGTGCCATCGATCATTGGCTCAATCGCATTATAGGAGGATTTGTTACTGAGTTCACGGTCGACACCTTAGCCAACTATAGTGAGGCAGAGCGACGCTTCCTCAAAGGACCGCGAGGTAAGTACGTAAAATCTTTGATTACTTGTATTAAAATGTTGTTGTGTGAAAAGCGGGTTATGCAGTTACCTTGATGTTCAGGTCTATGTGAAGCGAAAGAATTTACAGGAATGAAGGAAATAAGGGTCCAGAAAATAGCCCCTTGATTTCACCTTTCTGAGGGGATGAGGAAGACCTCGTGAAGGTCTCTCTGTGAAGTTCTACTCATCTGATAAGACAAAGAATTCCGCAAATACCACCTCCACCCACACCGCCACTAGCTTCACCGCCATCACCTCCATCTTCACCCATACCACTTCCACCACCACTGCGATTCAGTATGGCGAACACAGTGACGTTGACTTTGTTCAAAGGCTTGGGAAATGAGGATCCCGACCAATCCTGGTTCGTAGTGAAGTCTATATGGGAAGCTCAAGGTGTCACAGATTACCATATAAAGAAACCAACATTGGTTAGTGCCCTTCAAGATCACACGCTGACCTAGTATATTAAGTACCCCAATGATAACCCGAATGCGAGAGTAGCGGACATCAAAGTAGCACTGAATAGGGAATTTAGCAGGCTTAAATCTGAAGCACAGTCGATTATCAGATTCAAAGAGATCACGATGCTACCAAGCGAGACGCCTTGGGAGTTAGATCAGAGGCTGAAATGTATGATCCATGAAGCCAATGTGAATTTGATATATGGACAGCATTGCGAGTGGTTTGTGGCTTTGCTACTACCACACTTAAGAAGTGCATTGTCACAACAGAAGATAACAACTCAGGCAGAGGCCTTGGAGATTGCAATGAGACTACATGAAACCCCGATGCAAGATCCTAATCTAGGAGTTCAGCAGATCCACGTGCAACTAAAGAATCTGTGCCTTGAGATGCAAATCTTGAAGCAGGATAGGATGGTTCAACCAAAAGTGCATGAAGAAGTATTGTGCGTGAAATGAAAGAGTCAGGGTCATGAAAAAGATCACTGCCAGGTATTTACAAATTACCTTGCAGGAGGAGGACTGAAGCTTCTAAGGCCGGAAGCTCAAGCATGACCTAAAGCAGTGCCTGCTTTGTGGTGCGCTATCTTTCAAGTAGCCAGAAAGCATGCCACGGATAACTGCCACTTGTTACAGAAGTATATGCAAGCTCCACAATAGTTGTTCTGTAACTTTTTTAGGTCAGTGGGACATGATGAGCGTATTTGTAGGAGCTATGAATTGATGATGGATAGAACTCTCGCCTATAGGGTTTAGGTTGAAATGCGGCCCCTTGACTAGAATGCAGCGATGGCGTAGATAGGATTTCAAGGGCGCGGATGAGGCCGAGGCAAATGAGGACCTGGTAGATTTTGCAGATAGTTGATTTGATACAATTGCGAAGGGACAGGACACTATGCCCATGATTGCACAAATCCAACCCATCCGTCATGCAAGTATTGCACACAATTTCATCACTAGACAAAAGATTTTCCTATGCAAATAGCTAGGATATATGACAAAGGAACGCTACCACCTCCCCTGACTCAGAACCTATAGATGATGAGGTATGAGCCATGCGAGGAAGATCCGAATGTAAATATTGTGCTCCGAAGTGGAATCACGATGGGAGATGACAAATGGAAATAACTAGAAGACAGCACCTGGGTTCACAAAACCCCAGCAAAGGAAGCTGAGTTCTATTTGGAACACACTCGCGAAACCTTCATGGAAGCTAAGAAGAGCTTCGCTGAGGCCTCCATGTCAGGAAGCAAAGATAAGCCTGAGCCAGAGATGGACCCCTCTATTCTCACTACTTTCTTGGAAACCTGTATGAAGTTACTGTGCGATGATAAGGCTGTGAAAGGGTTACAGGAACTTATCAATAGATGTGTTGGGACCATGCCAGGTGAATCACGCGTAGTTCAAAAGATTGGAAAGCATAAAACAAGGACGAGGCGTGAAATGAGACTCACCGCGCAGATCGGAGAATACGAAATGGATCAAGTCATCCTAGATTTGGGATCATATGCAAATGTGTTACCGAAACAAACATGGGAGTGAATGGGAAGACCTATGCTGCAATGGTCTCTGATTCAGCTGAGAATGGTGAACTAGCAAAAAATCATACCCATGGGGTGATTGTAAGGAATAACTGTGGATATTGAGGGAGTGAGCACACTGGAAGATTTTGAAGTGATAGAGATTGTTGACGACAACAATCCCTACCCCGCGCTCCTGGGAATTGACTGGGCCACTGATATGAATGGGGTAATCAATTTGAAGAAGTGGAAGATGATCTTTGAGAAGAAGTCACTATTGTAATAATACCCCTGGATCCTGTTGATGGATCGCGCTATATGGAACCAGTCCATGACTATGAGAGTGATGATGATCTCGATTGCATCTACAAGATAATAGCATGAGACCAAGACTAGGTGAATCCACCACGGATGGGTGGCTTACATGTGAGTGTGAGAGTTCCTGCACTTCGGATTCCTACAAAGAAGTAGAATGATGGCAGAATCGGTTACACGAGGTAACTACGTTGAATTGCAACATGATGACCTGGTCATTGTGCTGCTTGTCGATAGAAGAATGGAATCTGCCTATTTATGATGGTCTAAATGAGGTAGATACCTTCTTAGATGTATTTGAAAGGGAGGTACCGGTAAAGTAATGCTGCCAGGTCTTGGTCTGGGTACTGCGTGCTACGCCCACAAGATGCTGGGGTACGCACAAAGGAAGCTTTAATGATTGGTGCGAGTGTAGGAGAATGATGCGGACACGGTTTGGGAAGCCTAAGATACAATTGACAGACAAGTATGATGGGAAAAATTATCCGCACACATGGATGCAGGGCTATGAAGAAAAGCCCCAAGCTGAGTGGGTGCACCTGTACTCTGCGCTAAAGTACCTGGTCAATAAGCTTGTGTTGGGGGGGCAAATTTGCAGATGGACTTTATTGTTCCAAGAGTACGATTTTGAAGTTGTCATGAAGCTTGGACAATTGAACATGGGACCAGATCACCTGTCAAGCATCGAGACAGGGGAGGAACCTACTAGTTTGGAGGAAGGATTACCTGACATGCAACTCTTTGATGTGCATGTAGCGGATGAACATTTTGAAGATATAATACACTTTCTAACAACTGGAACTATGCTAGAAGGATAATCTGTCCAACAAAAGAAGGAATTAGTGGTGCGCATGGCAGAATTATCTGTCATTGATGGACATCTAATACAAGATGGGGAATGATGAAATACTGCAAAGGTATGTACATGAGTTTGAATGAAGTAGCATCCTCGTAGACACTCATGGGGGCATCGCGGGAGGACATTATGCAGGAAGAGAAACAATGCAAAATATTCTACGTGCAAGGTTGTGGTGGCCAACCCTTCATTAGGATTCAAAATCATATTGCAAGGCATGCGATGTATGTCAAAGAATAGGTAGGGCATCACGGAGGGATGAAATTCCTTTGAATCCACAAATTGCATTGCAACCTTCGAAATGTGGGCAATAGATTTTGTAGGACCTATTAAACCTCAAGGAAAGACAAGCACGAGGTATATTATCACTACGACGAAGTATCTGACTCATTGGGTAGAAGCGTAGCTGGTGAAGGATTGCACGAGCGTGGCTATCATGAAGTTTCTATTTGAACATGTACTAACGCGATTTGGATGTCTGGAGATATTGATGAGCGATCGCGGTACACACTTCTTGAACGAGATGATCAGTGTGCTAACGGAGGAATTTCAGGTGTATCACCATAAGAGCACACCTTATCACCCACAGGCTAACGGGACAGTGGAGGCATTCAAAAAATTGCTTGAAAATGCATTGACCAAGGTATGCAATGTGCAGCGAAGTGATTGGGACCTACGCATACCTGCAGCGTTATGGTATTATCGGATGACATGCAAGAAACTGATGAGACAGACACCTTTTAGGCCTGTCTATGGAGTGGAAGATGTGATGCCTATGGAATACATCATGCCTAGTCTGTGCATAGCAATGCTTACAGGTATGAAAAATTGTGGAGCCCTAGAGGAGAGGCTCGCGTAGTTGGATGAGCTCGAAGAAGAACGATTTTTGGCTGGATTTCACCAGCAAGTCCAAAAATAGCGTGAAAATGCATGGCACGACTGACACATCAAGCTATGCACATTCAATGTAAATGATCTAGTTTTGTTATATGATAGTAAGTTTGATAAATTCCCAGGGAAGTTCCGGATGCATTGGTTAGGGCCGTATCTTATTAAGGAGATTACCGATGGAGGTGTGGTATAGCTGGTCAAGTTAAATGGAGAACCGTTCACAGGAAAGGTGAATGGCAGTTGCTTGAAGCCATATACCGACGATCCGGTGATGTGACTATATGGAAGTAGCACAATATTAGTGCTCCAGGTAGCTAAAAGGAGGCGTGGGACTATAAACTACTCTACTCGGGAACTGCGCAATGTCAAGACTATGTGTAGTAGCAAAGTGTCACAAGCTCCTCAATAATGCGAAGATAGTTGCGCTGGCACATAGGTCTGCCAGAAAGTGACCATTAAAGTCACTATTCACAATTTGATGCTCGGTTTGAGGCCAAATGGAATAGGCGGCAGGCATTTAAAGTGAAATTTATGGGCTAGCTGTCGCCAATCTAGAATTAGTGGACCGAATGTGGGGGGAATGGTTGAATTCAAATTCAAAAGGTGCTATAAATTACAAGTGGTTGTCCAACAAACAATACTTGGCAATTTGAGAATTGATTTGTTGCATGCTTGAGTATTCATGAACCGAGACATATTCGAGACTCTAAAAGTGAATTCATTGTTTGAGCAACTATCAGAGACACTGAAAGAACTGTGGAGTAATGCTATGTTAGCACCTGAAGAAGCCATGGACACAGGAATAGTGCTAGCCAAGGAAGTCGCACAGGAAATTAGGGAAGTGGAAGCCCCAGAGAGCACCAAAATAATTGTTGAGGTCCCTAAATCAACGCGAACACTGAGACCCAAGAAGGATAAGTAGGCCATGATCTCGGTCTGCCTCTCACCCCGAAATCCACTGAGGACCAAGCTCACCTTGCAGGAAAAGGGGAAGGTTATTAATCTGGAGGCCGACGAAGAGGATGTTGGCATTATGAGATAAGTGTTGTCCTTGATGGCAAACCTCACTGATGACAAATCATAGTACAGAAGGTCAGCAACAAGGAATTGATGATCAGACTATAAGAAGAAGAGAAAGTTCATACACGCAGGTTCGTTAAGCCCAAGTCGCGTGTACACGCAGGTTGGCTTCAGCAAAAGCGCGTGTATGTGGAAAAGTACCTTTGGTCCATGGCGGTTAGTCCTTGGAAGTTGTGCCTATGGTTTCGGACCATTGTGTCTCGACGGGCGTGTCGATCCCTAGTTTTGAAGTTGATGGTATTGGATTTCTATGGTTTTGGCTCTTGGTATTGAACAAGGCCTAAGGCTATATAAGGAGAAGGAAATCATTAGGCAAGTGTATCTGAAATGTCTTGAATATTTGATGAAGCATTAGATCCAGTATGCAGGGTTATGGGTTGATGATGCATTGTTTGATCTGAGCTAAGGAGAGATCTCACCTGTTGATGGAGAACTAGATCTAAGGAGAGATCGGGATCAAATGGTTTGAAATGAACTATCTTTATGATACTTATTCTAGATCTACATACTGACGCATGTATTGTTCTATAAGTATTATGAGTATGATTGATGTCTGGTACAGCTGCAAGTTATGGGAAATTATTTTTAGATCTGTACGCGGGTTGTCTTTGGCGAAAGCGCGTATACACGCGGGTTTGATTCATCGAAGTAGCGTATACATTGTAAAGCTTGATATTTGAAGTTGCAGATGGGTCTGATGGTTATTACAGAGTTCTGTGTCTGCTCTGTGTTCTGGTGACGGTGTTGTTAACAGGGTTTCAGTGATTCAGAGTTTGATGATTGTTTTGAGCTTCAATGATAGTTATGGGTCCAGTATGAAAATTGGATGAAAAGTGGCCTTACAGATTATGTGTTGTGCTTCAGTGTATCCAGTCTGAAAATTGATGAAACGTGGTACCTGGAGGTGAGAAGATTGTAGGCAAGCACCTACGTACTAGTATCTAAGCTAGTACAAAAGCTAAAGGAGATCTTTGGTGCATTGTAGCAGGTAGCAGCCTGCGTACTAGTAAATGGATCGACTAGTACAAGAGCAAAGGGGGTTGTAGCTCCCGTACTGGTATAAGACTGCACCAGTACAAATATTGTAAAAGGATTTTCTTATTAAGAAGAAGATTGAGATGACTTGCAGCAGGTGGTTTTCACCCACATTGGGTTTCCACCTTATATCTTTGTGTTCATGTGTGTGGCTCTTGTGTGATGTTCTGTTCTGTTATTCTGCACCTGTTTACTGTTAATATGCTTAATAATGATCTGATGCATTTACTGAAGATTAAGCTAACTGAATTATAAGATCTCTGGATATACGCGAGTTTCATTAGACACAGTAGCGTGTACACGCGGGTTCACTTAATTGAAGTAGCGTATATGTTTCTGAGTATGAAATTGAAAAGTTTGATTGATCTGATAATACTGATTCACCCCCCCCCTCTCAGTATTATTTCCAACAATTGGTATCAGAGCAGGTCCTTTGATAGAAGCTTGATCGCTTGAAGGAGATCCGTGGAACAATGGGAAAGAAGCTTAAGAAGAAAGCTCATAAGAAGAAGAAGACATCTCAGAAGGACTATGACAGTGGGAGAATCGATTGGGGATTAGGTATAAGAGGCTCTTCAGATTCAGAATCAGATTCAGAATCATTATCAGGTATGAATGTGTTATCCTCTGATGTTCCTGCTATATTTCCTTGTGAAAGTGATGGAAGTGATAGTGAAACTACTGAACATGCTTTTATGGGTGAGCAAGAAAAGTATCAAATAGAGGCAGTATTTAGAAGGCTTACCGACAAAGTTAAAGATCAACAAGATCTATTGAACAAAAGGGAATGTGCTTTCAAAGAAGAAGTTACCAAACTAAAGGCCCAACTAGAAGAAGGAAACAAGGTAAGAAAGCTACTTAAGGACAAGGAAGACCAATGTCAAAAATTGCAGCATGAAGTGACATCATTAAGAAAAGAAGTCAACGAAAGAAGCACAACCATCAAGAAACTCAAAGATAGATCCAGCTACTATGAAAATCTTGAAGCTACGATCCTCTCACTAAAGGAAGATCTTGAAGAATCCAAGAAGCAGAATGAAGATCTACACCAAGCAATTGAAAAACAAGACAACAAAGTCATCAGCTTAAAATCACAGTTGGAATGTGCCTTCAGAGTTCGTCAAATTCAGCAGGATCTGTATGAAGAACAAGAAAAGGAGATTCTCAAACTAAGGGAACAAATGGAAGAAGGAAGGAAAGATGAAGAAGATTTGAAAAAGCAATCTCTTGAAAAGGAAGAACAGCTTCAGGTTGAGGTAAATATCTTGAAAGGTAAACTAGAAGAAAAGGATAAGCTTTTACGATTTCAAGATAGTTCTAAAGTCTTGGATGATATTCTTAGTAGTCAAAGGTCTCCTGCTATCAAGACCGGTCTTGGTTTTCATGAATCTGTTGAAGGTGAATCTAGTTCACAAGGTGAGGCAAGGAACTCTAAAGAGAAAAATAAAATGATCAAAAGGGAGATGAAAGGTCAACCCCATCAACAATCAAGGAAAGAGACTCCTCAAAGAAAATCGTTTACTCCTCCTATGAATAATGTTGAATGTTATGTATGTCATAATCTTGGACATGTTGCAGATAGATGTGGAAGAAGAAGGGTTCAAGACCATCATGTAGAAAGATCATCACATTCAAGGTACTTTAATGGATATTGCTTTGCTTGCAATATGTTTGGTCACAAAGCCGCTGATTGCTACAGGAGGAATATGAAATATGTAAGATGTTATGCATGTAACACGATTGGACATATAGCAAAGGAATGCAGGAACAAAGGATGGACATCACACCAAAAGGAGAAAACCTCATCACACTTGAAGATATGGAGGAAGAAGGAAGTACAGTCAGCACAATGTAGTGAGACACAGCACAGCACAGACATATCAGACTCAGGGGGAGCTGAAAGTGTAAAACTTCAGTGTCCTGAATCTCATACGCAAGTTCCTTAAAGGGAAGTCGTGTATATACGCGAGTTAGACACTGCAAAGTCGCGTATATGTCAGTCTGAGAAAAAGCAGTGGGAACAGGATCAGAAAAAGGATCTGATATGATTCAGTCTATTATTTGCTCTATTGGTTACAGTCTGCTGAGGATGTGTGGAAATGTTTTGTTACTTGTATGATGTCTAGAAGTGTTTTGATCCTAACTTGAGGATGATGATGTTTTGATGCTTATGCATGATCAGATCTAACAGATGGCACTGGTTGAGGGGGAGCATATGCCTTTAGTAATTCATTGTTGGCATTATGGTTAATAATCCTTGGTGATGATTCTTATATGGCTAAATGATATATCTTGCTATGATGTGGTTGTGAGTTGTCTATGATAAAATCACATATGATTCTTGGGGTTACATAGTTGATGATCAGATCAGATTTATGGTTGATTCCTTGATGATGCATATATGGTGCTTACATGGTGATCTTCATAAGGACAAGGAGAAGTACAAAGCTTGAATACACATCTTCCTCACTTGATGATGAGTCACTTATATACTGCTGTTGTCATATGCATAAAGATCATACAGTTATGATGCAGGCACTCATGTGGATAAAGATTGTTGCTGATGATGATATCAAGAAGCTTTGTCAAAAGAGTTTGAGCTCAAGATACATAGTGCTGATTCATGGATGACTCCTCAAAGTCACTTTGTTGGAGACATGATGATGAATTCGTATCTATATGATGATAGGTTTATACTTACATATGTTAATTGATGCAGATGTTCCCAAGTAATGATACTTGGATCATGTAGAGCTTGATGAAATGGCTATGGTGGTTTCACACATGATACAATGTGAATGACTCTGAATTCTGTTCAAAGGGATGAATTGATGCAGACATACCTTGTTATAGGTTGATGACCTATTCTCTACAGGACATTTACAGGTTGCTGATATGGAAATTTGTGTACGCGTGTTGTTTAAAGGATATCTGCGTGCATACGCCATTTTACAAGGGGATAGACGCGTATATGGTGTACGCGTGTTGCGTAGGGGATATCTGCGTATATACGCTTGTTTATGTGTATACAGACGCGTATATGGAGATTTGAAGGAAATCAGCAGGGACAGATGTTGGTTGCAGAAAGTCTGATATAGGTCTGACAGAGATCATCTGGCACAGGTTCAGGGGGAGCAGATAATCTTCCAATGATGCATTGTTGGCATTATCTTAAAGCTTTTGGTTCTAGTTCACATTTGGTGTTGATTTCAGGAGGAACAAAGGCGAAAGGAGAACAGAAGGATCTCTTCGTTGCTGATCTGAATGGTGATTATCAGATGCTGCTGGTGACTTTCATAAGTCTTGGTCTAGTTATTTCGTCTCTATGTCATATATCTCTTTTGTGGTATCTCTTTCATGATGTCAAGGTCATGTAACGGCCTATTTTGGTTTCCCCACTATGCCTGGGATGATTGATGCAATGTGATTGGTTGTCATATGTAAAATTTTGATGTATTCCCACTTGGTTGGGTGGATGAGTCAATTTTTGTATATCCTCACTTAGTTGAGAGATGGATGTATGTATGAGTCCTAAGTGATAGGAAGGTCCTTTATGATGTATAGAGTCATGTTCTTCTTGAAGAACATCTTTTGTAGACCTTGCTTACAGTCAGGGAGAGCATGATCAACACACTTCAGCAAGAACAGAGATTCAGCATGTACTCAGGGGGAGCATGGACAGATTGGTACACCTTGGCATATACAAAGGGGGAGACTATTCAGAGATTTCAGCAGGTACTCAGGGGGAGTATGGACAGTGGAATGATTCAAAGGAAGAGAATATCTTGGTCCACCCTTTGCCCTTGATGTCAAAGGGGGAGAGTGATTTGGCGTTGTTGCCATCAAGTCCAAAGGGGGAGATTGTTGGCATTATGATGCATGTGTTGTACTTGATGGCAACCTTCTCATAGAAGAATATCTCACTTATGTATAACTGGGTGAATCTTCAGAAGAGATATCAGATGTGACCGATGGAGGACAGCTCAAAGGAATCAGATGATGAATCTTCAGAAGAGATATCAGATGTGACTGATGGAGGATAGCTCAAAGGAATCAGATGATAGTTCTAAGTGTGACAAGTTAGCTTTGCCATCAAGTCCAAAGGGGGAGATTGTTGGCATTATGAGATAAGTGTTGTCCTTGATGGCAAACCTCACTGATGACAAATCATAGTATAGAAGGTCAGCAACAAGGAATTGATGATCAGACTATAAGAAGAAGAGAAAGTTCATACACGCAGGTTCGTTAAGCCCAAGTCGCGTGTACATGCAGGTTGGCTTCAGCAAAAGCGCGTGTATGTGGAAAAGTACCTTTGGTCCATGGCGGTTAGTCCTTGGAAGTTGTGCCTATGGTTTCGGACCATTGTGTCTCGACGGGCGTGTCGATCCCTAGTTTTGAAGTTGATGGTATTGGATTTCTATGGTTTTGGCTCTTGGTATTGAACAAGGCCTAAGGCTATATAAGGAGAAGGAAATCATTAGGCAAGTGTATCTGAAATGTCTTGAATATCTGATGAAGCATTAGATCCAGTATGCAGGGTTATGGGTTGATGATGCATTGTTTGATCTGAGCTAAGGAGAGATCTCACCTGTTGATGGAGAACTAGATCTAAGGAGAGATCGGGATCAAATGGTTTGAAATGAACTATCTTTATGATACTTATTCTAGATCTACATACTGACGCATGTATTGTTCTATAAGTATTATGAGTATGATTGATGTCTGGTACAGCTGCAAGTTATGGGAAATTATTTTTAGATCTGTACGCGGGTTGTCTTTGGCGAAAGCACGTATACACACGGGTTTGATTCATCGAAGTAGCGTATACATTGTAAAGATTGATATTTGAAGTTGCAGATGGGTCTGATGGTTATTACAGAGTTCTGTGTCTACTCTGTGTTCTGGTGACGGTGTTGTTAACAGGGTTTCAGTGATTCAGAGTTTGATGATTGTTTTGAGCTTCAATGATAGTTATGGGTCCAGTATGAAAATTGGATGAAAAGTGGCCTTACAGATTATGTGTTGTGCTTCAGTGTATCCAGTCTGAAAATTGATGAAACGTGGTACCTGGAGGTGAGAAGATTGTAGGCAAGCACCTACGTACTAGTATCTAAGCTAGTACAAAAGCTAAAGGAGATCTTTGGTGCATTGTAGCAGGTAGCAGCCTGCGTACTAGTAAATGGATCGGCTAGTACAAGAGCAAAGGGGGTTGTAGCTCCCGTACTGGTATAAGACTGCACCAGTACAAATATTGTAAAAGGATTTTCTTATTAAGAAGAAGATTGAGATGACTTGCAGCAGGTGGTTTTCACCCACATTGGGTTTCCACCTTATATCTTTGTGTTCATGTGTGTGGCTCTTGTGTGATGTTCTGTTCTGTTATTCTGCACCTGTTTACTGTTAATATGCTTAATAATGATCTGATGCATTTACTGAAGATTAAGCTAACTGAATTATAAGATCTCTGGATATACGCGAGTTTCATTAGACACAGTAGCGTGTACACGCGGGTTCACTTAATTGAAGTAGCGTATATGTTTCTGAGTATGAAATTGAAAAGTTTGATTGATCTGATAATACTGATTCACCCCCCCCCTCTCAGTATTATTTCCAACAGAGGAGTCTGAAGAAATCCTAGTGGATGAGGAGGGCGAGGATGTAGAGATGGAAGTTGAAACCTAGGGTGGAAATCCTATTACTCGGTTACCTGAATATGTTCCTCCATGAAAGGGTAAAGCCAAGGTGCCAAAGGATATAGATGAGAGCAAGAGCTCTTTGCAAACTCTGTTGCTCCTAGATGATATTGTTTTTAAGGGAGCACACTTCGGGAGGGTTCTTGTGTTGAATTTTGAAGATTGGGACCTCGAAGACCATGAGAATTTCCCGCATTTAGCGACTGCAAAGCTAATGCGCTAGAAGATCGACGTGACGGCTGGAATGATTGAATTGGAACCGTGCAAATGACTAAGAGGTGTCAAGAAAGCAGGGTTTCTAAACCTACTCTAGGTGCTGCATGACCACCGCGCCCCATTGATCGTTTTCGTCATTAGGCAGCTACTCTTCTTGGTGCATGATGGGTGCTTGTGGCTAGAGGAGCCCATCCCCATCACAGACCATCTCATTCACCGAATTACATGGCTACCATGCTCCGGGGAGGATCGAACAAAAATTTCAGAGGGAAAAGGTGGCGAGTTAGCCCTCACAGACGCAATGAAAAAGAAGTTTAGGTTGGAGAAGAAGAAGTGTGTTAGGTCCTTATAATACTAGTGTAACCCCTTATTGTTATTAATGTGTCCCATAGAAGTCCACTATTTTTATTATTGTTCCCTTACATTATTATTGTTATTTCGGCTCTGATTATATTATGACCCCTTAGACTCCTATATATAGAAAGGAGGTCATGTCATTTGTATCATCCAAGAATTGTTCATTTGTGTAATGTAAAGGAGGTTGCTCCCTCAAAGAGGCTGAATTCTAAGGCATTTATCTTTCTTTTCTATCTTTTTGTGAGTTGGTTTCATAACATTTGGTATCAGAGCTTTGGATTCTAGCGTTTCGCTACTCCAAATAGGTCATCGTGGAATTTTCGATATAAATTTTTTTCTGCGACGTTTTAGAAGCTAACAAAAAACCCATTTGAGAAGAAATCGCTTTGAACCTTGGGTCCAAATTTTAGATCTTTTCTCACTTTATTTTCGAAGATATGATTTGAGGAAGTTAGGGTTTGTGCAAGCTCCAGAATTTCATCTAAAACAGATCATCATGGAAGTTTCGCTATAACTTGTTCGCTACGAAGTTTCAAAAGCTAAAACAAAAACCCATTTGAGAAGAAAGTGGTTTGAACCTCGGGTCCAAATGTCAGAGCTTGTCTAACTATATTTTCAAATATATGATCTAAGGAAGTTAGGGTTCTTGCAAACTCTAGAGTTACATCTTAAATAGGTGACCTTGGGAAAATCGTCATAACTTTCGCTCTGAGCATCAAATTGAAATTTCGTAAGAATTTATAGAAAGAGGACATACTGCAGTTTTTTGTGCATATTTTTTAGATCCGAAGGTCAGAAACGTGACACGTCAAACTTCATACAAGGTCGATCTTTTGAAAAGGTATATAATCAGGCCATCTTGGGAGATTGTACATAACTCTTTCTTGGAAAATCCAATTTTGATAAGACTGGTGGAATTGAAAAGAGGACACAGAGGACTACTGCAGATCACAATTTCAGAATTGGAAGATCTAAAATTACAGAGTTACAGTTGTTTCAAGATCAAGCTCTTAAAATCAAGAAAAAGCAAGATGAGGAAGTTCGATGGCAAGGATCTGGTAAATTGGATACTACAGATGGAGAAATATTTTGATCTACATGGTGTACCACTATTACAAAAGGTACGTATTGCATCTAATTATTTAGAATTTAATCAATTTTTATGGTATAAAGGGCTTTGTTCTCGTAAACCACTTGTCACGTGGTCAATTTTCATGGAGGAAATGATAGCACATTATGAGGATACAAAGAGAAGCACCTTCTTTAGCCAATTGATAAATCTCAAACAAAAGGGTTCAATGGAAAAGCACATTGAGGACTTCCAAAAATTGAATATAAGGGTAAATGATATTCCAAGAGAAGAAAATGGTTGATGTCTTCATAGGGACTTTAAAGGATAACATTCAACATGAGGTTCATCTTTGGGAACTTGATTCATTGGAGAAGGCATTCAGGTTGGCAAGAAAAATTGAAAGCGAAATTATGGAAACAAGGAATCCCACCACTCACGGCTATAATTATGGAAATTTTTTTTTCTCCTAGCCTTCCACAACCTACAAGGTTTACACTACAACAATTGGAAGAAAAAAGAGCAAAAGGGCTTTGTTACAATTGTGATAGAAAATACACTAAAGGTCATAAGTGCGTTGAGAAGAAATTATTTTACATAGATTATGAAGAGGAGGAAGAAAATGATCAAGAAACATCAAAAGAAGAGGATATACACCAGAAACCCACCCCAGAGAAAGAAGAAATGAATCCGACCATATCTTGTAAAGCATTAGAAAGAATTACCACTCCTCAAACTCTCAAGGTAGAAGCACATATCAAGAAGAAAAAGGTTCAAGAAGTGAAAGATCACATCAAGAAAGAAGAAATGAATCCGACCATATCCTTTAATGCATTGGTCAGAATTACCACTCCTCAAACTATCAATATAGAAGGACATATCAAGAAGAAAAATGTTCAAGAAGTGAAAGATCACATCGAGCATAAAGAAATGAAACCGACCATATCTTATAATGGATTGGAAGAAATAAACACTCCTCAAACTATCAAGATAGAAGGACATATCAAGAAGAAAAAGGTAATAGTGTTGATTGATTCGGGTAGTACCCATAATTTTATTCATTGTAAGATAGCCAAGGAATTGAATTTCTTCCTATATCCAGCACCATTGTGTCAAGTGATGGTTGCAAGTGGAGGAACCATAAATTTCTCTAGAAAGTGCCATAATATCAAGCTATCCATGGGAGAATATGTATTGAATAGCCCAATGCTTTCCATTCCAATGGGTGGTGCTGATATTTTACTAGGAGTCCAATGGCTACAATTTCTGGGTATGATAGCTTTTAATTTTCAAGAACTTTTCTTGAAATTTTTTTGGGAAGGAAAGGAAGTTGATTTGAGGGGTATCGAAGGGAAACCGGGAAAGATAATTAACTCTAACAGCATGACAAAGCTTCTAAATAAAGAGAAACAGGGCATAATTGCACAATTATGTTCACTAGAGGATCCCACATCGAAATCATGTATTTCTCCAGATCTCCAAAATGTTTTGGACAATCATTCCAAGGTATTTGACACTCCCAAAGGCCTCCCACCTATTCATGATCATGATCATGATCATGCTATTCATTTGACTCTAGGAAGTGTTCCTCCAAGCATTAGGCCTTATAGATATCCATATGCCCAAAGGAGTGGGAACTCATTCAAAAGTTGCAGAAGGTCCTTGTTCAAATAGTATTGCAAGAACTTGGCAAGGAAGGAAAAATAGTATTGGAACCTTAAGTAGTCACAAAACCAAGAAATCAACAGCTATGAAATAGATCAATTTTATAGTATCTCATCAAGTGGAAGAACTTACTTGCGGAAGATTCCACATGGGAGGAAAAGAATTTATACAGAAGCATCAAGAACCACTCAAGCATTGAGGACAACACCTTTTGAAGGAGAGGGGCATGTTAGGTCCCTATACTACTAGTGTAACCCCTTATTGTTATTAGTACAACCCCCTTATTATATTTTTGTGCCCATGTAGTCCCCATATTGTTATTAATGTGCCCCATAGAAGCCCACTATTGTTACTATTGCGCCCTTACATTATTATTGTTATGTTGGCTCTAATTATATTATAACCCCTTAGACTCATATATATAGAAAGGAGGTCTTGTCATTTGTATCATCAAGAATTGTTCATTTGTGTAATGTAAAGGAGGTTGCAACCTCGAAGAGGCTGAATTCTAAGGTGTTTATCTTTCTTTTCTATCTTTTTGTGAGCTGGTTTCTTAACAAAGCGAGGGTATGCCATCTCCAGCATCAACAACCCTGCAGTCAAGGTTGTGACACAAATATTGGCATGGAAGGTGACGCGGAAGTGCTGCGTGGATGAGGTGCCCATGCCAGTGGTTGCACTAGTGGTGCAATGCGCAGAAGGGGTCCAGTTCAACTGGGTGAACTACCTATGCGGCGAGCTCCTTGCGAGCTGTCGCAAGGCACAAGAGTAGGGAAAAACATTTCATTATGCATGGCTCCTATTGTCGATCGTACTGGTGGCATGGGGGTTGCCCGAAGATAAGAAGTTCCCTTCGGTCACATAGGACATTCCAAAGGTAGCGAAGTATGCTTCGTTGTGGGTGATCAGGGATGCGTAGAGGATAAATGAGAGCAAGATATTTTGGATATTAATGGAGATGAATATCTGGATGGGTATCAATAGCAAGTTGTGGTTGTCGCCCATAGTCTACAATAGTTTTTAGAGCTTTGAAGAGTTCAAATTATGCTTCCACCATGTCTTCATCAGGGCACAGAAGGACCCTACAAAGACGTGGCATGATTTACTGTATTTGGTGACTGACGATGTGATATTCATAGTCCTTGAGTCTTGGCTGCTAGAGTGGCGTGCTCTTGTTGGCTCTGCGGTGGAAACAGAGAAGTCCGCCATGCAGCGCAAGAATGAAGAGACAAAACTTCGGATGGCGCAGCTGGCGGAAAAGCACAGGAAAGATGAGGCAGCAGCTAAGGCCTAGGCAATGCGTGACCCTGCAAAATTGGCGGAGTAGCAGAAAATAGCAGAAGAAGAGCGCGAAGGATAGAAGTCACCTTCACCTGAACCAAATATAGACACAAAACAAGGTGGCGCGGACCTGCAGACAACATCCACCCAAATCAAGCATCCACGACCATGAAAGTAGACAGTGCAACAAAAGAAGACAAAGGCATCAAAGACTTCTTTCGACCCAATCACCCTCACTGAGGGGGATTTGCATGATATCAGCAAAACGATGAGGGTTGTCACCACGGAGTTCCTCCAGTAGTTTGAGGAACAACAACAATTGGTATTGGGGGCTCTCAGGGCAGAGTTGCAGGAGTTGCAGGTATGCACTCCACAAGCTGGCATAGTGTCCACCAGCCTTGCAATTGACACTTCGGTTGCTGAAAAAATGTTGTGCACAAAGGTGACCAACATGATAGTGCTACTAGATGGGGCACTTACTATAGAGAAGGAGGCTGGCAGGGCCATAGTCAGTAGTTTGAAAGGGGTCAGATTAAATATGGCCGCACTCCCTTGGGAGACACTCTATCTCTTGTAGGATGGAGTCACCATGGAACTTCGAACTAGGGAGAGTCACACACTGTAGGTGATGAGCGAGAAGCGCATCAACATTGAACAGTTGGGCCTACAACGTAATGAGGCAGTTGTGTAGAATTAGAAAATTATGCAGGTGATAGAGGAAGCTTGTCGAATGGTCCCGGAGTTGGACATTCAGGCAGAAGAACCGGTGGAGGCACGCATCCATAAATTGGCCATAGGGGTGTGTGACGCTAGAGAAGAGATGGCTAGGGTTCAGCTGGAGCTAAACCTGTAGATCACAAAACTACAGTTGAAGGCTCAGCCTTCAACTCTGCCAGAAATCAGGGAACAACGAACCACTGTTGTTACAATAGCAACAACGACGGTTGACAGTGCAGTGGCAGACTGCATGCAGCTGTTCGAGTAGTCATTCGAGGTCCTAACTACCCTGTAGGAGGACCCGAATGTAGAGCACCTAGAGACAGAGGCATGCAAGCTATAATATAAGTATGACGAAGTAAAAGGGACCGCACAGATGGTTTCCCTTACACAGAGGCTTGCAAGGATGTAGCAGGCAAAGGTGCTGAAGGAACAGGTGGATGTCGCTTGGAATAAGGAAGAAATCTTAAAAGTGCCTACAACCATGGATCGATGAGGCCTATACAGTTACAACCTCCATTGAATCAAAGCTTGTGCAATTGCAAGCAACTCAGCAGAGGATTTAGGATAGCAGTTCCAACAGTGGTCACTGAATAGTGCGTGGAGGAAGTTCAACAGGTAGTCGCTCAGTGTGCTATTGAAGTTGTAGCGATCCAAGCAGATCTTAGAGGTCTTTGCGCTAAGATCTCCGCACCTACAGAGTGACTTGAGGGCGAGACATGATGTTTGTGTTGGGGGCCTCTTGGGCGCGGGATCCCCCAAGGGTAGTTTTGGGGCTTAGAGCCTAGATTTTGGTCCAATTTTGTAATTCCAATGTAAAGACTCCGCATTTTGTGGGTGCGGAGCGCATAGTTGTTAAAGAGTCATAGGGTTGTAGCTCTAAGTAGTCAAAGGCATCTAATATCTAATACAATAGGGAAAAGCAATGAAGATGTATGTGAGATAGCTCTGAAGTGTAAGTCTAAGTTTTGGGTCATAGCGTAGGTAGAGGCTCTACATCTGAGTGCGCAGAGGCCTAGCAGTCTATAGCTAAGTGTGCGGACCCGTGCAACTGAGTGCATAGGGCAAGTCGAGTCTATAATCATATGGAAGTATTAATAAAGAGAAGTTTCCTATAAATTATGCATCTTATTTCCTGTTTATGCATCTGTTATATTGGGTATGAATTTCACTTCTAATGCTTATATGATGCATGAATATGTATAATTGTATTGGTTAAGTGAACGCAAGTAATAACTTCTATTTACATGAAGCTAACTAAGATATGGTAATAATATAAGTAAGATACTTAGCCTAGTTTGGGAAATATCACATTTCGCTGCCCTAGCAGCACGAAAGGACTTCAGCCCCTAGTTAGGGCTACGCGAAAGCTGAGTGTAACACTTCGTGAAGTTACTGAAGGTTAGAACAAAGCATGAAACAACCTACGCGAAGGTAGGAATAATAGGATATAACTGACATCATACCATCTCAAGGGTGCAGAAACTTGATTCCAACATCCCCCCATACTGCTTCGAGTGAGACTTCAGTCCACTCTCCACGGGCTGATGCCGAAAGGGCTAGTAGTGTAGGGATTTGTTTGGCTAACTAACGTTGAGCCTAGGTTAGGCCCCCACAAGCCAACAACGCATCATTAGATCAATATTTCATAAACATATTATTCATCCACAACATATTTCGTAATCATAAATAAATAGAAGTAAATAGATAACATAGGAATTCTTTGATAATCTTCTTTATTGATCTTCAGTTAGGATTTACAGACTCAAAACTACCCTGTGCACTCAGCTACAGGGGTTCGCACACTCAGCTTTGGACTCTATCTAGGCCTCTAGGCACTCAACTCTAGAGCCTTTCTCTCCTATCTTACCCACTTCTCTGTGTTATCTTCTATTGACCCAATACATGTTTTTTTTTTTTTTTTTGCCTTAGACTCTCTAAGACACACCCATTTATACAATCCCATGGTCCGCGAACCATGGGTGGATCTCAAAGTAGACTTAACTTTACATAAACAAGGGGCTAAAACCCCTTTCACTCCTTATCACCTACGCGCTCCACATCCATAAATCATGGAGACTTTACATATTTTACAAAAATTACAACAAAACTTGAGTTTTTAACCCCAATACTAACCTAGGGGACCCCATCCCAACAATCCCCCAACAAAAATATCATGACTTGCCCTCAAGTCACTTAGCTGGCATGATGATCTTGCTATAAAGATCCCCCAACTCCACCTGAACTATTGCAACCTTGGTAGTGTTCTCTGTAGCTGCCTGCTTGACTTCTTCCACTAGCTTCTCTGTAGCTAGTCCTTCTACGGCCAGCCTCTTCATCTATTGTGTCTGCTACAAGCCCTTGAGCTTATCATTTATATTTTTCAAGATCTAATAAGCTTCTCCAAACCAAGGCTCCAGCCTGGCCTTAACCAAGGCCTCCTTTTTCTGTGCTGCTTCCCCTCCTGCAACTTGGCTAGGCGCTGCACTGGCGCAAAGGAGTGTGTCGATGCCCTGACTTCATCGTAATACTTATGCAACTCCCTAATCTTAGTATTCAATATTTGTAGGTTTGGATCCTCCTATAGATTAGTGACCAAATCCATGGCCTTCTCAAACATTGTTGTGTAGTCTACAATTAGGGCATCCAGAGTAGCCAGGGCTTCTTTTATGCTAGGTCCACGCTGCTCCTGGACCTCCGGCAGAGTTGATGGCTACATCTTCAATTGTAGCTAAGTTATCTTCATGTTGAGTTCACATTGAACTCGAATAACCTCATCTTTTGCCTCGTTCACACTAGTAGCTAATTTTCTAATCTTTGCTTCTGGTTGTGCATCCTCAGGCATAGTTCTTTATGCCTCCATGACCGCTGACTCCAATTGTGAACTGTTCACCTGGAGCTCCACCTTTTCTTCCAAAATATGTGTGTTCTTAGCAAAAAGCTCCTAATTATTAATCTTGATCTTGCTGACAACACTAAGTTCTCGTTGTTCCCAAAGGCAAAGCTCCTCTATAACTCCCTATAATAGCACATGCAATGACTCCAGTTGCATCATGGCAAGATTCAAGCCCATCTTTGGTACTCTATCAAGAAGGTCATGTTGCTCCTCTGTTTCGGCGTAGACTGAACCTACAGGTAGGGGGAAGATTCTCACATCCATTGATTGCCACAGAATTATCTTTGTGCCTGTAACTTGTCCTTGCACCGAATTTCTTTCTACACAACTTAATTTTCTAATGTCTGCTTGAATCTTGGTTGCTTGGAGCTACAACTCACGAAGATCCTTCTGCACTCCCCCCAATGTTTTCATGTACTATTGTTCCAACTGCTGTAGTACCTCTGTGGCGATGTCCCTAAATTTATCACCGATCTCATCATGATCAGTTTCTATGAGTACCAAGGGCTCAATTTGCGTTTTCTGAGCCTTATGCTTCTTCCTTGACCCAGCTTTTTGTTCTAGTTCTCACCTTTTCACAACAAAGGGGGTGCGATGCCCTTCCTCACCTCCACTGGCTTGCCCTGTTTCTATCTCTATTACTATCAAAGGTGACTTCTCACCTTTCTGGGTCTCACACTGCTCCTTCTCTGCCTTCTCCTTGGCAACATGTTCCTCCTCGACCCAAGGCTTTTCTACAACATCTTTCTTCTTCTGCACAGCCTTCTTAGTTGCTTCCTTCCACTTCTTTGCAGCCGTACTCTCTGCACCTGTGCCTGGCTCAAAAGCTAAATCTGAAGGGGTACACCACTCGGATGGCTAGCACACCACTACCTCCTACACATCAGACTATATAACCAAATAGGGCAAGTCATGCCACTTCTGTGCAAGGTCATTTCGTGCTTGGATATAGACCTGGTGGAAGTTAGCCTTAAATGTGGCATAGGTTGACAACTGCATGTACAAGGTTGGGGACAACCTTGGGCATTTGTTAACTACCATACGGAGACTTGCTTCCATCAGGACCCAAAAAATATTAGTCTCTGTGATGCGCGTAGGGTCCTTCATAGCCCATAGGGAGGCAAACTGCGCAACCTCTGGCAATCCTTTTTCCAACAGAGGAAACTTCTTTTCCTTCGGAAGCTCCCATGCAACCAACACAATGGAGAGTAGCAACTAAGCGTAATGAAATGGCTTGGTTTCATCTTGGGCCTCACGACAATTCATGAGGAACCCTTGGAATAGGTATCGTGACCAATTTAGCAGTACACCTTTCGTGCACTGAGACGCTAGAGACACTTTGGGTGTCAGAACCTCATCCGTGCTAATATTTGTGCAGCCAATTGAATTGTAGGGTCATTTATTGAAAGGATGGAATACCCTCGCACTTTCTTCACCAGTTTATAATCATTTTTCATGTGCTTAGCGAACTCCTTCTCTCCTGTCTTCCCGCCAAACTCCTTGTCCAAATTCATCCCTTCATGTGAAAAGTGTGTAATCCTGTGCACCAGCATATCTGTGATGGGTATAGGCCCTCCTAGACATAAACACCCATCATGCACCAGAGTGAGTAGCTGGTGTATGCAAGTTGTGTTAATTGGGGTGTGGTGGTAATACGACACCCAAAGCAAGTTGAGCAGCCTGGATTGCACAACACCGACAACCCATTCCTTTATTTCCAACATTGTCACACACGTGCCTTCATAGTATACATGCTTTATGAAGGTATCCGTCGCTAAGTGTGGGAACTTACCATGATCTGCTAAACCCCAGTCCTCCATTTTCAATAACGGGACTCACGCAAGCTGCGAGCCTTCAAAAGACACCTGCTCTAGTAGCAGGGGTGTGGAAATGACATATTTCTCAGGGTCTAGGTCTTTTGGAATCTCTGCCTTTCCCTTCCATGGAGGGATATACTGAGGGAGATTTGTGATGGGCTTCGCTCCTTCGGTATCAGCATCTTCTATTCCTTGGCCTTCTTCTGCCTCCAGGTCTACAACCATCTCTTTACCTTTTTGCAGCTTCTTGTCTTTTTTCTGTTGTGTTGGTATTGCGGTATGCTTCCTGGGGGAAGCACGTATCTGTAACAAATTCTTCTTCTTCTCCTTTGCCATGGATTGTTTTGTCCTTGGCGACCTCGGCATTGTGGGAACTATAGGCGTAGCTTTAGCACTAATATTTCAGGGCATAGGGCATCATATATTGTTGCTTCTGCACTCAAAGCCTTAGCGGGGATGGTGGCACTCATCTTCTCCATAAACAATTCACGGGCTTCAATAGACACGTTTATGTGGACGAGGAATTCCTCCCAAAATTCTCAGCTCATTGACAGACAACAAATATCAATAAAAACTCCAAGTTTGCAAAGTGTTCTATATTGGAATGGCATGCGTAATTTATAGGGTTTTTGAATTCAAATCCGACTGTTCCCCCCAAATTCTGACCATTAATGCTATTTTGGTGGTAGATCTTCAAATATTTTGGCCTTAAATTCCGCCAACCTGCTCCTATTAACCATCTTCTAGCTCTCAAATCATGAACAGTGACCCCAACGGTCACTTTCCTGCTTTGGTGCATGGTACCTCCCTCCATCGAATAGCTTCTTGCACGTAGCTTCCTGCGCGCAACTTCCTACAATGCAACTTCACCAGTTGCCACATAGATCGCCTGTTATGTAGTCCTCCAACCCTGGCAGTGTATTTTATATTCCTGTGCTCCCTTGCAACTACTTGGAACACTAAGATTGTCCTGCCATCATATAGTCATTGAGTAGGATTCCCTGTATACAAATTCAAGTGGCTTCCATTCACTCTTTGCGAAAAATGTTCTCCATTTAGCTTCACGAGCTAAATTGTGCCTCCATTTGTAATTTCTTTGATAATATATGGCCCCAACAAATGCATCTGAAACTTACCCAGAAATTTAGTGAACTTACTATCATATAACAATAACAGGTCATTTACCTTGAACATACAAATCTTGATGTGTCAATCACGTCCCTTCTATACTTGTTGATGGAATCTAGCCAAGAATCGGTCTTCTTCAACCTCCGTTAGTTGTGCGAGCCATTCCTCCAAGGCTTCGTGATCTGCCATACCTGTGAGAGCTACTATGCATAGACTAGGCACGATATACTCCATTGGCATCATAGCTTCTACACCATAGACCAATCTAAATGGTGTTTGTCCTATCAGCTTCTTGCAAGTAGTCCTATACGCCCATAGTATTGCATGTATGCACACATCCCAGTCATTTCGTTGCGCATTACAGATCTTCATCATCGCATTCTCCAAAATCTTGTTGAATGCCTCCATAGTCCCATTGGCCTGTGGGTGATATGGTGTACTCTTCTAATGATAAACCTAGAATTCTTTCGTTAGCACACTGATCGTCTCATTCAGAAAGTGTGTACCTCTGTCACTCATCAACACTTTCAGGCAGCCAAACCTAGTTAAGACATATTCAAACAAAAACTTCATTGTTGTAGCCCCTATACAATCCTTAACCGGTTGTGCCTCTGCCCATCTGGTTAAATACTTCATCGCAATGATGATGTAGCACACACTAGTTTCCTTCCGTGGGAGTTGAATTGGCCCAATGAAATCAATCACCCATTTTTCAAATGGCTGCAAAGATACTTGAGGATTTAGTGGCAACCCTTCCCTTCACAATGGTCTACCGGTTCATTGACATGCATCGCATGCCCTACAATACGCTTTGGAATCCTTATGCATCATTGGCCACCATAGACCTACACACAAAATCTTCTGCACAATCGCTTTTCCTGCATAGTGTCCTCCCACAGCTCCTCCATGAGCTTCTGCAAGAATGTTATTTCTCTCAAAATCTAGCACATATCGTCACAATATCTCGTCTGCACCCATCTTATAAAGATGTCCCACAATCACTGAAAAGTCTACCATGCACACTACTAGTTCCTTCTTTTGCTGACTTGTATACCCTTTCGGTGCCATCCTCGTAGCCAAAAAATAGATGATATCTACAAAATTATTATCCGCTACACGCACTACGAAGAGTTGCGAATCTGGAAACCCTTCATCCAAATTAGTAGGTTCCTCTCCTATTTCGATCTGCAATAGATGGTCACGTACTACATTCAACCTCCCTAGCTTCATAATGACCTCAAATTCGTACTCCTTGATAGTAGCAACCATCGACAGATCTCCCCCCCGCAACATAGGCTTATTGACTTGGTATTTCAGGGTAGAATAATCCGTGTACATCTTGAAATGTCCACCCAACAGATAGTTCCTGAACTTTTGAAGCACGTACACCATAGCCAATCCTTCGCGCTCTGTCATTGAGTAATTCTTCTTGGCCTTTGATAATTTCCTACTTGCAAAGGCTATAGGATGGTCCATTTCTCCTTCACCAACATGTGTTAGCACTGCACCCAACGCAATGCAAGAAGCATCGACATGTACATGGAATTCCTTCTTCCAATCAGGGAAGACCAAGATTTCCCATCTTCTCTTTCAACATGTCCAAATTGTGCTGACATTCTAAATCCCAACAGAATGTAGCGTCCTTCTTCAACAGTTTCTCCATGGGCGTGGTAATCTGAGTATAAGCCTTGATGAACTTCCTGTAATATCCAGTATGTCCCAGCATCGCGTGCAGCTGCTTAACACTCCTTGGGGCCTCCAAATTTACTATCACTGTAATATTTACAGGGTCCACCATCAATCCTTGCTTGCATACCACGTGACCTAGCAAAATCCCAAAGGGGACACAAAATAAACACTTCTTCAAATTCAATAGGATTTGGTACCTGCGACATGTATCCAACATCTAGCACAGACTTGCTACATGGCGGTTCACTAACGCAAACATTGTATAGCCATCAAAGTACACTTCCAAGAACATACAAATAAACTCCTCAAGCGCCACAATGACTACGTGATAAAATATCGCAGGTGCATTCTTGAGCCCAAACAACATCACAGTGTATTGAAAACAACCCCATTATGTTGTGAAGGTTGTTTTCCTTCTATCCTCTAGCGCAATCTTGATTTGATGGTACCCAAAAAATCCATCAGTAAACGAGTAGGCCTTCTGCCCTCCAACGTTGTCTAATACTTCATTTGTAAATGGCGTTGAGAATGGGTCATGGACATAGGCATCATTAAGCTTCCTCAGGTCTATGCAAATCCTAATTTCATCCTTCTATTTCTTCTCTTGAACCACCATCAGGCTTACCCAATCAGACTCCTCTCCTGCTTCCAACATCTTACCCAATTCCAAGTGAACCTTTTCCTTATACTTAGGATTCAAGCGATACGGCCTCTACTTAATAGGCTTCGTGTCCTACTTCAGAGTGATTTTCATAATTCCCAAGTTTCCTATTATGCCATTCAAGTCTGAAAACTTGGTAGGGAATAGATCCTGGTATTCACTAAGTAACTCAACAACTTTATTCATAGTAGCATCATCCCATTAATCACCAATCTTTGCAAACTTCGGTTCTGCTTCAGTCCCAATGTTTACTTCCTTGGTTTTCAATGGCACGGTGATGTCCGGGTTCTCTATTTGCGGACCTTTGACTTCGCAATGCCCTTCTGCCTCTGGAATATTAATATTTCTTAGATCATCATCCTCCCCTTCAGCTATCGCATTATAACATTCCAACGCATGGCGCAGCTAAGTGCCCCAATCTTGCTGGACCCATTCTAGAGGTTCTTGCGGGATTCTAAAGATCACTGCCTTAACCTCCTGTAGGGCTTCATTAATGCTCTTGAACCCATCTTCAAAACTGAAGGTCATTAAGAATCCTTCTCTTAAAATGTCCCATCCCATTGTTCCATGGCAGAGCTTCATCTCCAAATACCAATTCATGGGGATTGTGTCTAAAGTAGGAAAAATAAAGTGTACCCACTCTGACTGCGGCTCCGTTCCATACGCTTTAGTCAACTTTGCTAGGTGATTGTGTGGGTCATCTCTACCATCATATTTCTCATTCAATCGAAGGTTTAGTCGACCAAACCACAACCTCATCATTCTTCTATAATCCTGCCATCCATCAAATCTATCCTTGTGTGTACCCCACCATCATGCAGGCGTAACGCGCAGTGCCAGATCTAATGCTTGGATGCAGTGATTCTCGGGGAATTAATTCTCAAATGCATCCAAAAACTTATCCATGTCAGTTAAACCATCATAATAAGGTAAATTCTTACCTCCGACGAAATGTAGTGCAATTATTTAGTCATCATATTGCAGCACAGTGTAGATACTTCATGCAACCAATTCTGCCAATGTTCCAACTATTCATCGCAATTAGAGGTGCAAGAAATCTCTAAATACCATGCAATCCACCCATCTATTGTTGGATTGATCCAGTCTTGATTTCGTGATGTGATTTTGTGGATTTGATCTAAGTCATCTTCACTTTCCTCATAATCGCGGATCGATTCAATGTAGCGCAGCCCTTCTGCAGGGTCCAATGGTACTACAACTCAAAGTGATTTCCTTTCAAATGACATTGTCTGCTTCTTCAAGTTGATCACCCCATTCATGTCAATGGCCCAGTAAATTCCAAGGAGTGTGGCGTATGGATTACTGTGATCAACGATCTCTCTTACTTCAAAATCAGCCAGCGCACTCACACCTTCTATATCCACTATTACTCCATGTAGGCATCCCATACAGATGATCTTCTACTAGTTTTCCATTCTAAGTTGGATTGAAGACCGCTGTAGTGGGGGTCTCCCCATTCTCTACAGGCTTGTTTTAGAAAAACGTTCACATTTGACCCCAAATCCAAGATAACCTCGTCCATCTCATAATCTCCTATCTGCGTGGTGAGCCTCATCTCCCGCCCTATTATTTCCATATGTTTAGAAATTTTTCTAACTACGTGGAGTCTATTGGGAGCGTTTTCTTTACCAATGCATTTTTTTATTAACTCCTATAGGCCTTTTACAACTCTGTTATCATGCAGGAGTTTCATGCAGGTCTCCAAGAATGTGGTAAGCACATAGGGATCAACCTCTGTAGGCGCGTTGGTTTCTGGTTCTTTCTTATGTCTTCTTGAGGTGGATTCCTTAGCGAAGCATTTCTTTGCCTCCATAAATGTTTCCTTAGCACGTGCCACATCAAAACCAACTTCTTTTTCTGGGGCCTTGCGGACCCATCCGTCCTCTTCAGGTTGTTTTCCCTTATCATCATGAGTCTTTATTCCGCTTCTCAGCACTATGTTCACATTCTAATCTTCTTCAGGGTGCTCAACTATCATCATTTGTAAGTTTTGTGTAGGTTACTGAGGCTTCCCTTTTTCTCCTACATCTTAGCTATCAACACAGGGAATTCTTCTATAGTGTGGTCAAACTGGCTACAATATTGACATGATGGGCGTGTCTAATTCTGACACTCCCGCGCATAGTACCCTGGTGTTCCATAGTTATAGAAAATAAACTATCCACAACCTCTACCAAGTCCTCCTCCTCCTCGGCGATGTCCTCTTCCTTTATAACCTCCATGCACTCCTCTTGTGTCTTGATCTGGAGGCTGAGTTTCTGCTTGCATGTGGTAGGTAGTTGTTCTTTCCATCATCAGTTCATCGCTGAGACAGTGGCACTCATCATGGTCGACAAATTTACAGAAGTCATAGAACAATTGTTGTGGTGTCTAAAAATACTTTTGAAGCAAATGGAAATTATCCATTCTGTGTTTTCCAGCCACCTGACAAATAGCACACCATAGCGCGGCCCCCATACTTGGTCCTGCTGGAGCTTCTGGCCTCAGGGGAATTAGTCCCCCTCCTATGATATAGTTCACAAATATGGGATAGTGGTCTTTATCATTCCCCTGGCTCTTATATTTTAGACACCAGACTTCCGTGTGCACCTCTAGATTAGCCTCCTTATCTTTCTTCAAGCTCTTCTAAGCATAGGCTCTGTAACTAAGAATGGATTTTTTGTACCCCCAAGGTCACATCCTGCATAGGCATTGCATGCAACCTCATCGTGATTTCCAGGGCTTCTACCTGAGTTCCTATCTTCTGCTACGACAAAGAAATCCTTAGGTGGGGCAGAAGTGAAGCTATAAACCACTCGCGGTGCTGACCATCTGTGAGCTACATATTAGCTTCTCGAATCACACATTTCAGCCTTTGATCTAACTCCCAAGGCATCTCATCAACCCTCATCGTGATCTCCTTAAATCCAACTATTGACTGCAAGTCAGACTTAGGCTTACTAAACTCTTTGTTTAAAGCAACCTTAGTCTCTACTAACGTTGCCACAGGATGATTAGAACAATACTTAATTTACCACGTCAGCACACGATCTTTTAGATCAGTAACAAACTATGCCTTCTTTATGTTGTCATTATTAATATGTTGCATGATCCACACAACATTCGCAACAAACCAAAACTAATTTGTATCTTCACTCCATGTGCCCTTGAAAATCGGCAGCTTCATTGTGTTCGACATATTGAATGGCGCTGGTGGTGGTGGAGGTGTGGGGGAAGGTGTATGCGGTGGAGGTGGAGGTGGAGGTGGAGTGGATGGATGATGTATCCATGGAAAACCCTATCTTATTAGTTGAACAACACTCTATGGCAAAGCCTGTACAACCCACTCGTTGTTGCTCGAAGGAGGTCCAATCAATGGGTTGTATTTAGGACCTGATCTCTCTTGATCCCTGAAGAGTTTTCCACTTCGCGTAGCTCCAAACATCAAGGCAATGGCATAAACTGTTTTTCACATAACAACATCTTAGTCTAAGTATTCAAAGATTTTAAGTACTTACCTCGTGGTCCCTTGAAAAACCTTTGCTCCACCTTACTGTAGCTGACTAAGGTATCAACAAATTTTGTAACAAATCCTCCTATATTTGATCGAGTTAGTGATCAACATTGCACACGCTCTTGTCTTCAAAGGCTTCTAATTGTTGCACTAGCTCCAGAGTCCACACTATTCCACCGTCAAGCTTCCACCTCCCTTGGTCGTCTTCCAACTTAGCTAACCACTTGTATAATTCGATTGGGAAGGTCCAGAAGAAAATTTCATGTATTTCCATATACAAATATCTATCCAACCATTTCTCCTTTGATAGGTGCAGATTCTTGTTTTCCTGCGCTATGAAATCATGAATATTTATGTCCAACCACTTTTAAATTTCCTTCTTCATCGGATTCCAACAATGCGGCATCACACATCTCCTTAGGCAGATCCCAGTCTTGGCAATGAAACCATTTGTTGGCTTAGGGGGTCCTAACCTGGTTCAGAGTTACATGTTCCAACCAACAAAACCCTACACTACTAGCCCTTTCGACAACAACCCACGTAGCTCAGGCTGTAATCTCACCCGAAGCAGTATCAGGGGATGTTGGAACCAAGTTTCCACATCCAGAGATCAGTGTGATGTCTTTTGAATACCCTAGATCTGCATTCACATAGATCTATGAGCCCCTAGGGCTCGGTACTGAAATCCTATCCCAACAGACTTTAGACCTTTGCGAAGGTCAACAACTGGTGTTTATGGACCCTTAACAGTCTATTCCTCCACTTACGTGCACCATAAAACAATCCTAGGTTAGAGCTCATGCAGATCTACTTAAATATTAATAACCAAAGCAGATAATTCATCAAAGTCTTCATGGAATTACATAAACATGCTTGTGTATATCTTCTAACAATTATTCAATAGATTCGTGCATAATTAGATCAATATTTCATAAACATATTATTCATCCACATCATATATCATAATAATAAATAAACAGAAGTAAACAGATAACACAGGAATTCTGATAATCTTCTTTATTGATCTTTAGTTAGGATTTACAGACTCAAAACTACCCTATGCACTCAACTGCAAGGGTTCGTGCACTCAACTGTAGATCCTTTCTTTCCTATCTCACCCACTTATTTTCACTATCTTCTATTGACTAAATACATGATTTTTTTCGCCTTAGAATCTCTAAGACATGCCTATTTATACAATCTCATGGTCTGCGGACCATGGGTGGATCTCAAAGCTGACTCAAATTTACATAAACAAGGGGCTAAAACTTCTTTTACTCCTAATCACCTACGCACTCCATATCCACAAATCATGGAGACTTTACATCTTTTACAAAAATTACAACAAAATTCTTAACCCCAAAACTTGGGTTTTTAACCCCAAAACTGACCCAGGGGACCCCATCCCAACACACACCCTACACTAGTATAGGCTATCTCTCTACCTTACTGACTGAACCTGCCCCAACATTTAGCTAATTTCAAACCTTTCAAAGCTCCTATTTCCTTATGCTATTCCCTTGGGAAATTGCCCCTATTTTTTAGCAATTTCACACCAAGGAATTTCACAATTACCATAGGAAAATCCTACTATTTCATGCGCCACTTATACAACTTGGATTAGTTTACAACTTATAATATAGTGCCCTTGAAATCTAATATCAACTGGGTAAATCAAATTCTCTGCATGCAACAATTATTTTGTGTTGATAGATCAGTTAACTGGTTGATCAATCAGTGTGGAAAAATTTGCACACTCACAACTTGACCTCCATTATTTCTACTAATAGTTAGAACTAGTTAAATTGACAATAACTCAAATGAACTAAAATAGATTGCTACAAATTAGCAATCAATCATGTAGAACTGAACTCAAGTGTCTCCAACTCAAATTTACTGAGTTAACCAAGTGACAAGAGCCATGTCACCTCAGTTAAATATGTTAACGCAAGGAGTTACTCCTAGACTGCAAAAGGAGTAAGCCTTACACATCATGATTTCATTTCAAAATTTAAGAGGGTTTTTTTAGTGGTGGTATGGCTTCTGATGGAGTTTTGAAATGATTGTGTTCCTCTTTAACTTTCATGTATTTTGCAAGTTGTAGCAAGCATAAATTGCATGGTGAAGTGAGTAATATAGGGGAGCAGAGGAAAGAGAACATGTAGCTGATAAATATCCTAAGAAATTGAGTATCTTAAGACAATCACTTCAAATACCTAAACATCCTTGTAATAAAATATGTATCTTGGCAAGGAAAATAATAGTTAGAAAGTAAGAAAAAGTATAAAGTATTTCAGAAATCCTTTGTGAAACCTTCACTAACAATTTCTACTTGAACTGATATTATGATTTACAGAAAACTGGATAGTAGATAAGTCATCATTATATCCTCTTAATGATTTCTCACTCATACTATACTAACTATTGTAATTTATCATTTAAAAGATTAAAACAAGCTTGACAAGGGATACAACAACTAGAAAGTAAAAAAGTATATAAAGTATCTCATAAATCCTTTGTGAAAACTTCACTAACAAGTTCTACTTGAACATATATTATAATTTAGAGAAAATTGGATAGTAGATAAGTCATCAGCAGATCCTCTTAATGATTCTCACTCATATTATACTAGCTACTGCAAATTTATAATTCAGAAAATTGGAACAAGGAAATAGATAAACCACACATTAGATATAACTTGAATAACATAATCCTCCAGCATGAAGTGCATGAAAAGCTATTTTATTGAGCTGAGTCTTCAGGTGAACCAAAATCCAACCTTGAAATGATATTTACAAAAGATATATATATAGAGAGAGGCACCAACTCCAACTCTCCTAAATTTGTGGTTCCACTATTTCCTTGTTACATAGGTGTCTTTTAGACATTAAGATCATCTCCCATCGAATTGCAACAGAAAGTATAGGTGTAGATGAGAAGAAGAGGAAGAATGATACTTGGCTTCTTGAAAAGGTGACTGGCTGCCCCTTTTTCTACTGATTTTTCTCTTTATGGTCTTAACTATTAAATGACCATATGGCTTCATTCAATACAACCTTCAAAAACCTCATAACTATCTCATATCCATCATTTTCCTTATCCATATTGTTATGGGTTGTTGTCTTTCCAAAACTAGCCCAGAGGTTTTCTGTCTAATAGTTGTATATTTCTATTAAAATACGTGCTACCGGAAATTCTAGTAATACCTGTAATAGCGAGAAAGCTGGAAACACTTCCATGATTTTCAGTAGGATAACATTTTCACTTCAAAATTTTAATAGAAAATACTTCGAAACGCTTGTATATGCTTGGATATTATGAGCTTTAATCTTCATATTCAAAACTTTGACTTGATATGAAAAAAGGTTTAAAGGAAAATTACCCTTTCATTCCATGTGAGTTGCAGTCTCTACAAGCTTATCCAAGTTTGTTTTATTTCTGGCAACAAATTTTGACCTTGTGATTTTGGTTGTGTCTTCTTTAATGATGGTCTCTTTCTTTTCTACTTCTTTTTGGACCTTTCTTATTTTGGGAGGCTCTGATGGCTGGTCCATGGGAGCTTTACATCTTTTCTTCTTCAAAGATCTTCTGGTTTTTGCAATTGAAGGATCCTCAGTCTGCACTATGTATGTTGTTCATCTATGACCATTACTTTAGTCAGTAAACTAGGATTATTTAGTGATTTTGATTTCAGTCTATATTTATTTATTTCCCTAGTATGACTATTCCTAGCTACAACAACTGGTTTTATTTCTTTTTTCTTGATTTTACTGGTCCTTTTATACCATGCTTATCTCAAAAATTCCTCATTAGACTCAATAGGTTGGTTTTCTTGTTGTTGTTCATCTGCTTTCGGAATTTCAGGAAACACTTGTGCTTTAGATTTCTCTTCAGCTGTAAGTTTTATTCTCCGAGTTTTTATGTAAACCGTAGGAAAAGGTCTAATAGGAGGAACCATTTTCATGCCTTTTTTCTGGGTAGAAGAGTTTTCACCTTGCTCCTTTTTCTTTTCAGTTTCAGTAGCTAAAGGCTTCTCTTTTCTGATTTTGGTACCTCTGCTTGCACTTTCCTTCTATTCCTTTCTTTTGGAACTTCCTTCAGCTGATTTAGTTGATGTCCTTTCTGTCTAAATCTGTGTTGAAGAATATTTAGTATTTTCTTAGGGTTTTGGTGCAAGTTGGCCTGCCCTATAAAACAAGAAATGTTCCCAAGTTTGGTTTCTCTTTTTCAGTTCTTCTTCAACCAAAACCTTGATAGTTTTCTGATGATACAAGTTGTATTTTGATGCTTCCTGGTGTGTTTGAATTTTGGCTGCCATTTTGGTTAGGCTCTTCAATATGAAATAGGGAAGATTAAGAGTCCTTATACTTGCAAAATGAAAAATAAACCTCATATGGTAAAGAAATACTACTATATACCTTCTCTCACAAGCGAGAAATTTTTTAACCGGTTTGACTATTTCTTCCCATTCCTTCTTAAGATAATTGTTGGGAATTCCTTTGGCCTAGTTAGGATCTCTGTATTCATCTCTAATAAAATCATTGAGATCTCCTCCTGTAATGAGTTTTCCCTTAAACCACTTTTCTCCTTCTTGGGGAGGGTTAAAAGCTTCTGCAGTTGACTATTTTGAAACCTGCAATTTGAAACCAAAGATGGTAGCTTCCTGTCCATTGAAAGTTTGAGCAAACTCCTGCGCTACACCTTGATGTGAGCCTACTAACCTGGTGCAGAGTGGATACCAGCCTACCTGAATAAACAATCTTCTAACACAACTAGCTCAGCTCCTTGAGGTTCGATTCTCTTAAGCTTTCCACCTTTCCTAGACTTTGGTGCCATAGATATATGTTTGTTTGTTATGAAGAATAGATGTAAATGTATGGAAGCTTACCCGATAGATGTTGCAATTAGCTTGAATTAGGCTGCCTGAAAATATAGGATGTGTTCTTAACCTCTTCAATCACTGTCTCCTTTACTGCACTTCATAAATTTGAAATGGTGAAATTTCCTCCATTTTTGAATATTTGGGATGAAGTTTTGGTTCAATCTCCTATGCATATGATCCTTCAAGATTAAATGAGATTTCATGTCATAATAGATAACATGTAATAGTAATGATGAAGTCAAGTTGCTTTGGAGAGTCCAGCTGATCTGCTATAGGTGGCTGTATGAGATTTTTTCCAAATCTGGCAATTTTCCTACTTTAATTTGGACTGGGCAGAAATTCTGGTAGCGTAGATGGAATAGAAAGAATGGTCGTCAGAATTTAAAACTATGACCAGGACTGACGTTGTAGACACATTTTAACTTTGTCAATAGGGGTTTATTTACGATCAGTGGGGTAGGCAACGTCTAGCCATGGCTGTGACTAACACCTAGCTAATACGATCAACCAAATCGATTAACCACTACCTACTTGACTTGAAGTTTGTGACCTATCCAATCACGAAATCTTATGATTTGGATTAATCATTTCGCAATTATGGCACGTGGACAATCGAAAATGGGTGCATTTTCGACTTTATTTTTCTAAAATGGGAGATGCTACTAGGAATTCTGGTAGCATTAGAAAATTAAAAAAAAAAACAAGGAATAAAACAAGAACATAAAGACTGTTAAAAAAATAGGGGATACTGTCTGAACAAGAAAATAGGGTGCTACCGGAAATTCTGGTAGCATTTTTTTTTTTTAATTTACAACATTAATCCTAAAAAATAAATTTTTTAAAACCTACTCGTGACTTAGCTTAGAACTGTGCTAACATTGGCTCCATAGGGGATAGAGCTCTCCCTTCGAGGCTCTAAGAATTTTTTAAGTTTCAGTGCCTTGTCATTGGGCTATGGAGTCTTATTATGAAATCACACAAGTATTTACAATGAACTCAGGCTACCAACAACCTTAGTAAAATAATATTTTGAGAAAACTCCCATTAAATGGGCCTCCATACAGTTATGTCCCATCAAGATGTTGCAACTCAAAATTATTGTTCTACGAGACGTTTGAAATTTTGGAAGGACCAAGCCATAAATCATCAAATTTTGAATGCTTACCTGGATCTTGGTGTTGTGCATCCCACTTCAACACTAGATCTCCAATCTGAAATTATTTTTTTTTAGTCCCTTTATCAAAGACTTCCTTTATAGCTTGCTGACATTTTCTTACCAAATCATATTTATGTTCTCTCTTTTGTTGGACTTATATGATTTGATAAATTCTTCTAGTCATGTCATTTGGTTCAAATTCGTGATCTTGCAGTAGTTTGGCTACATGAATAGCTAATTGGACTAGAACAACATCAATCCCATAAACCATTTGAAAAGATGATGTATTAATAGACTTTTTGATTGTCACCCTATCAACCCATAAAGAAAATTTGAGTTCTGAGTCCCAATCTTTCTTGTTTTGCTCCAGAAACTTGGTGATGATTCTTACCATACTTTTATTAGATGATTCAGCTAAACCATTCCCTTGTGAATAGTAATTTGTAGAATGAGTAAGTTGAATACCAAAATCTTCACAGAAATTTACCAATGGTGTGGCTTTAAAATCATCTTCATTATCTGCTACTAGTCTTCATGGACATCCAAATCTAGTTATGTTTCATCCAGAAAGTTAATGATAACTTTATGAGTGGCATTCCTAGTAGGTATTGCTTCGATCCATTTGGTGAAGTAATCAGTAGCAAAAAGAATCCAACAATGTTTCCCACTTGAAGGTGGATGAATTTCACCAATGAAATCTAATTCACACTACTGGAAAGGTGCAGAAACAATTATGGGCTTGAAAGGTAAAGACTTCAGATGCCTTTTACCAATAAACCTTTGACATTTTTCTCATGCTCTCACCTCAACACATACATAAGAAAATAAGCTAGGACAAAAAGAGCGAGATATCAATATTTTGTATGCAGTAGTTCTCCAATAATGATGACCTCCACAAACACTACTATGAATTTCAAATATGACCTTTTTAGATTCCTCTTGATCAATGCATCTCAACAAAATTCCTGTAGGATCTTTCAAATACAAACAATTATCCTTGATGCAATACTTAATGGTTTTCAACTTCAAATATCTCACTCTGCTTTTATCATAATCTAGAGGAGGTTTAAAATATTTCAGAAAATAAAAAACATCTTTTTACTAGCTACACTCAACAAGCTTTGAATCTACTGTCATATTGTCAACAGGTTCTGAAATTTTCCCTTCTAGAATAACATCCATGAAATTCAAACCCAACACTTTACAATCTTCTTCAGCAAGTATTTTAGCTAATCATTGACCTTTGATTAGTTTAGTAGGATTTATCTCTAAATCAAATTCAAGAACTTTAGTCACCCATTTACTTCTCTTTCCATCAATATCAGGCTAAACCAATATCTCTCTAACAGCAGATGAAGGGACATAGGCTATCACTTGAGCATGCAGAATATAAACTCTAAAAGTTTTCATAGCTTTAACTAATGCATAAGGATGCTTTTTCCAATATTTCATACTTTAATTCTCCATCTCTAAGAGCTCTGCTGAAAAATGCTATGGGCGCTTCTTTATTTTCTGAATCTTTTTGTAACAAAACAACAGCAATGGTGTCTTGAGAAGAAAATGAGAAGATTAAGAAAGGTTTTGAATATTCAGGACTTATCAATTGAGGTGCTTCAATGATAGCCTTTTTGATCATCTCAAATGAATTTCTAGATTCATCTGTCCACTTGACTTCTTTGTCCTTTCTTAGCATACAAGTAATATGTTTCACCACTTCAGCAAAATTTGGGATGAATCTTCTGAGACAATTGATCTTACCAAGGAAATATTGAATCTCTTTCTTGGATCTTGGAAGTGTTAAATCTTGAATTGCAATCACTCTTTTTGGATCAATCCTCACTCCATTTTTAGAAACCATGTGATGCAACATCTTACCTTCTTTGAGAGCAAAATGAGACTTCTTCGGATTCAAGGATATACCATATTTTCTGCATTTAAAAAATACTTGTCTCAAGTGTTGAAGGTTTTCTTGATTTGAAACTGAAAAAATAGTAATGTCATCCAAATAGATGACCAAGAACTTGTCCTTTTCTCCAATGAATGCAAATTCCATAGCACGTTGGAAAGTATCTCCAGCATTCATGAGCCCAAATGGCATCTTCGCATACAAGAATGTACCCCAAGGAGTAGTGAATGTTGTCTTCTCTCAATCTTCTAGCCAAATAGATATTTGATTATACCCAGAAAAACCATCTAACATGGAAATTATGGCTGACCTAGTTACCTTTTGAAGAATATGCTCCATCTTCAGCAATGGATAATTATCTTTCTTGGAGCTTTCGTTAAGATTTCTGAAATCCACACACAATCTGATTTCACCACTTTTCTTTATTACTGGCACTACATTGGCAACACAATCAGAGTATCTTAATGGAATAACGATTTTAGCATCCAACAGTTTCTTCACTTCCTTTTCCATCACTGGTACCAATATTTCATTGATTTTCCTTAACTTCTGCCAGAAAGGTTTAGTACCATCTTTCATTGGTATTTTATACTCAATGATAGATGTATCATATGTCTTAAGATCTTCATATTTCTAGGCAAAAACATCAACAAATTCACAAAACAGCTTGTGATATTCCATCTTTCTTTCATCTAGTAAATCTTTTGACAATTTCACACACCTTGGTTCTTGTGTTGTACCCAAGTTGTAATCTTCTAATTCAACATCTACTTCGGCTAACTGTGGCTTGACTGCAACATCATTTTGATAAAAAAGTTTCTCAAGTGGAATTAACTCCTTGGAAATATGATTGGTAGGCAATTGTATGATAGGCCTATCAACAATTTGTTTTTTCAGATTTCTAGAATCTTGATGATCAACATCAACTTGTGTTAGGTCTTCTTCTTTATCAATATTTAGAACTACAAACTCTTCATCACTTTCCATGAATTTTCAGATCTCCTGGTCATCTTCAAAAACTTTCCAATGCTTAACATTATCAAGAATGTTAGGTATAAACCTAACTTCCACTTCATATTTCAAATTTATAGGCATTGGACTTTTGAATGAGCTGACTGAAATAGATAGTGAATCAGCTAGAATATTACTTTCTCTTGGAAAAAAAGAACTTTTAAAGCCCAGGAAGGAGTCTTCTACAATGTCCCATACTGCAGGATGCTTAGTTTGATAAACATTTCTGATTTGCTAAATAATAAGTTCAACATCTCCAAAAACAGAAAGTTCTAATATATTCATTTCTTTTTCCTTTTTTAAACCAATTAACAGAGCTTTATATTCACCCAAATTATTAGTTGTATCAAATTCAAGTTTGAAAGAAAAAGTGAAACTTTTCTTCAAAGGAGAAAAAAGAATAATCCTTGCACCAGCACCTTCTTTGGAACATGAGCCATCAAAAAGCATTTTCCATACCATTGATCCTTCATGACTAATTTGATTTTCAGCGGGCTTTAAAATCTGAAAATTTTATGTAGGCAAGGCAGAGTCATCCATATGTAGAATGCTTGAACCTACTCCAGTTGTTCTAGCATATAACGGATGATTAGTAGGTTATTTTTTGTCACTAATGATATATGCTAGTTGAGATTCTCTGTAAAGTCTTCTTTGTTCTCCTCCAAAAATAGGAACAATAGCATAAGTTAAATCCATTTTCAAGGTTCCTCCCAACCTTTTAATCCATGACCTAGAAAGTAACATACCAAATCTGGGAGGGATATCAAGTACAACAATATCCATTACCATCCCTCATATAGGTAACTGAAAAAGATGTACTGAAAGGTCTTTGATGACACAAAGGCATTGGACTTTCTGGGATCAAAAGAATAGAGATCTTGGTACTCTCTACTTATCTCAAGACCTAGTTCATCCATAAATACACTGGGAAGTAAATTATGTGAAGCTCCAGAAACCATAAGACAATTATGCAAGGTCTTTTCATGAATATTCAAAGACAGATAGAAGGGAGGGATAGAGTCATCTTTGTCTTCTACCAATGGACCTAAAATAATAGTGGGCTTATCATCTTGAAGGTTAACAAAATCAGAGACTACTTCAGTAGGTGAAGGTTGAAAAGATTTCCTAAAAGTATTTTTGAAATTTTGATTTTTCATGAGTTCTACAACGGGAACAAGAATCTTGATTTTCTGAATCTCATTTTCAAAATTGAAGGAAGAATGTTGTTTGTGACCAATTTTTACCTCAAGTGAAGGAAAATCAGATGCTACCAGAATTTCCAGTTTGTCAGGTTTGGTCACTTGTTTCTCTGTTGGAATATCATATGCTACCGGAATTTCCGGTCTACTAGATTTTTTCACTAAAATTTTAACTGCATCTTTATTCTTCTTTGGCTACACAATAGGCTTAGAAGTGTCATCAATTCTCTTTGATCTGAGATTGTATCTACTTTGATGATCAGCTGCAATCATGAAATGATTAGGACTCACTTCATTATTTTGAGTATATGACATGAAGTCTTCATACTCTGCTTGTGTAAGATGAATCATCCCTTCTTTGTCTCTAAGACAATTTATATCAGCACCTCTTTCCAACCCTTCAACTTCTTATTCATATTTAAATATAACATTCTAAAAAGAAGGCTGCACCTTTTGATCACCAGCATCTCTTCTTTATCTCTGCAGAATTTGAGGAGCATTAGGTCTTCTAAATTGTTGTCTATTTGGCAAATCAAATGAAACATTTCTGGTAGTAGATGGCCTTGCTTCCATCTTCAACTTAGAAATATCAGTTGTCAATGATTTGACCATCTTGGTAAGCTCATCTCGCTTAGGATCTATGTTAGAAGTTCCTGAAGTAGAAACTTCAGCTTTTTTCTTTCTTGTTTCTCTGTCAATCCCTCCTCTGAGTCTATTAGCTGCTAATATATTTGATTCTACCTCTAGTGCATTGTCTTGCATTTGTGATAGCATAGTAGATCTTCTTTCTCTCAACAAAAAAAAAAATTCAGATCAAAATCATCAACATAAGTGATTTTAGATAAAGCTTAAGTAGGCTTGATTTCAGTAGGTATCTTGCTATACATTTTATTGAATCTCTTAGAAAAATCAGAAACTAATTCTCCCTCTTTTCTTTTGATTGCACCAAATTCTATGATATAATGCAAAAAATCTTTCTTGTCACCCCATTTTCTTAAAAATGTGTCATCTAGGACTTCAATTCCAGTGATGCTACTAGTTGTCAAATATTTGAACCATTTCCTTACATCACCCTCAAGGCTCTAAACAAAAACTCTCATCCAAACATCTTCAAGCTCGATGTTTAGATTATTAGCATAAGAATAAAAATCAGCAAGATATTCTTCAGTTGCCCCTTCACCATTCGATTTAGGCATATACTTGAGATAATCTCCTACAAGTAATGCATTCATAGGCTAAGGTAAAACTAAAGGAGAATACCTAGAAGCAAAAATTGCATCCATTTGGTTAGGGGGTAGATTAGGACCTATCATGGTGTCAGTTACTGGGATTTGTGGAATAACAATTTGAGGATTTTGAACAATAGATGAGGAAGCACCAACACTCGATGTAGAGGTTGTTTGCTGACTGGAAAACGAGATAGGTATATAATTTTTGTAAAATCAAGAGACAGAATTTGCTGTACTTTTTCAGGAATAGCTTTTGAAAAAACAGAAGCAGAAGAAACAAGCTTTCTCTTACTCTTTTTCTTGATTATCTTCTCAGGATTAGGGACTTGGTTTTTCAAGGGAGAATATGGGTTTGCCTTGGTTCTAGCCATTCTTGGAGCCAGAACTTCAACAATGGAGTTGCCAGGTGTAGAGTAGTCTAAAAAGACAACTAGAACTGTACACCTCATAACCAAACTTATAACTTTATCATTTACCCAGGGATAAACTTCAATTCACCTCCTCGGCAATGGCATCAAAGATGTTAGCACAAGGAGTTACTCCTAGACTGCAAAAGGAGTAAGCCTTACACATCATGATTTCATTTCAAATTTTAAAAGGGTTTTTTGAGTGGTGGGATGGCTTCTGAAGGAGTTTGGAAATGATTGTATTCCTCTTTAACTTTCATGTATTTGGAAAGTTGTGGCAAGCACAAATTGTGTGGTTAAGTGAGTAATATAGGGGAGCAAAGGAAAGAGAACAGGTAGCTGATAAATATCCTAAGAAACTAAGTATCTTAAGACGGTCACTTCAACTACATAAAGAGCATTGTAACAGACTTTGTTTATTGGCAAGGAAAATAACAATTAGAAAGTAAGAAAAAGTATAAAGTATTTCACAAATCCTTTGTGAAACCTTCACTAACAATTTCTACTTGAACTGATATTATGATTTACAGAAAACTGGATAGTAGATAAGTCATCATTAGATCCTCTTAATGATTTCTCACTCATACTATACTAGCTACTGTAATTTATCATTTAAAAGATTAAAACAGGCTTGACAAGGGAGACAACAACTAGAAAGTAAAAACACATATAAAGTATCTCACAAATCCTTTGTGAAACCTTCACTAACAAGTTCTACTTGAACATATATTATAATTTATAGAAAAATGGATAGTAGATAAGTTATTACCAAATCCTCTTAATGATTCTAATTCATAATATACTAGCTACTGCAAATTTATAATTCAGAAAATTGGAACAAGGAAATAGACAAACCACACTTTAGATATAACTTGAATCACATAATCCTCCAGCATGAAGTGCAGAAAAAACTATTTTAATAAGCTGAGTCTTCAAGTGAACCAAAATCCAACCTTGAAATGATATTTACAAAAGATATATATAGAGCGAGAGGCACCAACTCCAACTCTCCTAAATTTGTGGTTCCACTATTTCCTTGTTACATAGGTGTCCTTTAGAAATTAAGATCATCTCCCATCGAATTGCAACAGAAATTACAGGTGTAGGTGAGAAGAAGAGGAAGAATGACACTTGGCTGCTCAAAAAAATGACTGGCTGCCCCTTTTTTTGTTGATTTTTCTCTTTATGGTCTTGACTATTAAATGACCATATGGCTTCATTCAATACAACCTTAAACAACCTCATAATTATCTCATATCCATCATTTTACTTATCCATATTGTTATGGGTTGTTTTATTTCCAAAACTAGCTCAGAGGTTTTCTGTCTGACAGCTGTATATTTCTGTTAAAACAGGTACTACCGGAAATTCTGGTAATACCTGTAATAACAAAAAAACTAGAAACACTTCCATGATTTTCGGTAGGATAATGTTTTCACTTCAAAATTTTAACAGAAAATACTTCAAAACACCTGTATATGCTTGGATATTTTGAGATTTAATATTCATATTCAAAACTTTGACTTCATATGCAAAAAGGTATTTATTTAAAAGGAAAATTACCTTTTCATTCCATGTGAGCTACAGCCTCTGCAAGCTTATCCAAGTTTGTTTTATTTCTAGCAACAAATTTTGACCTTGTGATTTTGGTTGTGTCTTCTTTGATGATGGTCTCTTTCTTTTCTGCTTCCTTTTAGACCCTTCTTCTTTTGGGAGGCTCTAATGGTTGGTCCATGGGAGCTTTACCTCTTTGCTTCTTCAAATATATTCTGATTTCTACAATTGAAGGATCCTCAGTCTACAACTTTGTATGTTTTTCATCTATGACTATTACTTCAGTCAGTAAACTAGGATTATTTAGGGCTTTTGAATTCAGTTTGTATTTGTTTCTTTCCCTAGTATGCCTCTTCCTAGCTCCAGCAACTAGTTTTATTTCCTTTTTCTTGTTTTTACTGGTCCTTTTATACCTTGCTTCTCTCAGCAATTCCTCATCAGACTCAATAGGTTGGTTTTCTTGTTGTTGTTCATGTGCTTCCAAAATTTCAGGAAACACATGTGCTTTAGATTTCTCTTCAACTACAAGGTTTCTTCTCCGAGTGTTTATGTAAACCTTAGGAAAAGGTCTAACTAGAGGAATCATTTTCATGCTTTTTGTTTTCAAGGCAGAAGAGCTTTCACCTTTCTCCTTTTTATTTTCAGTTTCAACAGCTAAAGGCTTCTCTTTGTTGCTTTTGGTACCTCTTCTTGCACTTTCCTTCTTTGCCTTTCTTTTGGAACTTCCTTCAGCTGATGTAGTTGATGTCCTTTTTGTTTGAACCTATGTTGAAGAAGATTTAGCAGTTTCTTGGGGTTTTGGTGCAGGTTGGCCTGCCCTGTAAAACAAGAAATGTTCCCAAGTTTGGTTTCTCTTTTTCAGTTCTTCTTCAACCAGAACCTTGATAATTGCCTGATGATACATGTTGTATTTTGATGCTTCCTGGTGTGTTTGAATTTTGGCTGCCATTTTGGTTAGGCTCTTCAATATGAAATAGGGTAAATTAAAGTTGTCATACCTGAAAAATGAAAAATAAACCTCATATGGTAAAGAAATACTACTGTATACCTTCTCTCACAAGTGAGAAAAATCTTAACCAGTTTGACTGCTTCTTCCCATTCCTTCTTAAGATAATTGTTGGAAATTCCTTTGGCCTAGTTAGGATCTCTGTATTCATCTCTAATAAAAGCATTGAGATATCCTCCTATAATGAGTTGTCCCTTAAACCACTTTTCTCCTTCCCAGGGACGATTAAAATCTTCTGCAATTGACTGTTTTGAAACCTGCAATTTGAAACCAAAGATGGTAGCTTCTTGTCCATTGAAACTTTGAGCAAACTCCTGAGCTACACCTTAATGTGAGCCTCCTAACCTATTTCAGAGTGGATAACAACTTCCCTGAATAAATAATCTTCTAACACTTGGATTAGTATCAACTAGCTCAGCTCCTTGAGGTTCGATTCTCTTAAGCTTTCCACCTTTCCTAGACTTTGGTGCCATTTATATCTACTTGCTTGTTATGAAGAATAGATGTCAACGTATGGAAGCTTACCCAACAGATGTTGAAATTAGCTTGAATTAGGCTACCTGGAAATCTGGGATGTGTTCTTAACCTCCTCAATTACTGTTTGCTGCACTTCAGAAATTCGAAATGGTGAAATTTCCTCCATTTTTGAATATTTGAGATAAAGTTTTGGTTCAATCTCCTATGCAAATGATCCTTCATGATTACATGAGATTTCATTAATAATAGAAAAAATTTAATAGGAATGATGAAGTTGGGTTGATTTGGAGAGTCCAACTGATCTACTACAGGTAGTTGTACAAGATGTTTTGCAAATCTGGAAATTTTCCTGCTTTAATTCGGACTGGCCGGAAATTCTGATTGCATTTTAAAATGTTTTGAAATTTACAACATTAATCCTAAAAAATAAAAAATTTAAAACCTACTCATGACTAGCCTATAACTGTGCTAACAAACTATCTCCAAGTATTCTGCTGAAATTGAAATTCGACTTTTAATCTAGTTTGACCAAGGCAAAGTCAAAACTAGATTTTCTAGTTACATTTTCAACAAAATAAATACTTTACCCTCACTCATACATCAACACAAAAATCAATACTCAGATACATACTCTCCATACTCTCTCAATCAACAACATACATGCATCAAGGCATTGTAGTGATATATTACAACTCAGACGAACAACCTCTCTCCATACATTAGTCAACAGTGTAACACTAGCAATATACTGCGACTCAATTTACACACTGGACAACATCAACATACACTAATCTCACAGTCAGCATTACATTGCATGGCTTTAGCTAGTATATAGGGTATCAATATTAGCTCAACACACACTGCTCTACAATGAGACTCAACCATACAAAATACAAGGCAATGCATGAATTATACAACACTCTACAAATTGACCAACCCTCTGTAATAATTAACCCTCAAAACACATTGTTAATGTACATTAGCTACAATGCAAAAGTACCCAACTTGCACTCGCATATAACTCCCCCTCAACTACAGATCTGCACGCATTAGCTAGAGGTATTTATTCTCTGATCCATGTGTTGGATGCAAATTTTAGTACTTTTGACCACCTTATTTCAACCTTTTCTATCCTCAATTTTGAGCCTAAATTCTTCCCTTTTACCAGTTTATGTGAGGATAATGGCATAAAAGGGTTATAATGAAGGTAATCATCCTTCATAAGAAAGATATGTTGGCATTATGATACAGGTGTTGTCCTTGATGGCAACTCACTCAGAGGTATGTTATAGGTGTTTTCATTGATGGCAACTCACTCAGATGACAGATCATAGTGCAGCAGGTCAAGAGAGAGATATACGCATGTTAACCTTGATGAAAGTGCGTATACACACGGGTTAGCATAATAGAAGGCACGTATACATAGACACGCAGGTTCACAGAAGGAAAGGCGCGTACATGTCAGAAAACTAAGTTTTGGTCCATGGTATTTTGGTATTGGTCCATGGTATTTGGTCCGAAGTGTTGACCCCAAGCATTGGGTCCAAGGTATTGGTTCTACATGGTTTTGGACCATGGTACTGAGAGAAGCCTAAACCTATATAAGGAGAAGATGATTAGGCCAAAGGGAGAGGTGAAAAAAGGATTGAATATCTGATGAAGTGTGAGATCTAGTATGCTAGTTATGGGTTTGTGATGCTTAGCTTGATCTGAATCAAGGATGCACCTATGCGGTTTATGATGGATGATGGATTGGGATCTTAAGGCTTGGAATGTTTATCATTATATGGTTTGATTATGGATAGACTAGATCTAAATTATTGATGCATGTTTTATTATGTTATGAACTGGGTATGACTGATGTCTGGAACAACTGCAAAGTTATGAGTAAATATTTTCAAATCTGTATGCGGGTTGTCTTTGGTGAAAATGTGTATGTACGCTAGTTTGGTTCTTTATAGTAGAGTATACATTATGAGTTGCAGAGTTCTGTTGTCTGTTTTGTGTTCTGGCGACTGTGTTGTTGACAGGGCTTCAGTGTTTCAGTATTGGGTGACTTAGAGATTGATGCTGCAGGTATAGTTGATGATTGTATTGCAGTGGTAATTGTTTTGTATTTATGGATCTAGTATGAAAATTTATGAAACGTGGTCCCTGGAGGAAGAGAGAAGATTGTAGAGTTCAGTAGGTCGACGCCTACGTACTGGTAAACATATCGGCCAGTACAAGAGCCAGGGGGTTGTAGCTCCCTTCCAGGAGCAGCTGGAAAACGAGTGAGCCTTCAGTAGGCCAGTGCCTACGTACTAGTAAATGGATTGGCTAGTACAAGAGCTAATGGGGTTGTAGCTCCCTGTAGGTAGAAGCCTGCGTACTGGTATAAGACTGCACCAGTACACAAATATTGTAAATAGAAGTTTCTTATTAAAGGAAGATAGAGACGAATTGCAGCAGGTGGTTTTCACCCTCATTGGGTTTCCACCTTATATATTGGTGTTCATGTGTGCTCCTTATGTGTGATGATCTGTTCTATTTTACTGCACCTGTTTACTGTTAATATGGTTAATAATGTTTTGATGCACTCATTGAATCATAATTTTATTGGATATATGCTAGTTTCTTTAAACACAGTTGCGTATATACGCGAGTATCTTTAACTGAAGTAGCGTATATGAATCTGAGTATGGAAATGAAAAAGTGTTTGATTTGATAGTACTGATTCACTCCCCCCCCTCTCAGTATTATTTCCAACAATTGGTATCGGAGCAAGTCCTTTGGTAGAAGCTTGATCACTTGAAGGAGATCCGTAGAACAATGGGAAAGAAAGTGTGTTAAAAGAAGAAGATAGCTCAAAGAAACAATGACAGCCTGCCATTGAGTAGAAGCAAGTATTCAGATCCTGAATCACCTCAAATTGAAGATGAACAAGAAAATGAAGCATCAGATAAAATCATAGATCAAGAAGATCTACCTAGCAAAAGGGAGAGTGCCCTCAAAGAATAAATTATCAGCTTAAAATCTCAGCTGGAATGTGCCTTCAGAGTTCATCAAATGTTGCAGGAGCTGAATGAAGAACAAGACAAAGAGATTCTCAAACTAAGGCAACAAGTGGAAGAAGGAAGAAAGTCTGAAGAAATTTTGAAGAAGCAATTTATGGAAAAGGAGGAACAACATCAGGTTGAGGTAAATATCTTGAAAGGTAAATTAGAAGAAAAGGATAAACTATTACGATTTCAAGACAGTACTAAGATTTTGGATGATATTCTTAGTAGTCAAAGGTCGCCTGCTATCAAAACTGGTCTTGGTTTTTATGAATCTGCTGAAGGTGAGTCTAGCTCATAAGGTGAGGCAAGGAACTCGAATGAGAAATCTAAAATGATTAACAAGGAGATGAGAGGACAACCCCATCAACAGCCAACGAAAGAAATTCCTCAAAGAAAATATTTTGCTCCTAATTGTGGAAGTGATAGATGATTATTTCCTCCAATGAATAATGTTGAATGTTATGTATGTCATAATCTTGGACATGTTGTAGCCAGATGCAGAGGTAGAATGGTTGAAGACCGTCACACAGAAAGGTCATCAGGTTCGAGGTACTTTAAGGGATATTGTTTTGCTTGCAATATGTTTGGTCACAAAGCCATTGATTGCTATAGAAGGAATATGAAACATGTAAGATGTTATGCATGTAACAAGCTTGGACACATAGCAAAGGAATGCATGAGAAGATTTTGGGCACCATACCAAAAGGAGAAAACATCATCACAGTTAAAGATATGGAAGAAAAAGGAAGTACAGCCAGAAAGATGTGGCATAGCAGAATACACAGACATGACAGATTCAAAGGAAGCTGAAAGTGTGGAACATCAGTGTTCTAAATCTCATACGCAGGTATCATAAAGACAAGTCGCATATATACGCGAGTTAGACGCTGCACAGTCGCGTATATGATGTTCTGAAGAAAAGCAACAGTACAGAAGTCTGATATGGTTCAGTCACTGGTTGATGATGACATGGCACAGGTTCAGGGGGAGCATATACTTCAAATAATGCATTGTTGGCATTTTGATGAGAAGTCTTTGGTGAATGATACATCTCGCTACTTATTGTTGGTTGGTCAAAAGAATGGTATTGCAGGTTACAGGTCTGGATGCTGATGACAGATGCTTATGACACATGGTGTATGATAGTTGCTGATCATGGTCTTGATTAGATTGCTGGGATGGATGATACCTTGCATGTGCTCAGGGGGAGCATGGACAGAATGGTACATCTTGGCATGCACAAAGGGGGAGCTCAATCAGAGATTTCAGCAGGTACTCAGGGGGAGTATGGATAGGAGAATGTATATCAAGGAAGAGAATATCTTGGTCTGCCCTTTGCCCTTGATGTCAAAGGGGGAGAGTGACTTGGTGTGGTGGTTGCCATCAAGTCCAAAGGGGGAGATTGTTGGCATTATGATACAGGTGTTGTCCTTGATGGCAACTCACTCAGAGGTATGATATAGGTGTTGTCCTTGATGGAAACTCACTTAGATGACAGATCATAGTGCAGTAGGTCAAGAGAGAGATATATGCATGTTAACCTTGATGAAAATGCTTATACATGTGGGTTAGCAAAACAGAAGATGCGTATACATACACACACAGGTTCACAGAAGGAAAGGCGTGTACATGTCGGAAAACTAAGTTTTGGTCTGTGGTATTTGGTCCATGGTATTTGGTCTGAAGTGTTGACCCCAAGCATTGGGTCCAAGGTATTGGTTCTACATGGTTTTGGACCATGGTATTGAGAGAGGCCTAAACCTATATAAGGAGAAGATCATTAGGCCAAAGGGAGAGGTGAAAAGGATTGAATATCTGATGAAGTGTGAGATCTAGTATGCTGGTTATGGGTTTGTGATGCTTAGCTTGATCTGAATCAAGGATGCACCTATGCAGTTGATGATGGATGATGGATTGGGATCTTAAGGCTTGGAATGTTTATCATTATATGGTTTGATTATGGATAGACTAGATCTGAATTATTGATGCATGTTTTATTATGTTATGAACTGGGTATGACTAATGTCTGGAATAGCTGCAAAGTTATGAGTAAATATTTGTAGATCTATACGCGGGTTGTCTTTGGTGAAAGCGCGCATGTACGCTGGTTTAGTTCTTCATAGTAGCATATACATTATGAGTTGCAGAGTTCTGTTGTCTGTTATGTGTTCTGGTTACTGTGTTGTTGACAAGGTTTCAGTGTTTCAGTATTGGGTGACGTAGAGATTGATGATGCAGGTATAGTTGATGATTGTATTGGAGTGGTGATTGTTTTGTATTTATGGATCCAGTATGAATATTTATGAAACGTGGTCCCTGGAGGAAGAGAGAAGATCGTAGAGTTTAATAGGTCGGTGCCTACGTACTGGTAAACATATCGGCCAGTACAAGAGCCAGGGGGTTGTATCTCCCTTCCAGGAGCAGCTGGAAAACGAGTGAGCCTTCAGTAGGCCAGCGCCTACGTACTAGTAAATGGATCGGCTAGTACAAGAGCTAAGGGGGTTGTAGCTCCCTGCAGGTAGAAGCCTACGTACTGGTATAAGACTGCACCAGTACATAAATATTGTAAACAGAAGTTTCTTATTAAAGGAAGATAGAGACGAATTGCAGCAGGTGGTTTTCACCCACATTGGGTTTCCACCTTATATCTTGGTGTTCATGTGTGCTCCGTATGTGTGATGATCTGTTCTATTTTACTACACCTGTTTACTGTTAATATGGCTAATAATGTTCTGATGCACTCATTAAATCATAAGTTTATTGGATATATGCTAGTTTCTTTAAACACAGTTGCGTATATATGCGGGTATCTTTAACTGAAGTAGCGTATATGAATTTGAGTATGGAAATGAAAACGTGTTTGATTTGATAATATTGATTCATCCCCCCTCTCAGTATTATTTCCAACAAGATATTCTCTTTTTAATTTATAAATATTAAATAGAAGAATTTATTGAGGTATTAATTTGCAAATCAACACCTACAGGAATTCCTGTAATTTCAAAATGACAACAAAGGGGAGAGTTCATGTAATTCCTCCAAGGTCTATAGGGGTCCACAATAGCTATTCTGATTTTGACACTTGGAATGCAGCTGAAATGTTCATGAGATGGATAATTACCTATCTAGCCTCCTTATAGTTGATCGCAACCCTCATGTCAACGGTTGATCAACACAAGGTGTCTACTCAGTAATTTTTGTATTCAATTAAGGAAATTAGAAAAGCTATCTCCATTAGTTGGAATTCGAGTAGTTGTGTCAGGAAATCAGTATCTAACTAAAGGAGATCAAGGAGGACCACATCAAATTTCTATTTTCCCTTTGTAAATATTTTATATTCCTTAAGATGTTGAATAGAACCCCATTCTTTCAGAAATTGAGTTCTAATTTAGTAATTTTTATATAAAAATGGTTTAATGAGAAAGAAACAATTTAGTCATACATTTTAACTCATCATATCTGAACAAGACTATTATTTTGTATTAAGTTTGTGAAGTTGTGTTAATACAAGAAGACCTTTCTCTTATATGGTTACAGTTTCCTTTAGTTTCTTAATATCTTATTGATCCAGGTGGATATTGGTGGCCACCCACGTATTACATCTAGACCCCCACCGTTGTTTCTTTCAATGTTTTAGTTTCCTTATTTGTAGCACAATTTACTATTTTTTGCAGTTTTTCAGGTCTTGAACTTCTGGAGCTGTTCTGAGGCCGTAAACGACGTTTTTTTGGAAACCCATGACCAACATGGGTACTAGAAAAATATTGGTCATTCAAAAGTTGTAGTCCTTAGATAGATCTTTCGAACGAAGTATTGTGCACGTCAAACGAAGATTGTATGCCAAAGTTACGACCTCGGGAAGTTGATGTACCAATTTACCCAAACAGGGCCCATATTTTGGCACTTCATCTCCTAGGGTTAGGTTTTTGGATGTTCAGGGTTTTCCATTAATTCTCAATAATAAATAGGCCTTTGAGCCTCATTGTAACAAAGTTTAGAGGCATGTAGCTGCCACATCTTTTCTCAGAGATAAACTACCATCGCCTGAGCTAGTCTTATTTCCATTTTGTTTGTAAGCATATTTCAGTATTTGATATTAATGAAATGAAGTGTTATTTCTACTACATATTTGTATCTATGATTATATCTGTAATTTTTTCCATTCCTATTTAAATCTGGATCAGTGGTATAAGAGCGGTCTTCTCTTTCTTAGTTTTTGTTTGCATGTCCCCAACGAGGTTAGGATATAAGGAGTTAGGGCTCGATCTAGTTGAACCTTTGCAAGATCAGCCTCACAAACCTTGATGGCTGCCCATGGGGGAGGAAAATTTAGACAAGGGGTTGAGATCGTATCAAAATATTGCTCAAGGAGGCCCTCGAGAAACAAAGGAAGCAGTGATGGATAACTTTTCCCAGATCCTTCAACAGTTGCCCACCGGCGGTGCATCCACATCCGGGAGCCACTCTGGAGGCTCCACTGCTTTTAAGGTATAAGTAAACTTTGACATTCCCATATTTGAGTGCCAAATAGATGCAGATGTCGTAGATAAATGGTTAAATCTCCTAGAAGGATATTTTTCTGTTCATGATTTTTCCAGCCGAGAAAAGATTAGATTTTCTCTTCTCAAAGCCGCCCCCCACATCAAGGATTGGTGGGAAACCTATTATGAGCAGGGAGATGAAAGTACAGCCTCACTATTTTTAGCTGCACCTATTCTGGGATGCCATCAAGGAGTAGTACTACCTTGTGAGAAGCTATGAGGATAAATACATAAAGTGGACAACACTGCGACAGGGAAGGGATCAAGATGTGCCTGATTTTGCCAATGTTTTTCATACCCTTTGCACGAAGTTGGGTATCAAGGATTCTGAGAAACATTTGGTACTCAAGTATTGCGGCTGCCTACACATGTACATCTAGGATGAGATGGAGTTCCTTGATATCTCCTCGCTCAACATGATGTATCGATACACCGTCAAGATCAAGAAAAACTTTAAAGAGAAGAAGCAAGACTTTGGATTTTTGAATCTGAAGCAAGGAAAAGGTGCCCCCAAATAGTAGAACAAAGGAAAAAGCTAAAGTGGGGTATCCTAGGACAACCCACCAAAGATACAACCAAAGAAGAACACCGCGAAGTAGAAGAAGTACATGGGAAAGTGGTGTGAGTTCCATAAGAGCTCCACTCATAACGCAAGTGTCAGGCCAAGCAGTCATTGGTGGCCAAGTTGAAGGCTTTAGAATCATATGCATGTTCCAACTCTGAATCAAAACCCGACAAGGGGAATGAGAACGGGAATGACAAAGGGAAGAAGATTATCAATGCAAAGCCTAATGCCACCGTTGCCACCACGAAGATCTAGAAGGAGGAACTCAAACATCCAGAGGAGGGGGAGAACCTCTTCCACTCCTAGATGTGGGTAAATGGTTCCCCTCTACAATTCATTGTTGACAGTGGGAACTAAAATAACCTCATTTCAATAGAGGTCATGAGGTGGCTGGGCTTACCAACCTGTTGTAGCCACTACAACACCACCCAAATTTTTGGGCATATTCAAAATTTGGTTACCCCACCACTCGCTCCAAGCTTCTAGGGTTTCTATAGGACCCCCAACTAGTTGCTCTCCCCACAACCTTGCCTATCCAACCCCTTTGGTGTGCCCACTCACGTTTCATGCATTGCATTTGCCCATTATGTTTTATCTCAGACATATGCCTTAGGATCATAGTAGGGTTTTGAAGGTCAATAGCTCCATTCATGCGGATAAGAGTCTCCCACGATTTTGAAAGTCATAATATGCATTGCAATCAGTAGGAACCCTATTTTTGGACAAACAAACACTCAATGTGGCTTTCCTTACGACTAAAGATATTAGGGTTTGGGAGAAACCCTAGCTAGTCAAAAGAGTGATCCCCTCCCTATTGTTACCTAATTCACATGCCTCTAAGGGTGCATCCTCATCAGCATCGCATGGCATCATTGTGAGAGTCATTGCAAAACATTTTCCCCTGGTTCTTGGCGGATGCTTCACGTCAGAATGTGCATTAGGGTTTGTGAGGATTATGGGTTTCCCTTGCATCCTGGTAACCCTAAAGGTATGTGATTGTACTCCCAATCCTAATTTAAACTAATCCTCACTCTCTAGGATGCTTATCATCTTTACCCTTGTCATCTCATCTTGAAGCACGACCACATCAATAAGAATTAGGGTTTATGGGAATACTTTCTTTGATGACTTCGCCTCGCCGTCACCCTCATCCCTTCCAAATTCATTAGGGTTGATGAGTTGTTGTCCTCATCGTGCACATTTTTGAAGCCCTAACTGGTCAGAATGAGAGTCACCTTCATTTTTCAACCTCGCCCTTTGGCCCCATGCGTGCACTCCCATAAGCATCACATCTCACTAGCTTTGCATCATTACAGGGACCCCTTGATATGTTAACACCACCTTGGATGTTAGGTTAATGCATGTGTTTGGTATTAAACAAGCTTGTATAAAAGGACCAAAGGCCAAAACATGACATTTTCGAAAGAGCATTGAACATGCATTGATGCACCCTAGGTTGTAGCATTATTATATATATATATATATATATATATATATATGTATGTATGTATGTATGTATGTATGTATGTATGTATGTATGTATGTATGTATGTATGTATGTATATATATATATATATATATATATATATATATATAGATATATAGATATATATATATATGTATACATATATAGACATATATATATATATATGTATACATATATATACATATATATATATATATGTATATATATATATATATATATATATATATATATATATATATATATATATATCTATATATGTATACATATGTATACATATATATATATATATATATATATATATATATATATATATATATATATATATATATATATATCAAGTAATTAACATGTGTATTATTGTGCTATGCAGCGAAACAGAGACAACACCTTTCATTATTTATGATAGTCTTAAAGTGTAGGCCTCACCTTTATCAAAGCCCTCTCAAAACACATATGGTGTCATCGTAATGGACCAACCGACACTCTAATCGTGCACAAGGTGTAAGTGGCACCATGAAGGAATGATATGATCTCACACCAAGATTTAAAACATGATGGTGAATCATGTAAAACTTGCATAATATGATCAATGAGTTCATGGATCACTTGCGCAAACAATGGTGTTGTTTATACATCATTCGAGCCTGTGAATATGTGTGTTCACATCACAAAAGTGATATGGAAAGCCCAAGTATTGTGGTCCTATGGAGACTAAGGGAAGGTGGCTAGGTTTAACATCAAATGATGCAATGAATTCTATTTCACAGTCAATGATCCATTTTTATTCATTGAATTCGCATTTGAGCAGACTCCTTCAGGTATTGTACAGGACAGTCATGCTAGAATGGGCGCATCGATATTTATGAGGTAGCAATGAGGTCACAATACAAAAGATTTAAAGGGTTGTGCTAATTGTGTTGAAGCTTCACTCATCGATAAGGACACATCACTCAGTACGCTCCAAATTGATGCAGACCATGTATTAAGAGCATACCCCTCTAGCTTCACGCACTCACTCTATTACATGACAATGACCCATGAAAATACGACGGTGAAAGAGGCATATAAATTCTACAGTTTCAAAGATCAACATATCGTAGGGTCAGTGACTGTTTTCTAACGTCAAAATTCACATGTCCCACTCCATTCCTCATCCATGCACTTCCACAAGCATTGCTAGGGAGATTCAACCATGAAATGAAGTAAAGTACAACCTCGATAGGGCATGCAGGAAGTCGTTGAGTTGGACTTACAGACCTATGCCGGAAACAATATGTCACTAATGGGATGGGAGCGAGTTGAAGCAGACCGCTTTGAAAACCAGCTGAATTGTCCAATTTATAGGTTTCCTTCTACTGCATTCCAAAGATCTACACGACAATCTGTTGAAATATTCGCTCTTCTAAACATGCATGCTGCATGACAGGAAGGGAAGCATAATAGTCGCTTGGTTCCAACCACACGATGACCTCTCCGAGTCACAAGATTGCAGCTTTAGAGCCTCAAATAAGCGCCAACAAGATACGACCATGTGAACCTAGTGAGCCAAACATCCTTCATAGTCGTTGAGTCGCATGCCAGCCAGAGGCCAGACGGTGTGAATTTATCTCAATGCAACTTTGTGACCTCCCCCAATTCACCTAATCGTAGAATCGTGCCTGATGAAACGCATATTGACGCGACTTTCTCTCACTGCGAGTGTGTGACCTGTTCCATGTCGCTTAGTAGCAAAATCGTGTCTGAAGGAGCTAATGACTGGCACGACCCATCACCTTCAGCGACTACGCAACCATATAAGATCCACTTGTCAATGTCCCTTCAAGGAGGCAAGATATAACTAGAAAGCAATGCACCCAGCGATCCTCTAAGCCGTAATGTAGGACCCGCATTTTTATTTATAGAAGTATACAACATAAAGGGAGCATAAGGACATGTTAATTCAGGTCGCATGGAATCTCTGCATCAGAAGCATTTTTTGTCAAAGGCATGAAGTGATTCATCGAATAAAAGCGGGGCAACATTGGTTCCCATGAACAATCGCCATAGACTATCATATGTCGATTGGAAAAATCATTCTCTCAAAGGTCCTTGTTCCCACTACGGCGCCAAGCCCGTCTTGTTATTTGAATAAAAGAACCAAGGATATGAATTCAAGGAGGAATTTAGTGGCATGAGAAGCATAACGATGGGTGTTGATGATAGGTGCAGGCTCAAGAAGTAAGTATGTTAGCCCCGAGGTTCGAAGATACGTATCAGGAAGTGGAAGGTTCGAATGAGCGCAAAGGGTTGTGTTATTCAATGGTAGTGGCCAAAGTATTTGACTTGGCACCTTTTGCAAATGTTTAAAAAATATCACAATGCAAAATTTCCCAATATGTGGGCGAGGATGAAAGGGAAGCATGAAAATAGTATCGCAATAATAATTTGACTTCTTAGGTAGACAACCACTGCTACCACCTCGACCCCACAAGATACGACATGGAATAGAGAAACGCACAAATTTATTACCAAGAGATCGCTAACAATTTCAAGGCTAAGAATTCTTGTTCATTTGTGATATTTATTTCTTATATTTCATCATAATACTTTTTGTCTTAATGCTTAATTAATGTTTGTGTACATGTGCAGGAACAAAAATGTGAAGGCAGATCCCTGCTATTTATGCAGACATTGATGACCCAAGGGATTGATGTTGCAGGAAGGCATGATCCTGGCCAACAACATATGTTGGAGAATGATCCAATCTTATGAGGAGTATGGAGATTTTCATCCCAAAGGGTTACAGCCATAGCACACCAATACAAAGCCACACATTCATCAATTACTGAAAGTTTCCTCAACTAGAAAAGTTAGGAGGGAAGAAAGATGTTGAGCTATGTAGAAGGATTACAATCTGTTATGAAGATTTCATGGCTAGTGTTCCCATTTAGCAAGAAAAATGGTTCCTTGCAAGCTTCAATAACCCCTCAATAAAACTCAAATGGGCATCACCAGAAGATAGATGAATGCGAGTGAGGCATAGTGGCAAGCAAACAGACCTGTCTAAGGCTCGAGCATCTGCAACATTGCAACATAAGGGAAACACACATTCTAGGGTTGCACGGACCTTTTACAACCTCTTCCTATCTCTCCTTCATCGTAATGTAAATTTCACCTACCATAATGTTAGCAACTATGATAGGACTGATGTGGGCATGTAGCAACCATTTTGCCTGAGAAAGAAGTAGGTAATCTCAAGAGTCATGAGGGTAACCGAAAGGTCATGAGGGAAGGCCAAGGGTCATGGTAGGTCGACAGTCACCTCATCTCTATCAATGTTCCCTCAAGCCTCATTTGCAAGGACTTTAGAACTTGAGTAGAGGCAAAGATACATAGTTGATTTATGCTTGAGAGCTAGAGCCACTCAACTCTTGGTGGTTGGTAGAAGGGATTTGCAGTGGGGCTAGGGTTTTGGCATCAGGAAATGATATGAACAACCCATGTTCCACTATTGGGTATTGACCAATTGCATGTTATATATTTCAAGTGGCAACAATAGTAATAAGATGTTTTCTCTTATCTTTGGCATTGATTCCCATGCTTATTCATGGTGGTTGTATTAGTTTTCTAGTACCTCACCATATTTGTATGTGTGCCTTCATATACGCAAGATGTTATGTACTAATACATAGTGGTTGCATGTATGTTTTAATTTTGAATATGTGTTTACTTGTTCCTTGCCATGTCGGTGACTTATTGTGAACTAATTTTCAATTGACTTCTAGCATGTTCCTATTTATAATGTCTGATGGGGTTTTAGCTCACTAATCCCTCTCAGCATTTGTCTCTTCTTATTGTTGTTGAGACTCATTTGTACCTATCTCTGAAATTTATCAATCTTCGACTTATTTTTTGTCAATGCCCTAGAATTGCATTCTTGCCCCACTCTAGCACCTTTTCATTTTATAACCAAGATCATAAAACATTCATGGTGGTAGTCAGGCCCACATACTAGATTGGGCTCCTATCCCAAATGGTGTGAGGTCTAATTGGGACTTTACACCAGGGAGACCCCTTAGTCGTTGGTGGTACATTTTTTCCTATCAACAAATTGGTGCTAGACGGAGGACCAGATGACAAGCTAAGCCCTTGGAGCCTATAGTCTAGTCTCATATATGTTAATGGCTCTGACCATAATCTTGCTCCCAGGGTGTTTATCTAGTTTGTCTATTTTTCAATTTTCCATCCCCCGAGAGAAACTCCATCACTTGTCCACGTTAAATTTTGATGGTGAGGATGGAAAAAACCATAACTGAGCACATTTATGATTTCCTCGAGTTTTGTCAATCTTTTGAAATCGACGATGAAGAATTTGCTTGTGTGTTATTTTCCCTCACCCTTGAAGGTCGTACCAAGAAATGGTGCCACATGTTTCTAGCATAGTCCATTCATTCGTTTAAGAAACTCATCGGTAAGCTCCAACAAGCATTTGACATGTAGGATTTTCAAGACGTGTTAAAGAGGATAAATGAGCTTAGGATGAAGCCCGATGAATATTTAGAGGATTTTTCTTTCAGATTTGTGCATCTTTGTTTTGAATTTCTTGAAAGCAATGTCGAATGGATGTATTTGGATATAAATTTTCAATGATTGGTTCTCGTTTCTCTACAAAATTTTCAATTAGAAACAATTCCTATTTTGCATGAGTATCACCATAATCTGTAGATTATAAAGTGTCCAAATTCTACCTATAATCTAATTTTTCCTATCCCTTTGAATCTGGAACAACATCAAGCCTCCGAGGAAGATATTACTGATTTTGGGATTTCTCATCCTCCTCTTGACTCGTTACATAATAAGATTTTGGTCGTAAATGGTTCAAATTATGAACAATGCTTTCTAGGAAATGTATCTGATGGTGTCAACTCTAAATCCCTCGTACATCCTTTTGATCTTGAATCTGAAAATTACATAACATCTCTTCCTGCCGATGGAACCTTGATCGATTCCATTCAAGATGCGTCTCACTATATTTCAAGATCTCATTCACTGCCCATGATGGCTTTTGTCTTGTCTCAAGTAAAGTTGATTGTCCTATCGAATCCACAGACCACATCAAGCCTACAAAACCATCTCCCCCTTTGGCGAACATAAATGGGCAGGATGCGAGTCTGGGTCTGATTTGTGCCTCTTCATATGACCCTATGCATCCATTCTACCCTGATTTAGTCCATGGGTCTACTACACTGGCAGTCCCTTCAGATCATGCACATCTTTTCCTTTCTGGTGTAGACTGCAATCATGTACATGGGGGCGATGTTTCCCAGTTAAGGGAGGTGGGCCTTGAATCTCTTATGCCTGATATTTTCAACCCGCAATATTTAACAAGTGAAGAAGAGCGCCTTGCATCTCAAGTTGGTTCTCTCATTAATCCCTCTTTACTCTCAATCCAAAAAGAGCCTTATGTGCCAGATACTCAACTCGATCGAACTAGTGGTTGCAATTATTCTCATTATACCAAAGATACATTCACTCACGTCTCTGGTGATTATCCTACATATCCATATTTTGATCCTACAAAGCCACTAGAATTTGATGATCCACCTTTCGAATATTTGGGGACTCATTAGGGAGTTGAGGCACTTCAGCTTCCGCTGATTGTTATGTCAGGTTCTCACATTCCTGATGAGATCCTTGAACCAAGTTGAATTAGGGTTTCTACACTTTGCACTCCTCTCGACATCATCTTTCCAGATGTGATCTCATCTTGGAAATCCTCTGATTCGAGTGATGTCCCTTTGAGAAAATCTTTCCATCACCTTTCAACTGATGTGCATCAATCTCTATACCCTAATTTGTTTGTTGAAGGGAGTTTTTTGGCCATTGTCTCAAATATTTTTTATTGTTTCACAGCTAATAGAATCTGTCAACATACATAATCAAATGATGTTTGAAAATATCTTATATGGGAAGGTGCAAATCTCCTTACATCCCCTCTACCTGAGACTCTTTTGGGTTCAGTTCATTTTTGGGAATCTAAAGAATATGATCTATCGAGCTATCGATCTATCAATGTTCGGACATCAGATCCAATCCACAATATTTTCACTGATAATTGTCCAGTCACAACCAATGATAACCATATACATCCACCTAAAAATCCTGTGAGGCTACCAATATTTGATGGCATGTCGTTTGAAGGTTTATGTTATGAAACCAACTCACAAAAAGGTAGAAAAGATAGATCAATGCCTTAGAATTCAGCGTCTTCAAGGGAGCAACCTCCTTTACATTACACAAATGAATGATTCTTTGATGATTCAAATGACAAAACCTCCTTTCTATATATTGGAGTCTAAGGAGTCATAATGCATCCGACCTAACAATAATAATATAAAGGCACAAAAATAATAATAGAAGGATTCTATGGGGCACAGTAATAACAATATGGGGACAATAGGGGCACGACAATATTAATAAGGGATACAACTACAATAGTAATGTGGTAATCACTAGTATTATAGGGACCTAACATGCCCCTCTCCTTCAAAAAAGTGTTGTCCTCAATGCTTGAGTAGTTCTGCATGCTTATGTATAAAATTCTCATCCTCCCATGTGGAATCTTCAGCAGATAAGTTCTTCCACTTGATGAGATACTCTGAAATTGATCAATTTCGTAGCTGTCGAGTTCTTGTTTCTGTGACTGCTTCCGGTTCCAATATAATTTTTCCTTCCTCGTCAAGTTCTGGCAATATTGTTTGAACTGCGAGCTTGTTGCCTATAACCTTCTTTAAACATGAAACATGGAAAACTGGGTGCACTCGAGAAGCTACAGGAAGCTCCAATTTGTATGCCATAGTACCAATATTTTGCAACACCTTGTACGGACCATAATACTTTGGTGATAATTTGTTATCCTTGTTAGCTTGCTTGAGGGGCATTTGTTTATATGGTCATAGCCGTAGAAATACCCAATCACCTACATCAAAACTTCTTTCACTGCAATGTTGATATGCCTGTTGTTTCATTCTATTTTGCGCCAACATGAGGTTATCCTTTAAGAGTTGGAGGACTTGTTGTTGATGCTCGATGTGATGTTCCACTGCTTGAACCTTAGAATTTTCTCTTAAATATGATGTGATGGATGGTGGCTAATATCCATAAAGTGCCATAAATGGGGTCATTTTTGTTGTTGTATGGAAGGAAGTGTTATACCACCATTCTTCTAGAGGAAACCATTTGACCCATTATGTCTGTTTATCAGATACAAAGAAACGAAGATATCCTTCCAAACATTTGTTTACTATCTCAGTTTTCCCATCAGATTGAGGATAATAAAATGAGCTATGAGCTAACTGAGTACCGAGACAAGAAAATAATTATGTCCAAAAATTTCCAGTGAAAATGGGATCTCTGTCACTTACAATAATCTTTGGGTTTCCATGTAGCTTTTGAATTGTTTCCATAAATGCAATAGAAACTGTACTGGCTTTAAATGGATGTGACAATGCACAAAAGTGTGCATACTTGGTAATTCTGTCAACTATCACCATGATGACACTCTTTCCCTCAGACTTGGGTAAACCTGCGATAAAATCCATTGAAACCTCCTGGCAATGTTGGCTTGGAATGGATAAAGGTTGTAATAGACCCGAGGTCTTAATTGTTTCAACTTTATTTTGTTGGCAAACCAAACATTTCGCCAAAAAAATTTGAAGATCCGATTTAAGGCCATCCCAAAAAAATTCCTTCTCAACCTTGTGGTAAGTTTTTAAAAATCTTGAGTGCCCTCCTAAGGGAGAAGTGTGCAATTCCATAAGAATATTTTGTTTGAGTTGGGAATTCTTACAAAGGTATAAGCGATCTTTGTACCATAACGAATCATTTTGCCAGCTAAATGTATCAAATGTACTGGAATCTTGTTGTAACTTTCAAATAAGTGCCCACACTTCTTCATCATTCTTCCATTCCTCCCTTGCTTCATTTATCCAATCTAGTTGGATAATAGAAATGGTGCACAACAATGTTTCCACATCCTCATCCTTTCTTGAGAGTGCATCTGCCACCACATTTTTCTTCCCTTTTTTGTAGATGATTTCATAGTCACAACCCAACATCTTTGTGACCCACTTTTGCTACTCTTCAGAGGATAATCTTTGTTCTAAAAAGTATTTAAGGCTATCATGATCTGTTTTTACCTTGAAGTGTCTTCCCATTAGGCGAGGTCACCATTTCTTAAGTTCATGTAGTATTGCCAACATTTCCTTCTCATAAATAGCTTTGTGTAAAAACTTTCCCTTGATTGGACGAATTTCAAAAGCAATGGGTCTTTCATCTTGCATTAAAACATCACCAATTCCATTTCCTAAACCATCACATTCCACAATAAAGGTTTTTGTAAAGTTCGGTGTAGCTAAGACCGGTGCTTGGCACATTGCCTCCTTCAGATGTCCGTAGGCCTTTGTTGCTTTTGGAGTCCATGAAAATGCATCTTTCTTCAATAATGTTGTTAGAGGTGCTGCTATTCTCCCATAATTCTTAATAAACTTGCGATAATACCCTGTCAACCTAAGAAATATGCACAGATGCTTTATGGATGTGGGGATTTTCCATTCCTTAATGGCTTTAATTTTGCTAGGGTCTACCTTAACTCCTTCATGAGATACAATATGACCTAGATATTCCACCTCTTGTACTCCAAAGAAACATTTGGATCTTTTTGCATATAATTGTTTCTCCTCCAATAGTTGTAGCACCCTATCAACATGTTCAACTGATCCTTCCAAGACTTGTTGTAGATTAGTATATCATCAAAAAATACTAACACAAATTTTCTAAGGAAGGGTTTGAAAATGGAATTCATCAAACCTTGAAATGTAGCAAGTGCATTGGTAAGGCCAAAAGGCATGACCAAAAATTCATAATGACCCTCATGAGTTCTGAATGTTGTTTTTGGAATGTCTTCAGTCTTCATTCTAATTTGATGATATCCTGAACAAAGATCCAACTTGGTGAAGTAAATTGATCCATGAAATTCATCCAGTAATTCATCAATGGTAGGAATGGGAAACTTATCTTTAATAGTGAGCTTGTTGAGCTCCCTATAATCCGGAAACATGCACCATGATCCATCCTTCTTGTGCACCAATACTACTGGAGCAGAGAAAGAACTTTGACTAGGTTGAATTATACCAGCCTCTAGCATTTCTGCAACCATACGTTCAATTTCACTCTTTTGGGCATAGGGATATCTATACAGCCAGATGTTTGGAGGAACACTTCCTGGAATCAAATGAATAGCATGATCATGATCACGAATAGGTGGGAGACCTTTGGGAGTCTCAAATACCTTGGATTGATTTTCCAAGACTTTTTGGAGATCTGGAGAAATAGATGATTTTGATGTGGAAACATCTAGTGAACATAATTGTGCAATTACACCTCTTTGTTCCTTTTTTAGAAGCTTTGTAATACCATTAGAGCTGATTATCTTTCCCAGTTTCCCTGCAATACCCCTTAATTCAACTTCCTTTCCTTCTGCAGAAATTTTTCATGAAAATTTCTTGAAAATTAAAAGCTATTGTACCCAAGGATTGTAGCCATTGGACTCCTAGTACAACATCAGCACCTCATATTGGAATGGAAAGCATCGGGCTGGTCAATACATATTCTCCCATGGATAGCTTGATATTATGGCAATTTCTAGAGCAATTTATCATTCCTCAACCATTACTTGACATTTTGGTGCTCGATATAGGATGCAATTCAATTCTTTTGCTATCTTACAATGAATAAAATTGTGGGTACTTCCTGAATCAATCAACACTATTACCTTTTTCTTCTTGATTTGTCCTTCTATCTTGATGGTTTGAGGAGTGGTAATTCCAGCCAATGCATTACAAGATATGGTCAGATTCATTTCTTCTTTACCTAGGCCTTTTTCCTTGAGTATATCCTCTTCTTTTGACCTTTCTTGCTCCTTTTCTTCTTCCTCTTCAAAATCTATGTAGAATAATTTCTTCCCAGCACACCTATGACCTTTAGTGTATTTGCTATCACAAGTGTAACAAAGCCCTTTTTCTCTTTTTTCTTCCAATTTTTGTGGTGTCAACCTTATAGGTTTTGGAAGACTAGGGGCAACAACACTTCCATCTTTATAGTTTTGAGTGTTATGCTTCCTGGTTGCCATAATTTTGCTTTCCATTTTTCTTGCTAAGCTGAATGCCTTATCTAATGAATCAGGTTCCCAAAGGTGAACATCATGTTGGATATTATCCTTTAAAGTCCCTATGAACACATCAATCCTATGCTCCTCTGGAATGTTATTTACCCTTATGTTTAATTTTTGGAACTCCTCAATGTGCTCCATTATTGAACCCTTTTGTTTGAGACTTATCAATTGGCTAAAAAAAGTGTTTCTTTTTGTATCCTCATAATGTGCTGTCAATTCTTCCGTAAAAATTGCCCAAGTGATAATTTGTTTATTATAGCAAAGCCATTGATACCATACAAACTGATTTGGTTCCAAATATAAAGTTGCAATACGTACCTTTTGTGTGTTTTCCACATTATCGAGATTGAAAAATTGTTCCATCTGTAATATCCATGTTGCGGGATCTTTGCCATCAAACTTCCTCATATCGATTTTTGGAACATGGTGGGTCTTCGATCCAACATTAGAGTCTATGAAATCATGATTAACATTTCTTTTTTTTCGCATCATGAGTTTCCTTTACTACCCTTTCACCATTAGTAAGTATTTCTTGTAGAAACTTTGTCAAATCTGTCTTCAAATCCGCCATGCCTGTCTTCAAATCTATCTTCAAATCATCTTAGCTTCCACGTTATTCATCTTAGCTTCTACATATTTCTTTAAACCATCCATCTTAGATTCTGTTACTTTTTGTGTGAGTGACATTTGTTGCACTTGGTCTTGTAATTTTGATATATCATGTTGGATTTCTTCCTCTTCTTCATAAGTCATGCTAGAGCTTTTAGGTTTCTTACTAGGTGTTTTCATTTTCTTTCCTTGGGGCATCAGTTACCGATAATAATGCTCTACTATGCCCTTTGAATTCCTTCAAAATAATTTTTCAAACCAAGCTTAAGAAAAAATTTAAAAAAATCTACACACCTTTTTTCACTTTGTAGGAGCTCGATATTGCCTCTGATGTATCTCTGTAATTTCAGATCATCCAGTTCTGAAATTGTGATATGCAGTAGCCCTCTATGTCCTCTTTCCAATGCCACCAGTCTGATCCAAATTGGATTCTCCAAGGAAGAGTTATGCCAAATCTCCCACAGTGACCTAATTATAGACTAGTTCAATAGAGCAAACTTGTACGATGTGCCACGTGTCCCTGTTTCAACCTTTGGCTCTGAAAAATATATAGAATAAACTACAGTCTGTCATATTTCTATACCTTCTTATGAAATTTAAATCCGATTCTCAGAGAGAAAGTTATGACGATTTTCCCCAGGTCACCTGTTTAGAATGTAATTCAAGGGTTTGCAAAAAGACCAACTTCCTCAAATCATATCTCCACAAATATAGCACAAAAAGCTCTGAAGTTTAGACCCGAGGTTTAGTGCGATTTCGTATCAAATGGGTTTTTTTTCACTTCTGAAATGTCACAGAAAAAAAGTTATAGCGAAAATGCCACGATGACCTATTTGGAGCAGCGAAACCCTAGAATCCAAAGCTCTGATACCAAATGTTATGAAACCAGCTCACAAAAAGATAGAAAAGATAGATCAACGCTTTAGAATTCAGCCTCTTCAAGGGGGCAACCTCCTTTACATTACACAAATGAATGATTCTTTGATGATTCAAATGAAAAAACCTCCTTTCTATATATAGGAGTCTAAGGAGTCATAATATAACATAGCCGACCTAACAATAATAATATAAAGGCACAAAAATAACAATAGAGGGATTCTATGGGGCATAGTAAGAACAAGATGGGGACAATAGGGGCACAACAATATTAATAAGGGATACAACTACAATAGTAATGGGGTAATCACTAGTATTATAGGGACCTAATAGTTTAGATATTTGTCAAGATGATGAGGCACTTCAACTTTCGTTGATGGTTATGTTAGGTCCTCACACCCTGGGCAAAGTCTATGAACAACTTCAGACTAGGGTTTCTAAAATTAGGGTTTCTGCATTTGAATCCTTAGAGATCTTAGTTACACCCAATTAAAACCCTCTTTTCATAGTTATCCAATTGATCATCCTCTACATCATGATAGGGTTGCTGATCGTATTAATCTAGTGGATTCCTTTACTAGCTGGCAACATCTTGCCTTACTTGCATTGGGTTTAGGGTTAGGCATGAACGTATGTATGTCATGGATCGATGGCTATAAATTTCACCCTTGTGATTCGGTTTACCAGGATTGGGTTTCACTTTTCCTTGAAAGGTCTTTTCTGGCATGTTTCCCTGTAAGTAGACAAGATTTCCTTTTTGTTGTGCATACTTTACAGGTAAGAATTTTATTTTCTACACAACTCTTTTCACAGATTCTAATTTTTGTCATCTTTCTTTTTGCAGGTTGGGATCTTCTGCGGTGGCTGCACTGGAAGTTTGATTTCACATGACCCGACCTCCTCTTTGGTTAAATTAGGATTTAGGTTTTAGTTTTTGCCTATTAGTTTGTTGATTAGAATTTTCTTTTTTTATTTTAATTTTCATGTTTCACTTTCCTTATAGTAGGTAGTTAGTTCCTTGCATGTTTATTTTTCACTCATGTCCTTTCATGCGTTTATTGTTGCACGACATCCGTGAAATCTCTACATATGCATTTCATGGATCATTTAATTGTAGTTATATTATCTCTTCTTCACATAGCATTACATTGCATCATTAGCCCTGTCTGTTGCATTGCCTCATGCACCATCCTTCTCGCTTGGCACACACTAACCTCGTACCTAGCTTGGAAATTCCCTCTCTATTGCATATGGCCGCATGAGCCCTCATGAACCTGAAGCCTTCAAGCCTTTGTTACTATGACAAGCTTTCTCACACCCTTTCCCACATGCTCTAATCTTAAAGTGCATTACTTCAAACCCCTTTACACATGTTGAAACCCTAAGAGAGTCCCATGGTCACCTAACCCTAGAACTAAAACCCTAGCCCCATGATTGTGTGAGGTCATGATGGTTATGCCAATGGGTGGTCCCTCTTAGAGCCAGTCATCAAAGTCACATCCTGGATATCTCTCCTATAAGTATAGTTTATTAACAAGGGAGATAAGAACAAATCGCTTATGGGAAATCCTAATTAGTTTGAATGACCTATACCCATAACCTAAAACTCGTGCTTAGCATGGTCTTGATTTTTTCAATGACTTGTGTTTTTTATTTACTTGTTGGCTAGAAATGAGGTGTGGCGGCTTGGCATAAGGCCAAAATGAAACCAGGATATCTCTTAATTTCTGAAAAACAAGAAACAACCTCTCTCACTTGTAAAATAAGTTGGGATCCCTCATCCTCCCTGGTGCAATGAATGCCCATAAATAAGTGCAAATTCACATATAAAAGAAAATGAAACCAAATAAAGGGTAAAGGATCAAGAAAGGCTTCCTACATAGAGAGGTAATTCAATGACTCAGCTGGGGTAATGATTAGGCTCGTTGGCAGTGGAGCAACGTTTGTAATTTCTTGGAGTGACTCCACCGGGGTACTGTCTAGACCCATTGGCAGTGGAACAACACTAAAAACTTACTTTTAAAATCCCGAATATTATAAGCCCTTTGCCTCATTCTTTACACCATCATCAACTACCAACATGTGTGAAGTTTTAATTGGGTGTTTATTGACTATCAAGACCTAGCTAAGACATGAAATGAAGGCATATCTGCAAAGTTCGATGCAATGCAAGAGGTGACCATGGTATCTATTTGATGTTCCCTTACATCATTATTCACGCTCGGACTACTACAGGGGTGTTGACAAAGATACTGGGTTCTACCAGTGGTTCACCAATTGTTGTAGCCGCTACAACACCACCCAAATTTTTTGGCATATTCAAAATTTGGGCACCCCACCAATTGCCTCAAGCTTCAAGGGTCTTGATAGGACCCCCAACCAGTTTCTCTCCCTGCAACCTTGCCTATCTAGCCCCTTTGGTGCGCCCACTCACGTTTCATGCATTTCATTCTTGCCCCATTCTGGTACCTTCTCATTTTATAATGAAGAGCATAAAACATTCATGGTGGCAATCAGGCCCACATACTAGATGGGGCTCCTATCCCAAATGGTGTGATGTCTAATTGGGACTTCACACCAGGGAGACCCCTTAGTCGTTGGCAATAAATTTTGGCACGTCAACTAATTGGGGCTAGAAGGAGGGACATATGACTAGTTGAGCCCTTGTAGCGTGCAGTTTATTCTCATGTTTGTTAATGGATCCAACCAGAATCTTGCTCCTAGGATTTTTATCTTCTTTGTCTATTGTTTGATTTTCCATCCCCTAGAATCAGCTCCATCACTTCTAGTTAAAGTTTGATGGTGAGGATGGAACACCCATAACCAAGCACATTTCTTATTTCCTCGAGTTTTGTGAACCTTTTGAGATTGACGATGAAGAATTTTCTTATGTGTTCTTTTCCCTCACCCTTGAAGGGCGCACCAATCAATGGTGCCGCACGTTGTTAGCAGCATCCATTCATTCATTCGAGCAACTCATCGGTAAGCTCCAACAAGCATTTGATCGATACAATTTTCAAGATGTGTTAAAGAGAATAAATGAGCTTAGGATGAAGACTGAAGAATCTTTAGGGGATTGTTCTTTCATATTTGTGCATCTTTGTTTTGAATTTCCTGAAAGAAATGTCGACTTGATGTATTTGAATATAAATTTCAATGATTGGTTCGTGTTTATTTACAACATTTTTAATTAGAAACAAGTCTTTTTTTGCATGAGTATCATCATAATTTTTAGATTACAAAGTGTCCAAAGTCTACTCGTAATCTAGTTTTTCCTATCTCTCTAAATCTAGAACAACCTCAAGCCTCCGAGGAAGAGATTACCAATTGTGGGATTTCTCATCCTCCTCTTGACTCATTACTTAATAAAATTTTGGCTGTAAATGGTTCAAATGATGAACAATGCTTTCTAGGAAATGTATCTGATGGTCTTAGCTCTAAATCCCTTGTACATCATTTTGTTCTTAGATCTAAAAATTACATAACATCTCTTCTTGCTGATGGAACCCTGATCGAGTCCATTCAACATACACCTCACTATATTTCGGGATCTCATTCTCTTTCCCATGATGGCTTTGGTCTTGTCTCAAGTAAAGTTGATTGTCCTATCAAATCCATGAACCACATCAGGCCTGCAAAACCATCTCCCCCTTTGGCAAACATAAATGGGACAGATGCAAGCCTGGGTCCAATTGGTGCCTCTTCATATGACCCTGTGCAACCATGCTACCCTGCTTTAGTCCATGGGTCTACCACACCAACAATCCCTTCAGATCATGCACATCTCCAGCTTGCTCGTGTAGACTATAATATTGTACATGGGGGCGATGTTTCCCAGTTAAGGGAGGTGGGCCTTGAATCTCTTATGCCTAATCTTTTCAACCCGTAGTATTTAACAAGTGAAGAAGAGGGCCTTGCATCTCAATTTTGTTCTCTCATTACTCCCTCTTCACTCTCAATCCAAAAAGAGCCTTATGTGCCACATACTCAACTCGATCGAACTGGTGGTTGCAGTTATTCTCATTATACTGAAGATACATTCACTCACGTCTCTAGTGATTATCCTATGTGTCCATCTTTTGATCCTACGAAGCCACTAGAATTTGATGATCCACCTTTTGAATGTTTGGGGACTCATCAAGGAGTTGAGGCACTTCAGCTTCCGTTGATGGTTATGTTAGGTTCTCAAGTTCCTGATGAGATCCCTGAACCAAGTCAAATTAGCGTTTATGAAATTATGGTTTCAGTACTTCACACCCCTCTCGACATAATATTGCTAGATGTGAGCTCATCTTGGAAATCCTTTGATTCGAGCAATTTCCCTCTGAGAAAATCTTCCCATCACCTTTCAACTGATGTGCATCAACCTCTATACCCTAATTTGTTTGCTGAAGGGAGTGTTCTGGTCATTGTCTAAAATATTTTTGATTGTTTCCCAGCCAATACAATATATCAACATACCCAATCAAATACAATCTATCAAAATACATAATCTAAAGAATCTGATCTGTCAAGCTGCTTATCTATCAATGTTCAGACATCAGATCCAATCCACAATATTTTCACTAATAATTGTCTAGTCACAACCAACGATAACCATATACGTCCACCTACAAATCCTGTGAGGCTACCAATATTTGATGGCATGTCATTTGAAGGTTCAGAGATTTTTTAGGACAATGAGGCACTTTAGCTTCCACTGATGGTTATGTCAGGTCCTCACACCCTGGGCAAAGTCTATGGGCAACTTCAGACTAGGGTTTCTAAAATTAGGGTTTATGCACTTGAATCCTCAGAGATATTAGTTACACCTGGAAGAAGCCCCTCTTTTCAGATTTATCCAATTGATCATCCTCTACATCATGAGAGGGATGTTGATCAGATTAATCTGGTGGATTCCTTTACTAGCTAGCAACATCTTGCCTTACTTGCATTGGGTTTAGTGTTAGGCATGTATGTCATGGATCGATGACTATAAATTTCACACTTGTGACTCGGTTTACCAAGATTGGGTTGCAATTTTCCTTGAAATGTCTTTTTTGGCACGTTTCCCTCTAAGTAGATATGGTTTCCTTTTTGTTGTGCATACTTTACAGGTAAGAATTTTATTTTCTACATAGCTGTTTTCACATATTCTAATTGTTGTCATCTTTCTTTTTGCAAGTTGGGAGTTGCTGTGGTGACTGCATGGGAAGTTTGATTTCACATGACCCAACCTCCTCTTTGGTTAAATTAGGATTTAGGGTTTAGACTAGTTAGGTTTTAGTTTTTTTCTTATTAATTTGCTGATTAGAATTTTCTTTTTTATTTTAATTTGTCATGTTTCACTTTCCTTAAAGTAGGTAGTTAGTTCCCTGCGTGTTTATTTTGCACTCATGTCCTTGCATGTGTTTATTGTTGCATGGCTTCCACGAAATCTATGCATATGCATTGCATTGATCATTTAATTGCAGTTAGCTGATATCTTCTACACATAGCATTACATTTCATCATTAGCCCTGTCCTCTGCATTGCATCATGCACCTTCCTTCTCGCTTGGCACACACTAACCTCGTACCTAGCCTGGAAATTCCCTCTGTGTTTCATATGGCTGCATCAGCCCTCATGAACATGAAGCCTTCAAGCCTTTGTTATTGTGACTAGATTTATCATGCCCTTTCCCACATGCTCTAGTCTGAAAGTGCATTACTTCAAAACCATTTACACATGTTGAAACCATAAGAGAGTCCCATGGTCAACTAACCCTAGAAATAAAACCCTAGCCCCATGATTGTGTGAGGTCATGATGGTTACACCAATGGGTGGCCTCTTGTAGAGCTAGTCATTAAAGTCACATCCTAGATATCTCTCCTACGAGTATAGTTTATTACCAAGGGAGATAAGAACAGATCGCTTATGGGAAATCCTAATAAGTTTGAACGACCTATACCCATAACCTGAAACTTGTGCTCAACGTAGTCTTGATTGTTTCAATGACTTTTGTTTTTTATTCACTTGCTGACTGGAAATGAGGTGTGGCAGCTTGGCATAAGGGCAAACCTAAATCAAGATATCTCTTAGTTTCTGACAAACAAGAAACAACCTCTCTCGCTTGTAAAATAAGTCGGGATCCCTCATCCACCCTGGCGCAATGAATGCCCATAAATAAGTGAAAATGCACACATAAAAGAAAATGAAACCAAATAAAGGGTAAAGGATCGAGAAAGGCTTCCTGCACAGAGAGGTAATGCAACAACTTCGTCGGGGTACTGTTCAGGCTTACCGGCAGCAGAGTAACGTTTGTGATTTCTTGGAGTGACTCCACCAGGGTACTGTCCAGGCCCGCTAGCAGTGGAACAAGACTAGAAACTTACTTTTAAAATCTTGAATATTCTAAGCCCTTTGCCTCATTCTTTACACCATCATCAACTACCACATGTGTGAAATTTTAATTGGGTGTTTACTGACTACCAAGACTAATCTAAGACACAAAAGGAAGGCATATCTGCAAAGGTCGAGAATTTGCAAGAGGTGCCAGTGGTATCTATTTGATGTTCCCTTGCTTCATTATTCACGCTCGGACTACTATAGGGGTATTGACAGAGATTCTGGGTTCTGCCAGTGGTTCGCAAATTGTTGTAGCCATTATAACACCACCCAAATTTTTGGGCATATTAAAACTTTGGGTACCCCACCACTCGCCCCAAGATTCTAGGGTTTTGATAGGATCCCCAACCGGTTTCTCTCCCCATAACCTTTCCTATCCATCCCCTCTCGTGTGCCCACTCACGTTTCATGCTTTGCATTCAAGCATTATGTTTTATCTCAGAAATATGCCTTAGGATCACATTAGGGTTTTGAAGGTCAATAGCTCCATTGATACAGTTAATAGTCTCCCACAATTTTGAAACTCATGATATGCATCAAAATCAGTGGGAGCCCTATATTTGGACAACCAGACATTCAATGTGGCTTTCCTTATGACTAAAAATATTAGGGTTTGATAGAAACCCTAGATGGTCAAAAGAGTGATCCCCTCCCTGTTGTTACCTAATTCACATGCCTCTAAGGGTGCATCCTCATCAGCATCACATGGCATCATGGTGAGAGTCATTGCAAAACATTTTCCCCAGGTTCTTGGCGGATCCTTCACCTCAGCATGTGCATTAGGGTTTGTGAGGATTATGGGTTCCCCTTGCATCCTGGTAACCCTAAAGGTATGTGATTATGGTCCCAACCCTGATTTAAACTAATCCTTGCTCTCCAGGATGCTTATCATCTTCACCCTTGTCATCTCATCTTGAAGCACAACCACATCAATAAGAATTAGGGTTTATGAGAATACTTTCTTCGATGACTTTGCCTCGTCGTCAACCTCATCCCTTCCAAATTCATTAGGTTTGATGAGTTGTTGTCCTCATCGTGCACCTCTTTGAAGCCCTAACTTGTCAGAATGAGAGTCACCTTCATTTTTCAACATCACCTTTTGGCCCCATGTGTGCACTGCCATAAGCATTGCATCTCACTGGCTTTGCATCATTATAGGGATCCTTTGATTATTTTTAACACCACCTTGGATTTTAGGTTAATGCATGTGTTCGGTATTAAAAAAGCTTGTATAAAAGGACCGAAGGCTAAAACATGACATTTTTGAAAGATCATTGAGCATGCATTGATGCACCTAGGTTGTAGCATTATATCTATATATATATATATATATATATATATATATATATATATATATATATATATATATATATATATATATATATATATCTGGAAATTAACACATGTATTATTGTGCTATATAGAGCAACGGAGACAACACCTTTCATTCTTTATGGTAGTCTTAAAATGTAGGCCTCACCTTTATCAAAGCCCTCTCAAAACACATATGGTGTCATCGTAATGGACCAACCCACACTCTAATCGTGCACAAGGTGTAAGTGGCACCATGAAGGAATGATATGAGGCCACACCAATATTTAAAACATGATGGTGAATCATGTAAAACCTGCATAATATGATCAACGAGTTCATGGATCACTTGCGCAAATAGTGGTGTTGTTTATACATCATTTGAGCTTGTGAATATGTGCATTCACATCACAAACACGATATGGAAAGCCCAAGTATCGTGGTCCTATGGAGACTAAGGGAAGGTGGCTAGGTTTCACATCAAATGATGCAATGCATTATATTTCATAGTCAAAGAGCCATGTTTATTCGCTGAAGTCGCATTTGAATAGACTCCTTTAGGTATTGGACAAGATGGTCATCCTAGAAGGGGTGCATGTATATTTGTGAGGCAACAATTAGGTCACAATCCAAAAGATTTAAAGGGTTGTGCTAACAGTGCTAAAGCTTTGCTCATCACTTCGCACTAAGTGCGTGGTTTCAATCAGGACACATCACTTGGTATGCTCCAAATCGATGCAAACCATGTATTGAGAACATAGCCCTCTAGCTTCATGCACTCTCTCTATTACATGATATTAATCCATGAAAATACGATCATGAAAGAGGCATATAAATTCTATAGTTTCGAAGATCAACATATCCTAGGGTTAGCAAGTGTTTTATAACACTGAAATTCACATGTCCCCACTCCATTCCTTGTCCATGCACTTCTGTAAGCATTGTTGGGGAGATTCAACAATGAAATGAAGTAAATTACAACCCCGATAGGGTATGCAGGAAGGTGTTGAGTTGGACTTACGGACCTATGCTGGAAAGATATGTCGCTAATGGGATGGGAGCGAGTTTAAGCAGGCCTCTTTGAAAGCCAACTAAATTATCCAATTAAGAGGTTTCCTTCTACCACATTCCAAAGATCTAAACAACAGTTCGTTGAAAGATTCACTCTTCTAACATAAATGCTACATGATAGGAAGGGAAGCGTATTAGTCACTTGGTTCCAACCACATGATGACCTCTCCGAGTCGCAAGATCGCAGTTTCAACACCTCAAATAATCGCAAGCAAGATGCTACCAAAATATATGCGACCATGCGACCACAGTGAGTTAGACATCCATCATAGTCGTTGAGTCGCATGCTAGTTAGAGGCCAAAAGGTGCGACTTTCTCTCAATGTGACTTTGCAACCTCCCCCAAGTTGCCTGATCAAAAAATCACACCCGAGGAAATGCATATTGACATGACTTTCTCTCATTGTGACTCTGCGACCTATCCCAGGTCACTTAGTAGCAAAATCGTGTCTAAAGGAGCTAATTACTGGTGCGACCCGTCATCTTCAACGACTGCGTGACCACATAGGATCCACTTGTCAATGTCCCTTCAAGGAGGCAAGATATAACCAGAAATCAATGCACCTAGCGATCCTCTAAGCCTTAATGCAGGACCCACAATTTTATTTATGGAAGTATATAGCATAAAGGGAGCATAAAGACGTGCTAATTCAAGTTGCATGAAATCCCTGCATCATAAGATTTGCTTTTCAAAGGCATGAAGTGATTCATCGAATAAAATGGGGACAACATTGATGCCCATGAAAAATCGCCATAAACTACCATATTTCGATTGGAAAAATCATCTCTCTCAGAGGTCCTTATTCCCACTACGGTGCCAAGCCCGTCTTGTTAGTTGAATAAAAGAACCAAGGATATGAATTCAAGGAGGAATTTAATGGCATGATAAGCATAACAATGGGTTTTTATGACAGGTGTGGGCTCAAGAAATAATCACGCTAACCCCGAGGTTTGAAGATACGTATCAGGCAGTGCAAGGTTCAGATGAGCTCAAAGGGCTGTCTTATTTAACGGTAGTGGCCAAGGATTTGACTCAACACCTTTTGCAAATGTTTAAAAAATAGCACAATGAAAAATTGACCAATATGTGGGCGAGGATGAAAGGGTAGCATGAAAATAATACCGCCATAATAATCTGACTACTTAGGGAGAGCAACCATTGCTACCACCTCAATCCCACAACATACGACATGGAGTAGAGCAACACGCAAATTTGTGACCAAGAGATCACTAACAATTTCAAGGCTAAGAATTCTTGTTAAATTTTTGTATTTATTTCTTATATTTCATTAGAATACTTTTTGTCTTGATGCTTAATTAATGTTTGTGTACATGTGTAGAACCGAAATTGTGAAGGCAGATCCCTGCTATTTATGCAGACATTGATGATCCAAGGGATTGATGTTGCAGGAAGGCATGATCCTGGCCAACAACATATGTTGGAGAATGATTCAACCTTATGAGGAGTATGGAGCTTTTTTTCCCAAAGGGTTGCATCCATAACACACCAAGACAGAGCCACACATTCATCAGTTACTGAAATTTGCCTCAACTACAAAAGTTAGAAGGAGGGAAGCAAGATGTTGATCTATGTAGAAGGATTACAGTCTTTCATGAAGATTGCATGGCTAGGGTTCCCCTTTAGCAAGCCAGATGGTCCCTTGCAAGATTCAATAACCCCTCAATAAAACTCAAAGACGCATCACCAAAAGATAGATGAATGCGAGTGAGGCATAGTGGAAAGAAAAGAAGCTTGTTTGAGGCTCAAGCATCCACAACATTGCAACATATGGGAAACAAATGTTCTAGGGTTACGAGGACCTTTTACAACCGCTTCCTATCTCTCCTTCATCGTAATGTAAATTTTGCCTACCATAATGTCAGAAACTATGATAGGACTGATGTGGGCATGTAACAATCATTTTTCCTGAGAAAGAAGTAGGTAATCTCAAGAGTCATGAGGGTAACCGGAAGTTCATGAGGGAAGGCCAAGGGTCATGGTAGGTGAATAGTCACCTAATCTCTATAAGTGTTCCCTCAAACCTCATTTGCAAGGACTTTAGCACTTTAGTAGAGGTAGAGATAGATAATTGATTTATGCTTGGGAGCTAGAGCCACTCAGCTCTTGGTGGCTGGTAGAAGGGATTTGTAGTGGGGATAGGGTTTTGGCACTGTTCAACGATATGAACATCCCATGGTCCACTATTGGGTATTGACCAATTGCATGTTATGTATCTGAAGTGGCAGAAATAGTAATAAGATGTTTTCTCTTATCTTTTGCAATGATTCCCATGCTTATTCATGGTGGTTGTATTAGTTGTTTGGCACCTCACCATATTTGTATGTGTTCTTTCACATACGCAAGATGTTATGTATTGATACATAGTGATTGCATGTATGTTTTACTTCTAAATCTGTGTTTACTTGTTCCCTGCCATGTTGATGACTTATTGTGAACTACTTTGCAATTGACTTTTGGCATGTTCCTGTTTACAATGTCTGATGGGGTTTTAGCTCACTAATCCCTCTCATTGTTTGTCTCTTCTTATTGTTGTTGAGACTCATTTGCACCTCTTTCTATAGTTTTTCAATATTTAGCTGATTTTGTGTCGCTGCTCGAGCATTGCATTCTTGCCCAACTCTGGCACCTTCTCATTTTATAACCAAGAGCAGAAAACATTCATGGTGGCAGCCAGGCACACATATCGGATGGGGCTCCTATCCCAAACGGTGTGAGGTCTAATTGGTACTTCACACCGGAGAGACCCCTTAGTCATTGATGGTACATTTTGGCCTGTCAATACAACCAAATCACACCCATAACCATACACCATCGGGTGCCTTCACCAAGGACGGGATCTTTGCATGAGCCATCAATGTCCCCTTCCATACAACATCATGCCCTTCATGGATGAGCTATTATGTGATGTTTCTTCCCTTGATGTTGATGATGTATTATTAGGCCAACCATACTTGTGGAAGTGACATGTTGTGTATGAGTCTCGTGTTGTTATTGTTACTTTGGGAAATAAGATGTATAGGATACCAGAGGTAGCACCCACTACTGCCATCTCTTTGGTTACTACAAAACAATGCAGTAAGCTCATTTCCAAAAGTGGAAATTTGTTTTCCTAATGATCCGCCCTCGGGAAAAGAATAAGACAGTGGCCACGACCTCTAGACAGGGCCCCTCCGCATGACAACAATAGATGGACAAGGTCCTATAGGAATACGAGGACATCTTCACCTCTCCCACAGGGCTGCCTCCACATAGTTAGGTCAAGCAATCCATCAATCTGAGCCCAGGTGTGTCATTGCCCAATGGACCTATCTATTGGTGCTCCATTCTAGAGAATGACGAAATCAAGAGGCAGATTCAAGAGCTGCTATAGAAAGGTCACATCCGGTCGAGTTCATCACCTTATGGGAGCCTAATCATGTTGGTATCAAATAAGGATGGAACCTGGAGACTCTTTATTGACTACCAAGTGCTGAACAATATCACTGTCTAGAATAGGTACCTGATCCCATGGAGTGATGGCCTTCTAGACCAACTCAAGGGGGGAAAATATTTCAGTAAGATTGACTTGAAGTTAAGATATCACCAGGTACCAATTGAACCCTCCGATGTATGGAATACTACCTTCAAAGACAAGGAGGGCCTTTTTGAATGGTTGGTTATGCCTTTCGGGTTGAGAAATGCTCCTAAAACCTTCATGAGGCTGATGGATGATATCTTGTGGCCATTCACCAACTCATTTGTAGTGGTATACTTGGATGACATCTTGATCTTCAGCCAGATTTGGGAAGAGCACCTCCACCACATCTAGCAGGTTCTCCAAACATTGCGCCAACACAAGCTATGTACCAATTTGGAGAAATTCACTTTTCGCATGACCCAAGTTCAGTATCTAGGATACATTATTAATGAACGGGGGGTGCATGTGGCTCCAGCCAAGATCCAATTCATTCAAGATTGGCTAGGCCCAACCACTCTGACAGAGCTCCATAGCTTTCTGGGTCTTGCCAAATTCTACGGCAGGTTCGTGTTGGGATTCTCTCATATCACTTGGCATTTGAGTCAAGTCACTAAGGGAGGAGTGAAAGAAAATTTCTTTTGGTCTGAATCTCAACAGAAGGCGTTCATAGAGTTGAAACATCACCTCTGCTCTACATCAGTGCTCACATTACCATACTTACAACAACCATTTGAGATGAAGACAGATGCCTATGACTATGCTTTTGAGGTATTCCTTACTCAACAATGGCATATCACAGTGAGACACTTTCAGACACAACTCAAAAGTATCCCACTTATGACAGAGAGATGTATTCCATTGTGCAGGCCTGCCGATTATGGAAGCATTACATTTTGGGGAAGGAAATAGTCATCCACACAGACCACCGACCCTTACAGTTCATACAAATGCAAGGGAAGCTTCTGAATGATTGCCATCAAAAGCAGTCCACATACCTAAAACAGTTCCATTTGAATATCAAGTATAAGAAGGGAAACACCAATAATGTTGTAGACTGCCTCAACCGACCACCAATCATGGCATTAACCACTGTTCCCAAATCTTGTGGGCACGAGACTTATGATTGGCCACTTCTCTACAAAAGTCACCTAGAATTCGGCCACACATACCAAACTCTCTTAGAGGGTCAGCAAGTTCCAGATTTTCACCTCCAGGATGCCCTGTTATGCCACCTGGGACACCTTTATGCTCCTTCAAGCGAGTGTGCCAAGATTATTTAGGAAGTGCACTACAGTTGGGCCACTAGGCATTTTGGGGTCGAGAAAATGGTGGTAGTACTGTAAAAGTATTTCTATTGACAAATATTTGACAGGACATCAGGAAGTACATCAGATCTTGCACTTCCTGCGCCATTAACAAACCAACCATCAAGAAGGAAGGCATCTATACTCCACTCCCTACCCCTAGTCGACCTTGGGAATCCATCCCCATGGATTACATGTCGGGTCTTCGTTCTACTAAGCATGGCAATGACTATGTTTTTGTGGTCGTCAACGAATTCTAGAAGATGGACATTATGGTAACCTGCAAGAAGAATATCACAGCAGATGCCATTGCTAAACTCCTCTTTAAACTAGTGTGGGTACACTTTGGGATCCCAAACTCTATCATCTCAAATCAGGACAACAGGTTCTTTTGTACATTTTGTTCTAGTCTCTAGTCGATGCTGGACACCAAGCTCACTAAGTCCACAACTTTCCATCCCCAAATTAATGGTCAGACAAAGGTCATCAATAGGATAACCGTACACATTCTGCGCATGTACAACTTAAAGCATCCATGCACATGGGATGAGAGTCTTCCTTATGTCTAGCAAAGCTATAACCCACCTCTCCGCATCTCGACTAGCCACATACCTTTTTAGGTGGGCTTGGGATTATAGCCACTATGTCCCATTGATGTGGCCATACCATTTGTAGCTACTCAGGTAGATTCAGATCATGTCAAGTCCAAAGCCAATAAGGCAAACAAATTCATTAATAACATCCAACATATCAACCAATAGGTTCATGACATTCTAGAGAAATCAAATGCCAAGTACAAGAAGCGACATGATCAACATCAGGTGCCCCATAGGTTTCAGGTGAAAAACAAATCTTGGTTGCATTTGTAGAAGGAATGCCTTACCGGAGCCTATTGGAAACTCAGACCACTATGATATGGTCATGTTGAACTATGTAACAACCCCCGCATTTATATTTATTAATAGCTAATATTAGACATATAAATGGGGACCCTTTTTAAATTTTTAGTCTTTGAAAAATAAATCCTAACTCTAAGAAATTGCCTTGAAAACTCTTAGAAAGCAACCCAAGTTTAGGATACTCATCGCAAATTGCATTTTTCCATGTGATAATCATAAACACCTTAAAGAAATTATGATATGCAATCAACCCCCCTGCGAAATTCAGATCAAAACACCTTAACAATTCGTAATCGCATTTTAGAGGAGTCGCAAATAAATAATCCATGTCATTGTGTCATCCATTAATGATTTACGAAATGCGATATTGCGATATTCGCAATCTCATTTCACATTATAAACAGGCAACTCTATATGACATCATTTAAAAAGTTGTGATGCACGAATAAAGCACCAAGCGTGGGAAGTAACTGTGTTTTAATATAATAATGAATGGTTTGATAGGGTAATTAATGTTTAGTGGCCCAAGGAGAGATAATGATGTTTCAAGTTATGGCTAGTTAACGCTGAATATCTCATTCAAAATCCTCCCACGATTCAAAGTCATTTCAGAGAGTTTTCAACCTTAATTGCCCTATATCGTCTGCACTGAATATATCTCTTCCATTTCAGGAAAGCTACAAAAGACATGTCATTGCGGAAAGTGATGCAAAAAAAAAAAAAATAGAGCATTACAGAGTCTGAGCTATCAGAAATGTCTCCTATATTCTCTGATATGGTTTGCAATGCCGATGGGGGAGAAATAGCTTGGGAGGTCATATATAATAGGCTTCAGGATGAGCGTCCCAAGGTTACTATCACAAAAGCGACAACTAACTCAATAAAACCTTTGGGACTCCAATTCAAGGATGCTTCCTGTTATGTCCTTCATAGAATAGGATCGAGAGAAAAAATCCTCCCATACACTAATATGATTAGGTGGGTGGTGGAAAACCTCACTATTGAAGATAGGCAATTCAGGAACTCGAGAATGGAACTCATGGGGTCATTCAAAGCGGAAGACCTAAAGAAAATGTACCATATACCTAAACTTCAGGACATATATCATAAATCATACATCGCCAACTTTTCAAAGAAGAATGAAGAACCTTTTAAGACGATCCAGGGCTGGAGGGTACTGGAGAACAAGTTCAAATTCGATAAAACGGGTATGTATCTTGTAGCCTCTTTGGAAAACCCCTACAACTATGCAGCTGCTATGTTATGTAGACTATAAGGCTTACCTAATAATGCTAAGTTTTCCATAGAATGGATTCCTTTGATTGATGCCTGTGTCAATTCCCACATTATTAATTGGGCCACCATCCTATCTGATAACCTAGCCACTATCATCACCGAATATTAATAAAAGAGATCCTCCACTCTAGAGAACCTTCCTCCATTCTATTTCAATGCCTACATCATGGATGCCATCTACTTATGTACTAAATTTCCAATCATGGGTTGGAAATGGACCTTGCATGACCCCTACCCTATCCATGTCAGCCATAAACAAATTTGGGAATCCCTTCATATACCCCATTTTTATAAAATATGCCATGTTGTTATTTTGTCATTGCATCAAGTAATTTTCAATAATAAAGCCCCCAAGTTTTCCAAAGAAGCGCTACAGACCTTCTCGTAGTCGGCAAGTATTTTGTTGAAGAATGGTTTACATACATCAGGGCTTTTAGTAGTACAGCAGACCCACAAGTCCTCCCTTTGTATGTCTCTGATAAATTACTAGCAAGAGAAAAAGCCCACCAGATTGTGGGAAAAGGCTTGACCAAGCTCCTAAAAGAAAATAAGAAGTTATTATGGCCATCTTTTCCTATTAGGTGTGGTTCCTTTTCATTAGAAAATTTTAACCATGCAATCAAGGAGTTAGTAAGCCTAGAAAGCCTCAAGCTCCATACTTTGCCAAAACGCAATTTGATCCAGACAAGATAGCATATAACATCACTACTGCAGTAAAGATCAAGACTTATAACCATGAGGCTAATGACTTTGAAGGCCTTTTACGAATAGCTAAATCCTTCGAACAATCGTTCGAATGGGCAAGGACAAATCTGAGTCGTGAATATTTTAGGAGTTCAGAAACAAAAGGCTCGAAATAATACTGCATTTGTTAAAAATCGAGGATAAGCCTACGCCCAGTGTGATTGTCAACAGTGAGGGACCTAATTCTTACATAGAATCTCAAGTGGATACAGGGAAAGCATTGGATACAGGGAAGGCCCAAGACACAGAGAATATAGCAGAATCCAGCTGGAAGTTAGCCAAAAAGCAGGCTATGAGCACCCCACCTAAAGATATTCATTCGGAGATCAAAAGCAGCAGTTTGGAGCACGAGTGGCATCAATTCAATAAGAAACTACAAGACACTCCCAAGACAATAGACGCCCAGGAAACTATGGAGTATAAAACTCCTCTGCATGTTTAGAAAAACATAGAGTCTGAACTGATGGATGAGAAGGTGACAATGTCTTAGTATACTGAAATCATTCCCACTTTGCCCACATCAGAAATTGTCTTAAAGGTGACTGAAATCCCTCCTCTTGATGTGTTCTACAGCCCGTTGCACAAGGTTGTAGTAAGGAGATAGAGGAAAAGGAGAAGGATAGAAACACCCAAGCTCCCACCTGGGAATGAGCCGATGGACATAGTCTGGAAGGACATCCCTTCCAACCCAGCTGAAAACTTGACCAGATTGTCACAGTTTACAGGAGCATATGCAACTACCACCATGGACAAAGCTACCAAGATATCTATTTTGTTAAAGGAAAAGGAAGAGAATATTGCACAGCTCGAGCAATAGCTCGAAATAGAGAAGGAAAGTGTGAACAGGCAGGCCGCTGAGCAACTAGCCCAATTACAACAGAAAATGGAGGTGCTGAAGATAAGCCATGAAGTAGACATATCAGCCAAAAACATGCAACTCCAAGACTTGCAGCAAGCCATGGAGAAATATAAGGATGTTCCTACTGTCGAGGAATTCATCAAAGAGGTGCTAGAACTAAATTCCCTCCTATTAAAACAACAAGAATAATTTTTCCAAAAGATGTCACATATCACTCTTTCTTATCACTAGTGACTAGCTAATGGATAAAGTGATTGACCAGAGAACTGAGTTTACTAATCTACACACAAGAATCTCAGAGTTCAATGAATGGCAAGAAACAGAATAGGGAAGGAAGCTGAATCTACCTGAGATCGAGGAGACACAGAAGGACATTCTTTTCATGGATTGGGATGCAAGGATCAAACAAGTTGAACTAGCAGTGGCAAGAGCAGTTAGGGTGTCGAATAACATAGTGAAGGTGGTAAACCACACTTTGTATGCCACCAACCTGGTGAGAGAAGGCAACCCAAAAGAACTCCATGATTTAAATGACTTGCATAAAAGCTGCAAGGAAAGAGCGGAAACTCAAAGGGAAGCAATCACAAAGTTAGCAAACACTGACTGGGAGTCATATTGGAAATACCTAGTCAAGCCACACAATCAAATCATGACCCTTAACTGCTCACTCCATTCAACTCAGTGGATGTTGCCACCTCTCACAGACGCTATTTTCGTAGGACAGGTCAGAACACAGTTTGGGGCACCTCCTCAAGTCAAACTCATGGCCGATATATGTGATTTGAAAGATAAGATGGCAGACAACAAATCATCATCATAGCCTGTACTCATCAAGTCACTTTTTTTTATTAGAGTTAGTTAACTAGTTAGGAGGAAGGTTGTTTGTATAATCTATTTTTGAACATTAGTTAGAATATTATTTATACCCTTCTCATGCATTTAGAGAAGGTTCTAGAATTTTATCAAAAACATTTGCAAAGAATTCACTTTTATAAGTTTTTGAATTCTTTGGTGAAATTATGGAACATGATCGTTTCTTTTAAATATCATACTACTTTCCTTTGTTGATGCACTATTATATAATTGGAAGATAATTTGATCTAAAGAAAGGAGTCGATCTATGTCATTAGTCAAATAAGTAGAACTTCACATACATGGTACTTCTATCTTGTATGATTAGTCATGTTTTTGTTTAATTAGTGACAACACTTTATTTTCATGAATTGTATATGAGATATGTTATTTCGGTTAAGCGTTAATTGCACTACGGCGTTATGCCTAGCTGAAATTGTTTATTTTCATATATAAATCATCATATATACGATATAGTTTATACATTTATTTGACTAACTATTTAGTCAAAGAAATTATCTCTACACATTATCATCTTTGTTTTATATGTGATTGATCTTTATTATCACATGTTAAGCAGATATATTTTTAGATCGCACATTATACAGAATTAGCCGGGTTTATATTAGATTAAGTTAGCTAGAGATTTGCATGATAGAATAGGTCATTTAGTTATAATTATTCTATTGCAATCACTCTAAAACCACCCACTCTCATTTTAAAACCCATTCTGGGAAGCTGGTCCCATCATCCCCAGTCGGAGCCACCACTTTAAATAGAAAAGGAGCTATCTTAAGCTCCGGACTGGGTGGTTATCCCCCATGTTGGAGCAGCAGAAATCTGAGGCCTCAACATTTTCACTCTAGAAGGAGGGAATCTGACTATGAATGGCATATAAACCTAAAGATCAATCGAAAAACATTAATAAGAGTCAAAACTCCTCCACCACTTCTACACCTTCTAGATCTCGTTCAAAATCTATGGATCAGAAATTTGAAGTTGTAGAAACATCTCTCTCGTCTCCCGAAGTAGTAAGACAACCACCTTCTCCAGTGATCCAGGTCCGGGTGTGACAAAGGACCCTTCTAAGACCTTTTACTTTCATGTTGTGTTAAATTGCATTTTTAAAATAGCATAAATGAATACATGTGCATGCTGTAAAGAAGAGGAACAAGACAATCATTAGCAACATAAAAACATAAGCCATTGATAACGAAGTTCGTTTAGGAGGGACTACGTCTCTGATCCCCGGTATCATAATGGTGTAGGCTGATGCATTAAGAGTTGTCAATAGTGATGATGTACACAAGAGATGATGTCACGATCATAGAAAGAAAATGCCCTCATGTGGGAGTGGCACCAAGAGATGTTCCGCTACAAGAAATCTCAGTCAAAAGGACTCCTATCAGTATGACATAAACTCATGCATGATGATCATGAGCATCTCGCCAACATGGCATAAAATGGATCTCAATGCAAACATGCATAGTGACACATTTCCGTGCCCGCTCCTGGTTCCTCCATGCTGCTTGGGTGCACTGAGAAAACTGAGTTGATATAAAATTTGGGTGGATATTCCCATGTGGGGTTGGTTGGCACATTGGTTAAGATCTCTAAATTTGGTGGAGGTTGGGTGGTCAAACCCCGCCTACCAGTGGTTCGCCAATTGTTGTAGCTATTACAACACCACCCAAACTTTTGGGCATATTAAAAATTTGGGTAACCCACCACTCACACCAAGCTTCTAGGGTTTTTATAAGAACCCAAATGGTTTCTCTCTCCATGACCTTGCCTATCCATCCCCTTTCATGCACCCACTCACATTTCATGCTTTGCATTCATGCATTATGTTTTATCTCAAAAATATGCCTTAGGATCACATTAGGGTTTTGAAGGTCAATAGCTCCATTGATGCGGTTTAAAGTCTCCCATGATTTTGAAACTGATGATATACATCGCAATCAGTGGGAGCCCTATATTTGGACAACCAGACATTCAATGTGGCTTTCCTTATGACTAAAAATATTAAGGTTTGGTAGAAACCCTAGCTGGTCAAAAGAGTGATCCCCTCCATGTTGTTACCTAATTCGCATGCCTTTAAGGGTGCATTCTCATCAGCATCGCATAGCATCATGGTGAGAATCATTGGAAAACAGCTTCCCCGGGTTCTTGGTGGATCCTTCACCTCAGCATGTGCATTAGGGTTTGTGAGGATTGTGGGTTCCCCTTGTATCCTGGTAATCGTAAAGGTATGTGATTACATTCCCAACCCTGATTTAAACTAATCCTCGCTCTCCAGGATGATTATCATCTTCACCCTTGTCATCTCATATTGAAGCATGACCACATTAATAAGCATTAGGGTTTATGGGAATACTTTCTTCAATGAATTCTCCTTGTCATCAGTCTCATCCCTTCCAAATTCATTAGGTTTGATGAGTTGTTGTCCTCATCATGCACATTTTTGAAGCCCTAACTTGTCAGAATGAGAATCACCTTCATTTTTCAACATCGCCCTTTGGCCCCATACGTGCACTCCCATAAGCATTGCATCTCACTAGCTTTGCATCATTACAGGTTACCCTTGATATTTTAACACCACCTTGGATTTTAGGTTAATGCATGTGTTTGGTATTAAAAAAGCTTGTATAAAAGGACCGAAGGCCAAAACATGACATTTTCGAAAGAGCATTGAGCATGCATTGATGCACCTAGGTTGTAGCATATATATATATATATATATATATATATATATATATATATATATATATATATATCTATATATATATATATATATATATATATATCGAGCAATTAACATGTGTATTATTGTGCTATACTGGGAAACAAAGACAACACCTTTCATTCTTTATGATAGTCTTAAAATGTAGGCCTCACCTTTATCAAAGCCCTCTCAAAACACATATGGTGTCATCGTAATGGACCAACCTGTTGACACCTAATCCGAAACGGATGAGGTGAAGCTGGACAGTCATCTAGAAGATGAACTAATCCGTTTTGTATATGTATAAATAATAATTGTCTAATGAATAAAATCACCAGTTGTTTCTTGCGCTCATTAATTTTCTGTGTTAACCTGGCCTGACATGGTATCAGAGCACAGGTCCCAGAAATAACTCCTACCTCTGCGAGGTTTCTTCTGCCTCATGAAACCTCTGTCCTGAGACTGCGTGCTTCTGGCAGTGTTCTGAGCGCCTCTGGCATGACAGAATATGGTGCGGTGAGCGTGGAATGCGCTGTTGAATGTAAGCTCTATGCGTTGATGCGTTACTGCTGTCGAACCATGGTAAAAGACTATCCCATTCCATTCAAACAAAACTGATATCAAGTAGTCTATGGTGACTGCGTTTTTTCTTGAAGAATGACTGCGTTGTATTAAGGCTGTCGTAACCATGACTGCGTTTTTTATGAAGACTGCATTGTATTATATGAAGACTGCGTTTTTTATGAAGACTGCATTGTATTATATGAAGACTGCGTTTGTAAAAAAAAAATGCGACTGCGTTTCTTGTAACGGTGACTGCATCTCTTGTAATGGCGGCTGCGGTCTTATTTTAATGAAGACTGCGTTTTTTTGTAATGGTAACTGCGTTTATGTAATGGTGGCTGCGTTCCTTTTTTAATGAGGACTGCGTTTTTGGTTGCCTTCGTTTCGGAGTTCGCATCCCACAACGAGGTATCCGGAAGTGTTTGAGGACCAAACACTGCTCCCGTTTGAAGTGTTAAACTTGATTGGACGCTCTGTAGTTGGCATGGTCTTCCATATCACCACCACCTCTCAGCTTTCCTGAGTTTTTAAAAGAGAAGGTTTCACTCCCACCGCCAGCTGCTTGCAGAAACTCACGTGTACAGAAAGCTTAATTAAATACTTTATTATGTGTTGTTTTAGGGGCATAGTCACCATTAAAGTATGTAGACTTGTTTGAAGAGAAGTGCAGTGTATTTGCGCAGTTTGTTTATGCAATATTTGCGCAGTTGGTTTATGCATATTTCTGGCCTTTTGAGAACTTTTCTTTTTCTCAAGGCATCGTCCTCCTGATGAATTGAAGTCGCTCTGTAATCTGTGAGTCCCTTAAGTTTGAGAATGCCGAGAGATGATTTTAATGGTGGTTCTGGTATAAAGTTGTGTTGTTGATTTTTCAAATGATGGCAGTCTTGAGTATTGAATGGTAAGCAGTTTTCAAAGCAGTCAGAGTGTTTATATCAGTGAGAGTGTTTTATATCAAAGCATATGTAGTATTGCATGATATATATTGAAGTGATCCATGAGATTTTTTTTCTCTCTCAAAACATAGTAATATTACTTGTTATCACTGGAAATTCTGTTGCCAAAATCTTTAGCCTAGCTTAAGGACAAAGTGTTTTCGCAGCGCATGAATCCTTTTTAGCAGTTTTGCAGCGCTTCCTGTTTAGGTGATTTTGTAGCGTGCTACGAAATTGGGGATTTGTTCGAGTTTTCAGTGGAGATTTAAAATCCTAGCATGCTTATTGTACAGAGAGGGGGGCTAGTCTAGAGTTATATTTGCAAAAACAGCTCTAATGGATCTTCTTCAAAGCAACTTGTATCTTTTTCCAGTATGTATAAACCAGTGCTACTCATCGGATTCATCAATCACAGATGGGTACTTTACTGTTCTGGCAGAAGTGTACATGCGGCGAGAACTTCCAAATGTGAAACCCAGAGGTTGCTAAGCCTTATACTTTACAAAGTAGTTGATCCCTCAAGACAAATAAGAGATGATGCATTGCAAATGCTTGAGACCCTGTCTATTAGAGAGTGGGCAGAAGAAGGTGAAGGCGCAGGTCGATATCGGGCAGCAGTTGTTGGCAGTCTTTCAGATTCTTATCAGCAGTTCAAATATCAGCTCTCTGCA